>CM021107.1:468829265-469075929 GCA_007115665.2 Sequoiadendron giganteum | reverse complement strand
GATTAGGGTTTAATGGTTGAGGGTTGAGGGGTTGAGGGATTAAGAGGGTATGGGGGTTGAGGGTTTAAGGGTCAAGGGTTGAGGGTTAAGTGTTGAGGGTTGAGGGATTAAGAGGGTATAGGGGTTGACGGATTAGTGTTTAAAGGTTGAGGGTTAAGGGTTGAGGGTTGATAGGGTATAGGGGTTGAGGGATTAGGCCTCACTTATCTCACAATCCCTCGTTGTCAAGCCTCACTTACCTCCCACCCTACTTTCTTAGGTCTCTCCTTCCCACCCCCTCTCTCCCACTTTGACTCACTCTCCTTCTCTCAAGTGTCTCCCTCCCAGTGTCTCTCTCTTAGGTTTGTCCCTCCCACACCCTCTCCCTCCCCCTCTCTCTCTCCCACTCCCTCTCTCTCTCCCACTCCCTCTCTCTCTCACTCCCTCTATCTCTCTCCCACTTTGTGTCTCTCCCTCTCTCTCAAGTCTCTCCTTTTTAGAGGAACATATTTGGCGAGCGCCAAATGGGTTTTACCTTGAAACGGTAAAAATAAGGTTTGACCCTGTGATTCAGGCCCACATTCTCTTGTGTTTGTCTGGTTTGATGCTTTATCCGAGTCAGAAATGCCTTTTTTTCTGTAGTTGACTTCATATTGTACCAATCTATGCTTGATCCATCACCTTTTTACCACCAATCTGCATGGTAGACATTGTAGAAGAAGATATTTTGAATTTTCTACATCATTTTACATTATCTAAGGTAATATATTCATTTTGGTAAATTGAAATGTTTGTATTTAGTATATTTATTTGTTTTTGACAATATAAACTAAATTTACTTAATGATTTTATTAATCATAACAATTGGACTTAGAATTCAACATTGAATTAGATGGGATTTGCATAAAAAAGTTTAATTTTTATGAGTTTGAAGAACAAAAAAAATAAATAACATGACATTTACTTAACATAAATTTACTTATGAATTCTATTTGCATTGCTTATAGTAGTTCATTTCCAGCATGGCTAGTGGAATTCACTGTATTTCATTCTTTTTTCAACTAATTTGGAAAACTTTTATTTTCATCTAATTTGGAAAACCTAATAGCTTTCATCAATGTTAATGCAAGTGTCCATATAAAATTCAGCTTCATCACATGTGCTTAGATAAATTCAAGTGAGTTGACATAGTTGAGAATGCTTATTGTCTTTCTAAGTTATCTCATTGCCAAAGAAATAGTGAATAATGATAAGATATAGCATCACAAACCCTTCTTTGAATCCATATTCTTCTTGACTTTGTTGACAATCAAAATTTTGGTTTTGAGAAAAATAAATACAAGATTCTCTAGTTTTCATTTAGGTGGCAACAATTTATACCCTAGGTTTGTGATTCTCATTGATTTACTATATTGAATGGTTTTTCACCCCTCTCTGCATCAATTTTTTTGTAAAAATGCATCACTTAATTTTGTTCTATGTGTGTTTGTGGACATGTACCATTCAAGGTCATGTCGAGGAAATGACCGAAGCCTCTAACACTGAAAGAACATGCAGTTAAAAATGCAAGGAGAAGAGAATCAAAAAATGTAGCTTGTGAAGCAAAGGAATTGCAGCCCATACAACCACAATTTCCCGTGCAATCTAAGAGAGATGTCAAATTGGAAAACAAAGGGCACGAATGATGAAAGTTTGTGGAAGGATAGGAATGGATATAGAAGTTGGGGGCACATCATCAACCATAGGTGAAGCTCAATGCACATCTCCAGTTGAAGACACATTGACAACAACATGTGGTTTTCCAGGTACATCAGAAATCACATCTCCAATTGAAGAACACCATCAAAAACATTGCGTTTTGAAAGTACATCAGAAAACACATCTCTTTTTGAAGGAACTCCACAAACGACATCTCAATTTGGAGGTACAACATCGTTTACATGTAAATCTCAAGGTATGTCATCAATTGCACCTCCAATTGAAGGTACATGATCTATCCCCGATGTTGTTGACCTTCCCAATATTGACACAAATTTACATTTGAGAACTCCTCCTAGATTTTTGCATAGAAAACCTACATTTTTTATTGATATTGATTCCAATGTTTTGAAATGGATGCCTAATAAGATTCCAAAATGTACATGTCAAAGATATGCAGAAATGATATGGAGTTTATTTTTTGTGAAGCTAAGTGAGGGTGGAAGATGCCAACTATTTGTTGAAATGATGAGGCAACTCAAATTTAGGCCCACCATGAAGGCTCTTGGGCTAAGAGTTTTGAATGACTCATGTTAAAATTCCATTGTAAAGAACTTGACGAGTGCATATGAGAGCATGGGTTCCACCTCACGCACGAAGGATAGTTGTGCCACATGATGTGTGATACAACAACATTGTTAAGCAGTCAAACAAGAAACAAGGTGAACCTTACAAAGGCAAGTAAGTCTTTGAGAATAAGTAGATCATCTCTAATGAGAGCCAAAGGAAGGCATGAAAGAGTGGAGGATCCAAATAGCAATGAGTTATGGGAATTTTTGGGTAGAGTGCCACGGAAAGACACAAGAATTGCTCAAGGCTTGAGATCTTTAATTGTGAATTATTGGAAGGATTACACAAGGACCTATCCTAATCAAAGATATGTTGTAATAAGGAGAATTGGTAGTAAAAACTGTGAGCCACATCCAATGCATTATTTGGATACCACTCAAACCCAATTTTTTGCTGATTTTGTACAAAAGTTTCCTAAAATTAAAATATGTCAAAGGTATTTTGAAATGCTAAAGCCTCTTTATGTCAAAATAAATCACACACGCACTACTTGTTGTTGTAGGGTTCATATTGAGTTTTCTAACCATTATGATGTTTATCGACGTATATGTGTAGATATGCATACTGACAATGTCTTGCAGGAATGTAACATAATGCCTCCACCTAAATCGTGCAGGAAATTTTTCTCTTCCATTTTATGTGAAAGAGAGGATGGTCAATTTTTTACAAAAAATCATGTTTGGATGGCACATGTGATCATTGTGGTGGCATGCAACATTTTCCAATTTTCCAACACATGGCTAGTACACACAATTGGAGACAAAATTGTGGAATTTGGAAAATATAAGACAACGACATACAGTCTAAAAGATGGGAAAGAAGCAAAGAAGTGTGAATTCATCAGTGATAAGATTCCAGTGTATCATTTTATGAACATTTTTCATGATCGGGTGGTTTATGATTATGCAATGCATACACACAGAGCACAGTGGTTCCAGACTCATAGTTCAAGCTATGCAAGGACACATTTCCACTTCGTCATATCATTTCAGTTGTCGACTTCGCTAAGAACTACACACTACAACCACAAAACGAGGTGCAATCATAGTACTACAAATCCGTGTAGGTTGCTATATTTGTACATATAGCATTCATTCATGCAAATGATAGTACAAAGGAAAATAGGAAAGTATTGAGGGAGTATCACTTTTACATCAGTGATGATCGCACACATTCTACAGAGTCTGTTCAAGGCTGCTTTCATATGTTCTATGTCGATCTGGGTAGTAGGGGCATATCATTTAGTCAACATATCATATGATCAGATAATTGTACATCACAATTCAAGAACGCCAAAATGTTTTATTGGTTGAGAAGGATGCATAGGATTAGTGGTGTTCAACATATGTGGAACTTCACAGAGGTCGGGCATGGAAAGGGGGAGCATGATGGAGCAGGTGCATGTATCAAAAGAGCCCTAGCACAAGAAGAGTTAAAGTACACAAACAGTGTAAAGTTGACAGATGCAAGATCAATTGTCCAGTGGTGCAATGGTTCAATGGGTCTAGGTAGTGAAGGTAATTCTTTAGTTCGTAGATTTTTTCATTTAGTAGATGATACTAACATTGCAAAATATGAGGATTGTTGTACACTAACAGGATCAAGCGAGCTACACTCTTTTAGAAGCTCCAATGAAGGTACATGTACTATCCATACAAGGAAGATGGAATGATTTTGTTATGCATGTACACTTCAATCATGGAATTATTGCGAGTCAACAGAGTGGGTTGATGGATGGTTTGTAAGAAGTCTAACCCCACTTGACACTTATCAACTCCCGAGGGCTCTACAAATCACGAAGATGCAATCATCCATTGAATTTGATCATGTATCAGACCTACTAGAACCAAGTAATATATCTTACTTACAAGTTTTATTATGTTTCTCAATAAATAAATCTAACAAGATGAACATATCAATGTAGGGCACGTTTATGCAATGATTGTAGATGAAGACAATGAAGAGGGTACAGATTATTACCTGTTTTGTTGTATCGAGGCCAAAAATAAATTGGAGTCCCTAGTTATAGATGGAGAAAACATAGAATATCCTACAGGTTCGGTGGTTGTTACTGGAACATGGCTTCGAAGGTATACAGTTAAGAATGTTGTAGTTTGGTTGTTTGAGGACTTCGACACGGATCAGAAAATTATTTACTATTTGAACCTTGTCGTCGCCACCAACATTCATTTGATCAAATATAAGGGTAGAACTGCGAATGAGAACTTGTGGAAAGTGTGCGAGTCTGACCACAAGGTAATACTCAAAACAATAAAGATTATAGTAGACCCAGATGGTTCCCTGGATTGATTTGTAAGTATGCACATTGAATTTGTAAAGCCATGTTATTGATCACTCTTTTGGACCAACACCTTGCAATAAGGATTTTTCATGATTACTGTTTGATGTCATATGCATTTATGACTGTCATTGATCCTTTTCTGATTGTGACTGTAGGTAATATTGAAGTTTTTCAAAGTATATAAGAAAAGAACAACATCGGTTGCTAGTGCAAGTGTTCAGTGGTATGAGAAACATCGGTTGCTGGTACATTTTTTGGGTGTCAATCTTCTCTTTTTTTTCCATCTCCTAGATTTATCAAATTCTTATATTCTACACGTTTTATGTTAAGCCTCTCAGTGATATATTTGAAATTTATACATAGGGTCATCGAGAGATGATAAAGTAGTGAAGGGGCACATCACCATTGTACGACCTTCAATCGACCTCCTTATCTAGCATGCATGAAGGTGATAGTAGGTCTCATTAGTTGTATGACTGAAATTATTTAGTTATTGCTATTTTAATGAATTTTATGTGAGTCTACGTCTAAGATTGAGAGGCTTTTGCAGGTTTTTTGTAGACCAAATTCCTATGATACTACACAACCTTGGCTCTAGTTTTATTCATTGAAAGTGCAGAAGACTAGCAAGAAACACTAGATTATCTAGCCCAAAAACCACAAAATAAAATATTATATTCATCTAAAGACTATCTAACCTCATTCACAAAACCTTCTGATGGACTTTCAAATACCCTAACCAACTATTAGCAGTGATCTTCCTTGAAATCCTGAATGGTCCCTCTATCTGAACATCTAGGGTTTCTTCAATTTGTGTTATCTCTTGATGATTTGATATGTTGTTGCTATCTTTTTCCAATTAACTGTCATTGCCATCACTTCACTCCTGTGAGAACTGACATTAACTTCTTTGTAGTCTTCCATTTGAAAGCTTGTAGCACATTTGACTGCCATGAAAGCTCGAAAAATTGGTAGAAGAGACCTAAAAGGTAACAAAACCCTAACATCTCAACTCAGTCTTTATTAAATTCAATCAGAAAAAAACAACCTACTCATGCATGTGAATTTGACTCATTCAAGGCATTAGAGACTAACATCTTACAAATTTTAAAAGAGAAGGTTGTTTTGACCCTAAAGGATTGAACATAGACTAACAATTGTAATTGTTTGGATCAACCAATTCATCCCCCCTCTTAGTTTATTGTGTGCCCTTCACCGTTGGCCTACTTTGAAGAAAAATATCAAAAACTACTCCAAGTTCATAACATTGATATTGCCTCACATTCATCATCCTATATTGATCCATCCACTTTAGCCTCATCATCCACCTCACATAAATCCTTTCCAAATATCAAGGTCCAAATACGAGACAGGACAAGGGTTGTAGAGACTATGGTCTTAGAAGGTATTTTTATGTAGGACAACTCCCATCTTCTCCTAAGACATATGGAAAACCATAACACATAGATAAAAACCTCTTCTATCATCAAATTTGAACCCATGGTTTTCTCCAAGTTGGGAGAGCTAAACAAAGAGGTTATAGAGGAAGACATCTCCAAATTGTTGTACCAATATGAGAAAGAGAAAGAAAACCTACCAATAGATCAATGTGGTAAGGGTTTCCAAGTCATTAAGAACATGGGGGATTCACATGAAATGGTAGCCTTGGTCTACATCAACAAGGAATAATATAACCCATTTTTCTAGAGAAATGACAAAAATATCAAGGGCTTGGGTATGGTTCATTATATGTTACTCCTAACATCGAGAGTACCCCTAAAATCATATTGCTGAGGGTTGACAAGGTAGGGGTAGCGTATGCCTCAGAGAAATCGATGCAACCTAGTTCATCTCTAACATACCTTAGGGTATGACATTCAACAAAATAACTACTATGGTTCAACCGACTAGATCCCTTAAGGGTGCAAAGTGCAAAAGGGCAACAATATTTGACAGGGTATTACTCATAAACCATGGTGATTACAAAATATCTGTCTGAACCTAAGAGATAACGTTGGACCCCTCTACAATAATCTCTCTCGTTTATTGCTATCTCAGAGGCATTTTCCTATGGTGGCGAATTTTCACTCGGGGAAAGAGTTGTCAAATGCAAGTAGTTGAAAGTTGCAAAGTGGTGCAACTTTTGTTCTGCAACTCATGTGACCAAAAAAATATTTCCAACGTTTTTGGGTGGGTACGTTTACGCTAGGAATGGTCCTCTTTCACACCTAAACACGCGGAATCGCTTCGAGCTACGTTCAACCGGATCAATCCCTTAAGGGTCCAAATTGCAAAATGGCTGCGAAATTCAACATGCTATTAATCGGACACCATGATGCTTAGAAAATTATCGTCTGATCCTACAAGATCATGGTGGGCCCATTTACAATAACCTCTCTTGGTTTTCACTATCTTGAAGGTATTTTCCTATGCTGGCGAATTTTCACTCAGGGAAAAAGTTGTCAAATGCAAGTAGTTGAAAGTTGCAAAGTGGTGCAACTTTTGTTCTGTAGCTCGTGTGACCAAACAAACTGTTCCAACGCATCCGGGTGGGTACGTTTATGGTAGGCACGGTCCTCTTTCGTACCCAAACACGCAGAATCGCTCCGAGCTACGTTCAACTGGATCGATCCCTTAAGGGTCCAAAGTGCAAAATGGCTGCAAAATTCAGCATGCTATTACTCGGATATCGTGATGCTTAGAAACTTCTCGTCTAATCCTATAAGATCATGTTGGGCCCATCTACAATAACCTCTCTCAGTTTTTGCTATCTTAGAGGCATTTTCCTGTGCTGGCGAATTTTCACTCGGGGAAAAAGTTGTCAAATGCAAGTAGTTGAAAGCTACAAAGTGGTGCAACTTTCTTTCTGCAGCTCGTGTGACCAAATAGACTATTCCAACACATCCGGGTGGGTATGTTTACACTAGGAACGATCCTCTTTCGCACCCAAACACACAGAATCGCTTCGAGCTACATTCAACTGGATCGATCCCTTAAGGGTCCAAAGTGCAAAATGGCTGTGAACTTCAGCATGTTATTACTCGAACACCGTGACACTTAGAAAATTCTTGTCTAATCCTATGGGATCATGTTGGGCCTCTCTACAATAACCTTGCTCAGTTTTCTCTATCTTGGAGGCTTTTTCCTATGGTGGCGAATTTTCACTCGAGGAAAAAGTTGTCAAATGCAAGTAGTTGAAAGTTGCAAAGTGGTGCAACTTTCGTTATCCAGCTCGTGTGACCAAAAAAATTGTTCCAACATGTCTGGGTGGGTACATTTATGCTAGGCATGGTCCTCTTTCACACCTAAACACGTGAAATCACTCTGAGCTACGTTCAACCGGATCGATCCCTTAAGGGTCCAAAGTGCAAAATGGCTGCAAAATTCAATGTGCTATTACTCAGACACTGTGATGCTTAGAAACTTCTCGTCTGATCCTACAAGATCAAGTTGGGCCTATCTACAATAACCTCTCTTAGTTTATGCTATCTCGACGACATTTTCCTATGCTGGCAAATTTTAACTCGGGGAAAATATTGTCAAATGCAAGTAGTTGAAAGTTGCAAAGTGGTGCAACTTTCATTCTGCAGCTCATGTGACCAAACTGACTGGTCCAATGCATCCGAATGGGTATGTTTACGCTAGGAATGGTCCTCTTTGGCACCTAAACATGCGGAATCACTCTGAGCTACGTTCAATCGGATCGATCCTTTAAGGGTCCAAAGTGCAAAATGGCTGCGAACTTCAGCATGCTATTACTCGGACATCATGAGGCTTAGAAACTTCTTGTTTGATCCTATGGGATCACATTGGGCCCCTCTACAATAACCTTGCTCGGTTTTCGCTATCTCAGAGGCTTTTTCCTATGGTGGCGAATTTTCACTCGAGGAAAAAGTTGTCAAATGCAAGTAGTTGAGGCATATTTTCAAACAATTGATTGCCTTGTCTATGGCTTTTCATGGCATTCCATCACCATGAGACCACTTTTCTTTGAGGCATTTTTTCAAAAAGTTCAATGGCTTGTCTATGCTATTGCTTACTAGTATGCTTTCATAGATTTTTTCCAAGCATCCATAGCTTGTTCAAAAGCATCTATTTTAGGCTTTTAGCCATAGCAAGAAGGCAATGAACTATTTGATAAAATGCTTTGGTAGACATATATGAAAAATTTCATAGCATAGACAAGGGAATGAACTATTTGAAAAAATGCCTCAAAGAAATGTGGTCTCATGGAATGCCATGACAAGCTAAAGCAATTGGCAGTTGCTCCTAGTTATTAGTTATGCAATGTGAAGTAATTGCATAACTGCTTAGGTTGACTTTGTAAAAAGCTATATTGTAATCGAAATTTTGTCATCTATCAGCATCTATTTATTCATTATGCAATGTGAAGTGATGATTTGAGTTTGAAAAATGTGCAATGCATGAATATAAACTACAAAAATCTATTTTCTACATTTCATTAGTTAAAATCTTTATTTTATTTGTTCTCTATATCTCTATGCTATGGAAATGCCTTTCGATTTCAAAAAAGATAGTTTTTATCTCTTGTTATACAATTTTTTATGTTTTTTTATCTCTTGTTATAAAAAGGAGCAGATATACAGTGTTAAAGAAGAGTGAAAGCATAACTAAATTTATCATTTCAAAGCAATTTTTTTGATGCATTTTTTCAAACAGTTCACTGCCTTGTCTATGCTATTGCTTACTATTATGCTTATGATATATTTTCCGAAGCATCCATAGCTTGTTCAAAATCACTTGTTTTAGGCTTTTAGCCATAGCAACAAGGTAGTGAATTGTTTGAGAAGATGCTTTGGTAGACATGTATGAAAAATGTGGTAACATAGACAAGGCAGGGAACTATTTGAAAAAATATCTCAAAGAAATTTGGTCTCATAGAATGCCATGATAAGTAAATGCAATTGGCAGCTGCTCCTAGTTATTAGTTATGCAATGTGAAGAAATTGCATAACTGCTTAGGTTGACTTTGTTCAAAATATGTTGTAATTAAATTTTCGGCATCTATTAGCATCTACTTATTAGTTATGCAAAGTGAAGTAATGCTTTGACTTTGAAAGATGTGCAATGCAATGTAATCAACAACATGAATATAAACTACAAAAATCCATTTTTTACAATTCATTAGTTAAAATATTTATTGTATTTGCTCTCTATATTTCTATATGCTATGTAAATACCTTGAAATTGTATTTAAAAGGCTTAATAGGTAAGTTAGGTGGTATTTGCAAAATCAAGTTGTGAATAAATGGTAATTAAGAGAAAAATTGGCAAATTGCCATCTTAGAAGTCTAACAAAGGGTGGTTATGGTGGTTGATCGGCTCAAGGAGTAGTTGGAAGGTGGTATCAAGATATATTGCTGTAATACCCCGAGTTGAGGGTTGATTTTGTTCAGTTTCTAATAAGAAAATATACTTGAAAATGTTGATCACTGGTTTTCTTTGTTTTCCTGAATTTTCTTTGCCTTGCACATGCCCATACAAGTCTATCATGACTTGAGGGTTTGGATACTTAATTGCATATGTATTTACTCTCTTTGCATCTATTTTGAAGGTTTAAATCCACCGTTGGTGTGTGGGGGATCAACAAACTTGGTTACTGCTCTATTTTCTATGTTAGGGGTTTTGAATGCAACACCATGACACATTAGCCAATCAACCTACTGTTCTGACCCTATTTCTTAGTGGATTAGCCTATACCATGATAAGTTTGGTGTATGAATACTTTGGAGGCTGAGAGAATGAAGAAACTCAGTGGGGTGTGAAGTTCTAATGTTATTCAGGGGTGTTTCCACCATGAAAGTAAGAAACTCAAGTACTGAATCTAAGAAATACTGAAAGGAATGGGATTGTGAGTGTATTTTAAGTTAGGGCAGAGGTATTGTGGGGTTTTTGGACCTTTGGAAGGATTGGAGGAGGTTTGGAGTTATGAGTTTCTTTAAAACCCTTGTTTTTGTGAAGGTTTAGGACGGTTTGTGAGTAGAGGAATAGAACAAGTTCTTGGGGCTCTCAAAATGGGAGAATCCTGAGTTTGGTGAGCATCCCTAAGACTATTTCAAAATTTCTTGGTTTGGAGGCGAGTTTGTGAGGGGTTCCTTTGGAAATTAGGCCTAATTGTGAAGCCTAGAGCGAGGGAGGTGTATTGAAAGTTCATGTTGGTCCGAAAGAGTTACTATTGGTTTTGGAATATGTTGTGTAACCCTAAAAAGGGTATCTTAATCCACCTTTAAATGGTTAGGTGTTTTGGAAAGGTTGGGAGAAATTAGGCTTGGACCGGGTTTTGAGTTTGGTGTAGGAGCACCTACATCACATCATCATTTTTTTTTATTTGAATACATCAATAGGGAAATGTTAGCGTCTTTAGGTTTATTTTGTCTAATAAGCTTTGAGAGATCAAGCATAAAGCAAATAAAGGGTGTTTTGTGTCTTAGAAGTCAATTAGAAATCATATAAGTTGTAAAATGCTGATAAAGCAACTTTAACACAAACAAATGTAATTAAGGGACCAACTAATCCCAAGGTTGGTTATGGGAATTGGAGAGAAGATGGTTGTTGGAAAATTCTTTAAAAATCCTTACCAAGGCTCGAATGAGAGAGTGGAAGAAGTTTTGTAACAATTTTACACAATAAACACAACAGTTTTGAGCAATTTTCTAGAAAAATACTATTTTCTTGATATTTTTTGAGTGTTTTACGGGAACATATAGGTTCTTCATGGTCTAATAATTTCAAAGGATGTGTCTATATTTTTTCTAATTCATTTTTTTAAAATTTTGTGTTTAACTCTTTGTTTGTAGAGAGAACCAACACAAACAGTGCCTGTCCCAGTGTTGCTGAATCAAGGGTTTGAGGGGAAATTTGTGATGTAACAATCAATACAACTATTGTTTGCTACTTTATCTCAGTGGATTATTGAAAACATGTTATAATAAGTGTGTCAGCTCATTTTGGAATAAGGAGTCATAATTATGTGGTGTTTTTGTGACTGTTCTAAGACTGAACAAGGGTTTTCCAACATGGAAGTGAGGAACCAAAGAGAGGTTTTTAAGAGTTAATGCCTGTAAGGGTTATGTGAGGGTCTGATGAGTATGTGCATAATTATTGAGGTGTTTGGGGCTTTGGAAGTGTTGAGAGAGGTTTGGAGTTGTATGTTTCTTTAAAACCCTTGATTTTGTGAAGGTTTAGGAGGGATTCTTGGGTTTTGTGAGTTAGAGGCTCTGTAGACACAAACTAATGATAAAATTTGAGGTTTGGCACCATGACCTAAGACTTTACAAGGCATTTGGATAGATACCTAAAGTTGGAAGGGTGGTCCCTTTGGAAAAAAAAGGGCTAATTGTGAAGCCAAATTTGAAGTAGGTGTGATGAAAGTCTATGTCGGTCCAAAAGAGAGACCACTGATTCTTTGGTATGTTGTGTAGCCCTAAAAAGGGCATCTCAATCCATCTTGTAATTGTCTAGTGTTTTGGAAAGGTTGGGATAAATCTGGCTAAAACTGAGTTTTGAGTACTACAAGAATAACCAGTCACAAATGTGAGTTTTGGAAACCTTGATGAATCTGACTTAGGGATTTTTCTCAATTGATTCAATTTTCATTGCATGAATGTTGATGGTCTTTGTAGAGCCTTGGTTGAGTCTTGTTGTTCATTTGCAAGGTTGAGAAGTTGAGACCCTTGAGGGTGGGTTGATGCCTATTAGGTTGAATCATTATGAAGAAGAGTTCTTGATTGAGAATTGACATTTCCATTGTTGTGAGTCTTCTCCACCTTGGCTCTGCATCAGAGTGCTACAAGGGTGGATTGTTGGGTAAGGTGTTGAATGAAGAGTTTGGTTTGATGGGGCTTTGAGGTTGTGTAGATTTCTCAAAATAGGTTGTATTAATCTTGTTAGGAGCCCCTTGAAGGCAGGTTGTTCAGACTGATTGGGTTTGAGCCTCCTTGCCTCTGCATCAGTGAGGCACAAGTAATTGAAGCATTCCAAAGGATACAAACCACCACGAATGGAGCTTATTTATACAATACGCTTTAGATGGGGCTTATTGAGCATTCGACAGTAATTAATTAAGCATTAGATGTAAACAAAATCCATGCCTACAACATTCAAGCATACAACTTACACGATACGCATGATAACATCATTCAAGAATGGCAGTAGAAAAATAATAAGAGTTTCTTTAATCAAAAATACGAAAGGCTATACAATGATGTATATTGATAAAAGTATATAAATATATCCAAAAAAACCATATAGGCTTAGTACAAAGGAGCCATTTGGACATAAAATATCACGTATATATATCAATAGTACAAAACATATATTCCAAAATACCACATAGGCATACAACAAACAACACTAATACATAGTCATTTCCCTCTAGGGGAAGGAAATAGATCCTGTGCTGCCTTTGAAATTCGGCTAGATGGAGTGACTGTTGCTTGTCTTGTCTTCCAAACATGCTCGCTACTCCTCCTCTCTTCACTCTAGACCTTCAACTGATACAATTGAAAGTAAATATGTTAAAACATAAAAATTGAATTATGGAATGGAATATAAAAAAATATAATCACTTACTGCATACATATAGTCATCATGCACATTTAAAGCATCACCATGTCCACGAGCTGGAGTGACAACCACCTATAGCAACCATGAAGATATAAATTAAATTACATAAAATTATCGTGAAATTTTTCTATAATAGACCATAAAATAGCAAATATAATGTCAAATCGACTAATCTATTCCATAACTCTCTCAATGGATCAGAACTGGCTATTGCTGCAACAACTCCATTATCCATCGTGCCACCAATATCACTAGGGATATCTCTTGTCAACAACTGCAAATGAAACAATATCTCAGGTATCATGTTGATATAGGAGAACATATTGTGACACGATCAAGGAATACTTGAATGCAATATTTGTGTTTCTCATCAATTTTTTAGATTTGTATATATACGCAAAATTATGAAAAATAGCCAACATAGATTTACAACCCTATTAATGAATAAAGGCTACCTGAGTGTACGTTATTTTAGGATATGAATTGCGAGGTGTGGAGGAAGAAGGTGCACCAGGAAACTATTTGAAATCCAAAGCATGTTATGAGAAAAACATTCAAATATAACATTCAACTGTTCAAATGCAATAATAATATCTTTAATACTAATTGCATACCTGTGGACTCATCATCGAGAATGTATAAGGGTATGTAGGAATAGAGCATCCCTCATGAACAGTGCGACCCTAAAATTTCATCATATCAAAATTCTACTAATTTAGTTATTCTTAAATTTTAAAATATATTTTAATAAACAACATTAAAATAACTTGCTAAATTTTACCTACGTGTCAATGCCGAATGTATCATTTAGAATATCATCTGTGAAAGCCATCGCCTCTACAATTGACGTAGGTTGTGTAGCTGCATCACAAGCACCCTGATAATCGTACGTGCAAACATCACCACAAGCACCACAATGGTGGGGTGGAGCTCGGGGCCTACACGTCTCCTCCACACCAGGCTCTACTAGAGGACTCGCACATTGTAAAATGGTCTGGGTGAGTGAGCCAATTGACTTCATCGTGTCCACCTCTACACTATCCTTAACTATGGAAGGAACAACGACATGCTCCACCATGGGTTTGCCCAAGGCTCTTGGTGCCAATTGTGGATTGCGTCGTGCAACAGGTCTATCGTGTGTGGAGCCCCCACCTCTACCCTGAAAGTCTAAGATGTCAAAATAGTTTGGCATTTTATTGAGGACAAACTCACAATAGAGTTTCCTCAAAAAGTATTGTGGCACTTATGGTTATTGCATGGAGGTTGGTCAAATACCATCCACCACTGCTCCCAAAATTTGTTTCTAATTATATCATAGTGGCACCAATGGATGGGGCAAAGGTTCATTGATTTTTGTGTCTTTAAATAGGGCACACAACTTGGCTTTGCTAATTTTTAGTTTTTTGACATTTGCATATGACAAACCATTAACATAAAATTTCCTCATCTCATCTCTCCTAGTTGACCAAAAATTCATTTGCTCACTCATTTCTCCTACATGAGTTAAAATTGACTTCAATGATCTAGCAATCCCTCTCCTATAAGGGTGGGTTTTGGCATGCTCGGGTTAATCTTGCAATTAATTGTTGAATGTCTCTTTTATTGTTTTCAATTTGATTTTGAATATTTTCTTTTGTTTCTTCAGGATGCCTATGAATTCATGGAGGGGTTTCGGGTTGTTCTTGTATAGGAGGCTCTTGATGAGGGGGTGATTGTGAATTCTCAATGTTTTGAGGTGGAGATTCATTCCCTGAGAATTAGAACAAAGTTTTATTATAAAAATCTATTTAAAGTTGCATTCCAAATCAAATTCGAAATAAATAGAATAAAAATACACACCTCTTTGCAATCTTCAACCTCTCCGATTTGTTGGCAGAATCCTCATGGAAAATGGCAAGCTAAGGATGCAAAGAATGGAGGAGATTTGGCAAGCGCGAGTTGTAGACCTGAAATCTTCCTTTTCAAGCTGCGGGTTGAAGACAAAATGAGGGTTCCAAACCTGACTTTTGCATTTTATGTTTAGAAAGACATTTGGCGCACGCCAAATGTCTCTTTAGTCATTTGGCATGCGCCAAATGTCTCTTTAGTCATTTGGCATGTGCCAAATGTCTTTTTAGTCATTTGGCGTGCGCCAAAGGCCTTATTTCGGGGTTTTTTTGATCGCTTTTTCAATTTGGCACCTAAATTGTGTCACATATTGGTGCACTTACCCCCATATCTATGAAAGATAAAGCAATAAAAAACTCATGCTAATAATTCTCAAATGAGACTCCCAAAATCAATCACCATGGGTCAAGACTCATTCCCAATAGAAAATAAAGCACAAAACATAACACATATGAAACAAGAATGGGAAAATACCTCCCAAATGATAAACCACTGAGTAGACCAATAGTGGGGAATAAGAATGCTCCTCCAAAATAACCAAGTCATCATGACTCACTCCAAGAAAAATCTCCTCTATAGTTCCATCATGAAATCACGTCCATATCTAGGTGAAGGCTCCTCAATCTTCCTACTGAAACCTCTAAGGAGTAACCGTCTTAAGAAAATATCTCTAATCATAAGAGAACTCCATCTTCACTTAAGTCTCCAAGTATCCATGAGCACCTAATATTGATCAATCCATACTAAGCTCTAAATGCAATAACACACTACCATGAAGCTACCAAATAAATGACCAATGTACACAATACCAAGAGAACCAGCAAGATCAATTTTAAAGCTTCAACCACAAAATCAGGAACCCAAACATGAAATCACGAACCTACCATCTCCTCCTAGGAGATCACATGTAATAATGCATACATCCTAGTTTCAAGAGAACCTGTATCATGTAAAATATCTAATCTAGAATCAAGAGTACATCATGAAAAAATACCAAACACACTCTAAGTTACCAAGAATCAACATCTCCAATCACATAAAGATAACCATCTCCTAAAATTGAACCTATAAATGTGAAAGAGCTCTTCTCTAACAACATGATCTATGAGCTCCTTCAATACATCCACAAACACTAAATAAAATCATCCATCACCAACGATGAATCCACATCACTACCAACAACTTGCACTAAACTGTGATATCATGTTACACATGGCATTGTGAAAACCATCTCCTAAATGAAGATCATCCAAGTCTACACACACAACTAACATTCCAATAACACCAAGTAGAATCAAGACCTCCAAGACAAGAAGATACAACCATCATTAAAACATCAGTAATCAATCCTACACCCACAAGTCATCACTATGAAAATCTCCCATTGAAATGTGCAACCAATGAAATTTAGCCAAGCTATCATGACATCGTGATAAAACCACATGCTACAAGTCCCAAACACTAACAATCATGGCACTCTAATCATCAATCATCTCAACCCAAAGCTACATACCAATGAATAAATGGCCATAAACAATGTCAACTAACAAAGTCTACATCAACACTGAATCGATCTCATGGATATAGACAATCCACATCCGAGTCATCCCATTGCAAGAAAATGGGTAGCTAATCCACAACCTGCATAACTTGAAGATCCCAAACATTGAATCATGCAAACTCATCATCACATTAGTAACCTACAAATTGAGATATCAAAGAAGATAATAATATAGATAACAAGACTCAAACACCAAATCAACCACAGATCTAATTGACCGAACATGTCCATAAATGAGTAGCCATAGTCAAAGAACCAATCAAGAATCAAGGAGATAAGAACAACCTCCTAACATCAAACCATATCACCACCAAACAACCACATACATGATCATGTCATGCCAATTTCTCAAATGTACCTGCATAACCATAAGACCATAATAATCACCAACCTTGTACCTGCACTCAACTATCACCCACATGGGGCTGTATGTCTCTACACATGTGAACCCATGTCCTCAAAACCAAATATAATCTATGTACCTATCACCATCAAAGTCCAACTCTGAAAAACACCTGTAAACCTGTATCAAGAAGAACCAAACTGATAATTAGTTGTACCATCATAAATTTTCATATAAAAACATGTACTCCCTCAAGGTTTCACCTATTGACTTGTCTGGATGCTAACACAATCACACCCAAAATATCAAGCACCTATAAGTGATAAACCAATTGCAATCCTCTCTTTGTACTACAAACTAAAAATCTACTTGATCCACTATGTAGTACACTACACATTTTCTCCAACGCCTATTTGAAATCAAAAACCCGATTTCGTATGCAAAAGTTATATCTAGAACCATGTACAAGAGAACATATAGCTTTCAAGACCCAAAATCTGATGAAAACAACAAATTCACAGGACCAAACCTACACCACTATATAGTGCACAGAGAGAGATTTTCGTCAACTATTGGAAGTCAAAAATTCGACATTGTAGGTGAAAGTTATGCCCATTTAGTAACATCTTCAATTTGGCTTAGAGGAGGCACAGTGGTGGGCCTTGGGTGGAGCCACCAGTGGCCCACCAATAGCGATGGTACGTTGATGGTACCCAAGTGACGCTTCGTCGATGGTAGTGATGGGATGCAATGGTGGATTTCATTTTTTGTTTTAAATATGATTAAATGTAGTTTAAAAACTTTATTGAGCCTCGCGAGCGTGAGGGGGTGGTTCCCCAGATGACTAGGGGCTCACGTTGGAGGGGCTAAGCCCCTGCCAACAACGGGACCTGTCGGTCGAGGTTGTTCATCAGTATGCTTGCATGATAGGCATGCATCGATGGTACCCGGAGTTGATTTTGTTGGTACTTGTAGGTACAGGGATTTGCAAATCCCCACTTGCCAATTTAATTTATTTATTCTTTATTTTTTTAATAATTTTTAATTTAAATTTAAATTTACAGGTTTTTTTAATTTTTATTTTTAATTTTTAGTTTTTAATTTTTTGTCCAAATTGAATTAGATGGCCATACAGTCGTACGATAGGGTAGATAGGGGGTATTTTTTGCATTTTTTCATAGTGGTCAAAAAAGGGAAATTTTTTGTATGAATTTTTATTTCTTGACCATCCTAGATCTAATGGTGAGGTTCGTTTTGTCTCGAGAGGTCATCTATGAATTTTCTCTTAAAAAATCCTCATATGAAAGCACAATCCAAGAAACCTTTTTGATCCAAAATTCTCAAGGCGTCGAGTCTACAATAAACCCAACAAATCTGCAAACCCTAAAATGCTAAATCTACAAAACAAACACCTGCACACATGTTCCATACCTTGTAATGCCTCAAATATTTCTTGCATAGCCATGAATTCAACTTTGCACCAAATCTACTCAAACAAGGGTTATAACAAAACTTGGGAGCTCACTCCTCCCACAACCATTAAATCTCTTATACCACTTGTTAGGAAATAATACATATACCCAGTTCATTTAATCTATTTCTTACATAACCCCATGAGAGAAAAGCATGCATGCAAGCTTACATAATAACCATAATAAATAGATCAAAATAGATAAGCCATAGGATAACACAAGATATACCTTGGGAAAAACCCAACCCCTAAAAGCATCCATACTCCATCTATTATTCAACAATAATACAATACATGCACTTACATAGTTACAATGAATACTTATGAAACATCAAGCCTCTCCTATGCATCCTCCATGTGTCCAATCATGAATCCACACATCCCATGCCATGCACATATGAAGTGCTCAGAAAGACTCAATAATGACAACCCACTCACCCAACCAACCTTAACCACTAAACACATGTGTTTGATTTTATAGATACAAGCTCACACAAATACAACCAAGTGGTAAGATAAAACCATGTGCCACAAAACCATTGACCCCTCATTTAATATTGGGTACTAAGTTTTCACTTTATTAAATATTTTTCCCAAATATTAAATTATTATCCTATGTCTCCCACACAAAATAATAACCCAATGTTACAATAAAAATTTACAAGTGGTCCCAAATAATTATCTAATGTGGCTAAATACACCTTCTAGGTGCACCACAATTAAATAATTATTTAACTATAATATTATAATAAATCAATTCATGCAATGGTGTACAACACCAAATCGTAACAAAAAAAAAGAGCGAATCCTTGTCGTTGGGTGGATAAAAGCCCCAAGCCTCCAGACTCACGAGGGTGACAAAAAAAGTCCCAGGCAAGGCAGTGAAACCCTTATGGTTGTTAGAAAAATCTCAAAGAATTTTGCAGAGAAGCTTCTCTAATTTCATGTAAGAGGCTTTTGAAGGGGCCCACCATGAGGAATAATAAACATTAGTGGCTACAAAGATTTTCAAGAAAACTTGAAATTTCCCTACCAAGGAAAGGAGCTTTGTGATATAGTAACTAATCTTCTTTTCAATTCTAAAAAGGACCACATACTAGAAGGCCACCTGAGAATCTTGTAAATAAAAGGGAATGTCGAAAAATTTGAAGATTTCACCATGAATAATCCACTTCCAACAAAAATCTTGAAGCTAAGTAGGCATAGGAAGGATTGACTGATGGTAACATTGAGTCTTATACCATTGAATGGTTGAGCTAGAGGCCTGACATAAGATTTCCAAACACTAGAGGACATCCTTGATATTTTTCTACTCTCCAATGAGAGTGCAAAATGACTCATCAACAAAGTGACCATTGACAAGTTGGGCTGATGAATTAGGTAGAGAAATGCCTTGAACTAACCCTTGGGAGACAAAATGAGCTAGAAGATGTCCAAATCCTCAACAACAAGCAAATAGAGTGAGGGGCCTAAAGGGAAGCCTTGAAAAATGTAGTGAAAGAGCCCAAAAGTATTGTTTTGACAACCATTAATGGTAATACAAGCATAAGCATAAAAAAAACATGCTAATCGAATGAGTGAAATGGGGTCCAAATCTTAGAGATTGAAGCATGGCAAGAATAAAAGGCCATTATATATGATCATAAACTTTGGAAAAATCAAATTTCAAAAAAAGGGCCTTCTTTTAGGAGCATCGATCCCATTCCATACCTTCCCAAACTACAATAATATTGTCCAAAATGTATTTGAATTCAATGAAGCCTGTTTGTTTAGGATGAACAATCTAAGGAATAAGATGACACACCTTCAAATCCAGATATTTGGAAATGATCTTATAGGACACATTGAGTAGGGTGATAGGCCTTTAACTACAAATGTCTCTAGGATTGCTAGCTTTAGGTATGAATTTGATATTTCCTTTATTAATGACTTTCCTTAAGGATTTGGAATGGAAATATTTTAGATAGAATTTATGCAGGTCCTTGTAGGGATCTCAGGTAGGATAAATGAATTAAACTAAAAATTATACAATGCAAATCACATAATTTAAATTACAGAAAGAACAAAATTCAAAGAAAATATTTTTTTTAATGTGGTCCCCTTTGGGCTACATCCACAAATAATAGTCAATTTTATTAAATTCTCCAACAAACTACAGATTAGAGTATCACATAAAACTGCCAAAATTTATTGCATCTCCAAACTAACACTGCACTCATATTTTCCCATGTGTTGCTGCGTGTTCCCAATTGAAAAAATTCACAACCTCCAAAATTTGTTCATGCAACTATCGAACTACTCACACATTATTTTTTGTAGGATAATTCAACTTCTCATGTGCCCGCGCCTCTTGGCCTTTGCAACAAGAAACTATTCACCGATTTTGGGTAATTATCAAACTATTTTGAACATAAGTTATTTACAAATCGCCTTTATTAAAAATAACGAAATTTTGCTTCGAGGGCACTGTCCCCAAACCCCCACCTTAGGCTCCGCCCCAACCCCCTATCAAGAGGGTGGTCCCCCTGGACCTCGCATGAGGGGATCTATCCCCTGCACTCCCCCGCTAATTAATTTGGGGGAAACTATGGCTACTAAAGTGGCCAAAATATTAACCTGAAGCATGATCAAGCTACACATACTAATAGTCCTCTCCCACACAATCCTAGAGGGCCTTGTAACATTCATAGGGAAAAATATCACACCAAGGGGCCTTGTCATCTTCCATTGTGTGCATAGATTCCTTGAGAATAGCAATGGAGAGTAGTTGATCACAAAATAATTATTGTGAAGAAGAGAGTCAATAGGAACATCTCAAAGGATCTCAAATGTTTAAGGTTAAGAAGAGTCAACTTTTCTTGAACATGTCACTACTCCAATATAAATCTATATTGGCTCATACTCAACATATTTGGATTCTGGTTGTCTAATGTGCTCATGCAGATTCAAGTCCAAGCTACCAAGGTTTTCTTAGAGCTCCAACATCTCTAAACCCTAATTGATCAATAGGAGCATGCCCCTTGCATGGTGCCTATGGTGCCACCTTCATTGACCTACACCAAATCACCCCTTCAACCAATGAGGTGCAACGCCTAGAATTTACACACCACCACCAAGAAAGTTGTTGGAGAGCCACCACTTTATCATCACCATCACCCACGAGAAAACACTTTGGTTGGAATCCTCTTCATCTATAGACTTTCAACCACCAAGGTGAGTAGTCTCTACATTTACACTAGTCCTCCATGTCTTCTCAATGATGTTGGCCCACTCATGATTAGAGTAAATTGCCTCAACTAGAGCTAGCTATCTCTCTACCTAAAATTGTCTAGACTTTTTAGTAGGAGGCACCCATAGAAGAAGAAGATACTAATGATGGGCACGAGAGACTTGGAAGGTGATAAGGATTTGTAAGGTGGTAGGTGGAATAATTTTAATGATCATCAAGACCCTTCTCTTCTATAAATTCCTTTGTGTCTTAATGCTTTTATTTTTTCTATGTCAATCTAGTAATGTGATGGTTGTTTCCTTTTTGAGGTTGCAGACTTTCTCATTTTGTCACTTTTCCCTTTTTGTAGCCACGTGTTTATATTTTTATGTCTTGAATTCTTTCAGTTTAACTCTAGGGTGCAATATCATGCCACCTACATTTTTTGAAGACTTGGTTATATAGTTGAACATATTTTTTTTAGTATATAGTATTTTCATTAAAAAAAAAAGAATTTTTTACTGTATGGTTGATGAAATTTCTAATTTTTCATACTATATTTAATTTAGTGCCCTTTAAATTAGATATTTGTTTTGTTTCAATATTGAAGCTATGTCTTATTACTTTCACGAAGTTATATATTTTAAAATTTTAATTTTAAATTTAGTTGTTGCATGTAAAAAGTGATGTATTTTCATTATCCACAATAACAATCAAATATTATATAATTAACTAAAATTTAATTCATATATATTCATAAATAATTAGATTTACATTTTTTGGCTTAAAATACCTTGTTAGCCACCTAGGGGCCACAAAAAAGAGTTTTAAAAGCTCAAATACAAATAACTCAAAGTTTAATGGGTCCCTTCTCAAGATAAAATATGTTATCATATCATTGATACCATAACCTATGAATTTACAACAAGCTTATCAAACTTACCTTTCATATATTTATAATATTCCTTTCATACATATTTTTTATCTACTTATATATACACCTTACAACCTACTACTAGCAACATTACAAAAAAATCCATTATCTAACATGCGTCTATGGGAAATTAAGAAAAGGATTACTTTATTTCCATCAATAATGAGTAGGGCATTGCATCTCAATTTGAACTAACCCAAGTTGCCTCATCACAACATTTTATACCTTCTACCTCAAGATCAATAAGGAATGGAATATGTAGTTCAACTTACCTAGTATCCTTAGGCTCTTAAAGAGCTTGCCTTTATTTTGCAACATTGTGTGGAAGTGTTCCACAATACAATCTTAGTTAGTCTCCACTTGAATTTAAATGCCCTTTGTTTCCTCATGAAGTAGAAATATTCTAGAGACTAATGAAAGCAAGAAAACATTTGAGAGACACTATGCAATTTCAAAGAAATTACAATCACCAATGGACTAACCTAGGTCCAATAACATATTTTTCATGGCCTCATGAATCTTTATATTCATAATTTTTGGCATCCTTTTTCCTACTGTCAAACCTTTAGGTTCTTGAGCCCCTTAGCAATATAATCGATGAACCTATCAATTACCTACTTTTCATGCAAATTGCTTCACCAAGGATGAACTCTAATTCTTCATCCACTTCTACCCTAAACTTCCTTTTTTCTTACCAAATTATTTCCCCTTTGTCATGTTGGATTTTT
Organism: Sequoiadendron giganteum; assembly: GCA_007115665.2. NCBI lineage: Eukaryota > Viridiplantae > Streptophyta > Pinopsida > Cupressales > Cupressaceae > Sequoiadendron > Sequoiadendron giganteum. The sequence continues at coordinate 469,052,602 of CM021107.1, read as the reverse complement.
ACCTCTAAGGAGCTTATACTATATTATAGATTACACAACACAAGTTATGAGAAAATAATGACATGACCTAACTAATGATAATTTAAGCACTTTCGATATCACTTCACACAATTTGGATAGCCCTTCACCTTGTCATGCTAATACTGATCCTTTAAATTGTTTCATTTAACACATTGGAGATCTTAGCCTTGAATAATTTAACCAATTCTTTTCCCACCTTTTTGATCACTTTGTACAATCATAAAATCATGATTTGATCATTGCATAAATTCCCTTAATAGAAGGAGATTGTGATTGAATATGCTTAATTAACAAGGTCCTAACCTCCACTAGACACTGACTACACCAGTTCTAATTACACATTTCTCTTTCTCCTTTAGATTTATTCCCTAGTTGACAATCCAATCTGCCACAATGTTTCTACATCTCTTAATAAGGTTGAGGTAATTGTTCTTAAAATTTCATGTTAAACTTTCCTATCAATTCCTTAATACAAGTGATTAGATACTTTGGAACCAATCCTCACATCTCCATCCCTTGATACAAATTATAATGATAGTAGAATGATCTTTGACCCAAAGCTTTTTCCAACCATCCATCACTACCATATTGAGTCCCAACAAAAGGGCCCTATTCGTAAAGACATATTATTTGATTCTTCAATGAAACCCATTGCTACAATACAAACCAATTGTCCCTTTGAATCTATTAAAATATTACCTCCTCCTACTAGTCTCAAGTTCCCTTGGTCGGGCAAGTGCAAGAATTTGGGTCTGCTTTTTGGCCAAAAAGTGGAAGTGTTTTCCTAAAAATCAAAGTTTGTCACAGTTGGCTTGAAAATTTGAAGCACTTACACATAGAATATTAAAAAACTCTACTAATATGAAATGTAGAATTTTAAGTCTAGTTTGCAAATATGTAAAACTATGTAATTTATTCTAATACCCAGATGATACAAAATAATTTTTCATTGGCTTGTACAAAAATCACTTTTTAAAAGTCTCTTTTTTAGGACCATAAAATGAACATGTGCAACAAACATAATTTGACCTAAATAAAATGATTTTTTTCATTCCTTTTGGGAAAATATTTGTATTATACTAAAGATTGATGAGGATATATTTTTTATATTTTTTTCCAAATATTTTTTATTAATTTTTCACTCCAACCTTAATTATTATTATTTTTGAAAACCCCTCGTGTACAAAAAGCATAATTTGAGCTAAAATAATCATACAATGATTTTTTTTGATTTTGTAAAGAATGATGACATATATTTAAAAAGGCTTCAGAGAATAAAAGTTATTTAAAAAATAATATACTTGACATTTCAAGTTTATGGACTAGTTTCCTCATAAATTAATTAATAAATAGAAAAACAAGTCTAATTATAAAAAAATACATATTTGAAAATTGGACATTGTCATCTATAATCAGTTTTAAATTTTCCAAAAAAATCTAAAAAAAACTGATCATCCATATTGCTAAAGTCATTTTTTCTATTGTTATTTTCATGGCACTATACTTGTAGGTCCAAGGCTTAGGGGTGGGTTTCCAAGCCTAAAATAAAATAAAAGCCATGGGTTTCAAATTTAAAATTTTATGAAATGTGTACCCATTCTAAAAAGGAGTAAAAATATGATGTAATTAGAAACAAGTACTCGATTTATAAAACAAAATAGGTACCCATTTTTAAAATCTAGGTTTGGGGTCTCAATCCTAAATGGGTACCTTTTTTTGAAATGGGTACTCATTCCTATCGAGATTTTCTTTTTCTTGATGCTTCCCCTAAATGTTGACCCAAATTCTTGCTTCCACCCAACCACATCATCAAATTTTATTTGGAGTCAAACTAGGTGTTGAGGGATGCCATTGTGATCAATACTACATTTATGTAACCAATGTAATCTAGGCCATGTTTTTTCCCTTACAGTCTCCCCTAGGTGTATATCTCCCAAACACAAGGAAAAACTCTCTCCCAATTCCATAATAAGAGATTCCATCTGGTCCTAAATGCATTTTTTGGACTTACCTTATCCTTAAATATCCCTTAATTTCTCTCTAACTAGATATTCCAAACAATCACCAAGGGAAGAAGCTCCCAAACTAGTTTGAGCCCTAAGGATTTTAATGCTTAACTTTCATCCATTGATTAGTTCTAAATTATAATTTTGGTTTGAATCCATCTAGAGCTCCACTTCTCCATAGGGTTCCAAATCCTTATCTTCTCAACATACAAATTATTATATGAAATAAATAAATGTCTACTTGAGTATTTGATAATGTAGATAATTTTCCTTGATATTGGTAAAATTTGTATGCTTATTAGAGCTCATTGGTTCTATGTATATGCTAAAAGAGGCTATATTTATTCATAGGATGTATCTTGAGTTTGTGTGTAAACTTGTTGGTAGCCAATTCTCTTACTCAAGTACAATTCATTTTCATGTATAGAGATGGTCTTACATTGGTTACTACTACTTCTCAAGGTGAACTTGATACTCATTTATGTGCCAAGAGAGGACATCTATATTACTAAAAATATGAAAGGACCATTCACCTATAGCAAGGGTGTGATATAGGTGTGACTAACTTGACCAAATATTCCACCTTGAAGGGCTATGTTTGATTTATGTGCATATATCACTTGTCCTACTCTCTTTCCTTAAGACTCATTTTCATATAATAACATAGGGCTATTGTGCTTACTACAAAATTATAGATAAGCTAGATGGGATTAAAATTTAAATAAATGTATTGATTTATACCCTTGCAAATGTAAATTATCAATGTGATTAATTTATGTTTGTTAGATGGTCTCATCCCCTATTATAAGTACCAATTTTCCAATCCATGTAGATTCTTCTCTTCTTGCAAGTGCATAATTTATCTCTATATGGGGGTTGAGACCACCAAAACTCATCCACTACAAAAAAATATTATGGGTGATTTTCCTTTTTTGTCACTAGAAATGCGTGGGAGTTCATGTCCTTATGATGAAATGTCTTTTATAGGAAGGAAAAAATTAATGGGGTGGTTGTAGGGCATTTTGGGATGAGTAGGGAGGTTGGTGGGGGTGAATGGTGAGGTTTTTATAATTTGCATGTCAAAGGAGGAATAAGTTTTAAAAAAATACCAAAATCCCAAAATTTTGGTTGCTAGGATGACCAAGTCCAAAATCTCAAAATTTGTAAAATAGGAGTTTAGAGGAAAGGCATGCCAAGGATTTGTATGCCAAAGGAGGAATAAGTTTTTAAAATACCAAAATCCCAAAATTTTGGATGTTAGGATGAGCAAGTCCAAAATCTTAAAATTTGGGAAATAGGAGTTTAGAGGAAAGGCATGCCAAAGAGGAAAAGTTTGATAGGGATGCTAAGATGACCAAATATAAAATCTTAAAATTCAAAGAAAAGGGAGTTCAAAGGAAATAAATTCAAGGGAGGGAAAGTTTGATAGGAATGTTAGGATGAGCAAGTTTGAAATCTCAAAATTGAAGGAAAAGGGATTTAGAGGGAAGAGGGGAGCTCAAAGGAAATATATACCGAGAGGAGCAAGTTTGAAATCTTGAAATTGAAGAAAAAGGGACTTGGAGGGAAAAGGGGAGTTCAAAGGAAATACATGCCATGAAGGGAAATTCCAACAAGGATGGTAGGATGACCAGGTCTAAAATATTGAAATTGAAGAAAAAGACACTTAGAGGGGAAAAGGGGACTTTGGAGGAAAGGCATGCTAGGTTGAGTAAGTTTTAGATCTTGAAATCAAAGGAAAATGGACTTAGAAGGAACATAGGATTTTAAATGAAATGCATGTTGGGATGAGGAAGTTTAAAATTCTAAAATTTAAGGAAAGGAGGCATAAAAGAAAAAGTGGAAAAGAAAATTGAGTTATTTTGGCTTCACATCCCACTAGGTGTGCCAAAAACTTGAGGTAAAACCAAATATAGAAAGTAGAAAAGGAGAATAAAATACTTGAAATGAAACTCCAAATGAAATCATAGCTCTCACCTTCTAATTGAGCATCAATAACAATTTGCATCAAAACAAAATGAATAAAATCATAAATGTAAAACAAAATGAATAAAATCAATAACAATTTGTGATGTTTATTGCTTAGTTTTACATCATCTACTTGCTCAATTTGAGATAGTGAAAATAGAGGATTAAGCTTCAATTTATAAAATTTGTGAGAGAAAAATGAATGGTGCAGATTTAAATTTGGATCATGAGTTGGATCCATGAATGGTGGGTTTGATGGGGAAGGGTGACAATAAATTTTCTAATTGGATCTAGAGATGGCTAGGTAATTACCTCATTTGATTTGTGAGTTGATAATTATTTAATTTTTAAATAATTTTTGACCTTGAGCTAGCCAAATTCATTGGCTTGTCAATGGATTTGATTGGTGAGTTAACTAAATTGATTACTTAGTTAACTATTTTGATTGGATAGTTAACCCATTAGATTTAATTTATGATTTAAATTAATTTAATTATGGATAATTTAGATCTAAATTTAAATAAAATTAATTTATTGAAAATATTATTTAATAAATTTAATGGTCATAAAGTAATAGGCCTAGGATAAGATTAATTATTTTAGTGGATTAAGAGGTGGTAAGTGTGTTAAATGTTAACATGAGATGATATTACAAAAAATACCGTGTATGTAATTTTAGTGTCTACATTAGTCAAGATAAACAATGCCCTCCCATTTAACCAAGGAACCAAAACCAAACACCCAAAATAAGCACTCTATTATGCATGACCATAGGATGAAAATACACAATCACCAGTGTATAGTGTAATTCCATCTTACTAAATAGGATCTCCAAGTCAATGCCATGCAACACACAACCACATGATCAACTCTAAGATGATTTACCTTCTCCATTCGATAATTATTTGTCACATTTCTCCCTAAAAGAATGATCAACTGTAAGACTTCCACTTGAACAAGAATAAATATCACAAGGAGACAACCCTCCAACCAAAACATAGGTTGTACAACAACATACAAGCACATAGAGCCCATATATAAGACAAGGGACCACATGTAGCCCATTGAACCAAATTAGCTTTGATACCAAATGTAAGGAAAATACCATGCATGCACTACCAATAGTAAAATATTTGTAAATGGAAACATCGATATAAGTGCAAAACAAACCATGCAAATACAACAAAAATATGACAAACATTTCTTACATTAACCATATGATGAGAAAAATGAGAAAATATCAAATTTATATAAATTTTAGTACAAAATGACATGCAAATCAACACTTAGAAATAAAAAATGATAGTAGGTAGATAGAAGGGAAGATATACAAATATACTTTGGGAAAACCATTTGAAGAAAAAACCAGCTTTAAAAGCACTAAAACAATGTATCCAAACCTCCTTTTGATATGACTCTCTGCTCCCACAAGAGCAATTCTAAATGTAAATCTTGATGGTTCTTATTTGGGGGTTGGTTTTTGGCCGGTTGCTGGTTGTTTGCGGCTTTGTAGTTGGTGGTGGCTCTTGGCTTGGGTTGCATTTTTATCCTTGGTCGTTTGTGCTTTCATGTCTTTTAGTCTTGACAACCTTCTGGTTGTGGGTTCCAGATCCATTCAAAATCTGTTTGTAAAGGGTTTCGGGGTCCCTTGAAAACCTGTTTTTACCTTTTTCAAAAACAATGTATCCACAACAAAAATATAATCATCATATAATATTAGGCTTAGAGCCTTAGCATGGAGATCAACACCTAGAAAGGAAAACTAGTTGTAAACCCTACAAAAATGTATTTCATAATGCTTCCATCTCGAGCCTTAATTTTTATAAACCTAAGGAGACACAAGAAACCACAAGTTGACATTAGCATGGGTCTGAACAAGGTTCTAAAATACCATGGTAATAGTTCTCATAACTTGCACCCCATTTTTGGACTCATTATCTCTATTCAAAGATGCGTTATGATGCATCATATAAGTAGGTTAAGATTCCTAGTCCACTTTGTAACCTCCCTCTTACATGCTCTTATGTGTCATATAATATCTTACACTTACAATGTCATATATGCTCTTACCAATCTTACATGATATTATTCTCTTACAAGTTCTTACATGCATGCCATAGTAATGAATATACATAGTATAATAGCCAAATCATAATTCCATGAGAGTATACTACGTATTACAAAGTGATTAAATAATTCAAATAATTACAAAGAGAATGACACCTAATCCCAACACCAAGGTTTCATAATAAAGAGAAAAGAGATCTCATGCTGCATAAATATATGCCTATTTTCTCCATGGGCATTGAAGCTTTCTCCTATTATTTTATCCACCAAAATATCACCAAGGAAACCAACATATACTCCCATTCCATACATTGCATGTTAAAGATAGCCTTCAATAGTGCAGAAGTCTCACCTTTGGAATACTTTCTAATGAATGGGTTAATGTAAACAAATTTAACGGCCCTATTTTTTTGCTTTGAAGTATGAACACAAGACTTAGAAATAATTCTTCCACACACAGAAATGAGATAACTTTGTTTTATGAACACTACTAACAATCTAAAATATGACAGTTTTCTTACAGCTTCAGGTAAATTCATCGTCAACAATTCATTGTCATGATAAATTTATCTCGTGGAAAATTCGTCATGAATTGCTGGTAAATTATTGAAAGTAAATTTTCCACAAGATGAATTTATCAGAACGATGAATTATTGACAATAAATTGTTGTTATTAACAATAAATTGTTGATGGTGAATTTTCTTAGAAGCCTTGCTCTCACACTCATACGCACTCTCTCACACACATCTGGTCTGAATGGTCGGTCTGCAAGTTGTATCGCCTGTGCAATCGAATGTCACACCCTTGTTAAACCTGACACGACACTGCCGCATGGGATTCAAACCAGAAATCGGCTGTTTTTTGTCCTGCAAACATGTGATGCTATTTATATCTAGAATTCAGACGAATCAAAGATTAAAGAAAGTAAGGTTCACGGATCTTCGTACCAGACGAAGAAAAACTTATCCAATGACGGCATACAGTTTTCCGCCCGTGGGGAGCATGAAAATGTCGTTTTTAATTGATAACAAAGTCGAGAGGAACAATCTACGAAAGATTTTAAACATTTGCCATATATATATATATATACTATTCTGAAAAGTTTGTGCATCACATACCAAAAGTAGTGAAAAACAAGCAAACGCCGCAGTATCATAGTTCCTCCTGAGTCTCAAGTAGATTGATATGTAGTTTGAAAAGATTGAGAAGAAAGATTTTGGTATTATAGGGACATGGAATCAGGCAAGACGCCGAGTGGAGAACCATTTGTTGTTTTGAAGATGTTTCACGTGGATTAATAGAGATGTTTTGAAGAGGATTTTTTTGTATTTTGTGGGTAGCTGGTGAAACAGAGAAGCAGTTTATATGTGTAATAATTTGAGGTTTTATGATCTAATTCTTGGCTACTTAGGTATATCTTCATTGTGGTATACTTATCTAATTTGTATAGCGGGTTTGAAAAATTTATTAAGAGATTTGATTTCATTATGATGTTAGTGTAATTATATTTTTTTCTTGTCAATTTTTATTCTTTTCTACCAGAATTATGTTGTGTCTTTTCTGAGCACTCACCTATCTAGCTCAAAATTGATTAGGGCTCTCAAATTTTTAAGGTTAAGAAGAGTATAAATCTACATTGTCCCATACTTGACATGTATGGAGTTTGGTTGTTTAATATCAACTCTTATATTGTCTACTTTTTGCATATATTTGTTGATAGCTAGTCAAAATAATTGCAAATCTTATATGGCCTTGTCCCCTGAACTTTGCTCAACTTGAAGTGATGTCTTTCCATATTCCCTTCCAAGTTTAGGTGCCTAAGTAGCACCACCTTGTGTAGGGGGTAGATGCCTACTCTATCAAAGGATCCTAGATCAAAACCAAACCTCATTGATTAAAAGTTGGTGATTGTGTTTTGTTGTGACCTTTTCACACATCACCCCATTCAAAATGGGGACCCCCTAATTTTTGCTCCATTCTGGTCTTTTGGCTTTGGTTTTTGGGTTGTTTTGCAACTTTCTCTTTTTGTTCTTTTTGTCCTTCCGGGGATGTCCCTATCTTTTGACCTAAGTTGAAATTTTGGCTAAGTCCGTGAATTAGGGTTTTCATTCTTCAGGCTTGTTTGAGGTCAAATCAAGTTGGCAAATTCAAATCTGAGCTTGGCTTTGCTATTTGGAGGTTTCAGGCAAGATCCCATTTAAATTTCACTGAATTATGACAACTTGCTATTTTTAGTAAGTACTTAATTTGGGTCTTTTCCTAAGGATTTTGGAATTCTGGCTGCTTCACCTCGTTTGGAGCACTTCAAAGTGCTTGCATGTAAAATTTCAGCAAATTATGACAACTTTCTATTTTTAGCAGTTCTGGCTTTAGAAGTAGCTTTTAGGGTTTGTATGTATGATTTTTCAATGCATGTCAAGATAATCTTTCTGGATTTTTTGAGAGCTTCACAATGATATAACATGCAAGTCAAAATGATGATTTACTATTTTTAGCAAGTGAGCATGCAGACCAGTTTTCTAGGTTTTTTGAGATCTCTCGGGCAATATGACACGCAACCACATTTGGCAGTTGGTTGATCACTTTTTCAGGCACTTGCTATTTTTAGCAGGTTCACCCCAACAGTCCTAAACCTTCAATTTGGGGAACTAAGCAATACAAAACAAAAACATAATTGAAAGAAAGGTCAATTGAGGCACATGCAAGTGAGATTAGGGTTTCCAACTTTGGTGCCTAAAATGGGGGGGGGGGTAAAATTCGAGAAAATGGGAAACTGATGTATCCCACTGAGATCAACATCTTTCAGGGAGTCCACTAGTAAAATTTGAGTGTAATCAACAAACTTACTATTTATAGTAAGTCACTTCCAGAACAAAGCTAAAAATAGCAGGTGCATGCAAAAGGCAGGTGTGAATAGGTTCGTCAAGCAATGAGGACCATGTGGAACAAATTTCAAATCTCGAGGAGTTGTAGATGTTGGAAAATCTCTAGAGCTTCAAAAGTTTCTATAAATAGAAAGCAAGGGTAGGCAAGACAAAAAAATTGGCTAAGTATTCAAAATCCCCTTCTATGCATGATGATACATTTTGGCTATACTTGGAGTGAGGGTCTTCAAAAAAATGGCTAATGCGTTGAAATTCCAAGTCCACCCTCCCAAAGGTGCCCATGGAAGGATAAGATAGATAATTTTTTTCTAAGTCAGCAAACTTGAAAGCTCAAGCCTTCAAATGCGCCCAAAGTTAAGATGGCGGAGGCATGAAAATTTTCCTGGCACGAAAATTGAAGTCCACCCTCCCAAATGCGCCCAAGGTAGGATGAAAGGTGAGATAGATGAAGATTTTCCTATGGCATGGAAACCCAAAGCAAGGACCCCCATATGCGCCCAAGGCAGGTGAAGAGGAGGTGTTAAGAATTTTTCTAAGGCATGGAAACATAAGCTCAACCCATCAAATGCACCCAGGGAAGGAGAGGCCTAAGTGAAGATTTGTCTAAGGTAAAAATGAAAGCTCAAGCCTTCAAATGCGCCCAAGGGGTAAATGTGTTAATAATTTTTCTAAGGCACACAAACTAGAAGCTCACCCTCTCAAATGTGCCCTAAAGGAGATATGGGACATCAAAATTTTCTAAGGCATGGAAGATGAAATTCCAAGAGGCCTAAATGTGCCCTCAAGATAGATGAAATTTCCTGAAACAAAATAGAAGGATACCTTCCTAAATGTGCCCATCATGGAGTAGGGAATACACAAAATGTTCTAAGGTATGGAAGATGAAAGCATAGGGGCCCAAATGCACCCAAGGTAGGGTGAAGAAGAGAATGGCATAAAATTTCTAAGCCAATGAAAAAATGGGAGAGCACCACTCCAAATGCGCCCTAGGGAGAATATGAAGGCTTAAAAAAGTTCTAAGTTATAAAATGAAAGTTAACCCCTCCAAATGTGCCAAGGATAAAAAAAAATGTTTAAAATTTTTCTAAGGCACGAAAATTGAAAGGGACCCTCTCAAATGCACCCAACTCAAGGGCACAATTGATAATTTCTAAGGCATTTCAAGTGAAACAAAAGCACAAGGGGTGAAATGCGCCCAAGGTGAAATGGGTACAAATTTGCTAAGGCAAGAAACACAAAGCTCAATCCCTCTAATGCGCTCATGAAGAGGGAATGAAGGGCATTGAAAATTTTATAGGGAAAGGGAAAATAAAACAACAAGGTGGTAGATGCGCCCTTGAAGAAGACCTTATGAAATGAACACACAAGTCTTTAAATGCACCTATGATGAAAGGTTATGCTAGAGAAAAATGATGAATTTTATCAGATCCAAAGATCAATTAGACCTTGGAAATTAGAATATGGAGATTAGGTAAGTGAAGTGAATTTATATTATAAGTGTTTTGATGCTCTTCTTTTTATTTGTTTTGCAGGGTGAACACCAGGACCAAGGCATGATGACTTGGGGTGATAGAGAAAGTACTCCAAGAAAACATTACAACCTTGGAAGGGGATAAATTTACATGTTTGAAACTCCTCCATGATGTCTCATTTGCACCCAAACCATGAAGGGAGATGTTGGAAGAAACGACTAAGTGTTGGAATTTCTCCACAAAGACCTAATATGCACCCAACTTAGGCAAGTAGGTGGCAAGGAAGAAATGGTTGAGTCCAAGATAAGAAAATCCTTCAAGATCATGATGGAGGAAATGATGAAGGCCCAAGCATTAAAAAACATCCTCAAGCATTAAAATGTCCTCAAGGCTAAGGAGGAGGAATGAACAAAAACTTCAATGTTAAAGAGTGACAGTAGGATGGATTAAAGAACAAAGTAGAGGAATTCTTCTTAAGTGTGAAGTCCTTCTCCGAAAATGACCCAGCAAATGTTCTCCAGCATACCTCGCACAACCAAAGATGCAATGGAAGTAAGGAGGAAAATCATCATCAAACAGGAGAAAGAGGTTGTAGTCTTGGAGTTTTAGATTGAGAACAGGCCTACCATATCAGTTCAAGAAGTGGAAGCTATGATGATCAGCTTGATCAAGTTTGTAGTCAAAGAGAAGGACAATGGAATAGGTTTCTGGATGAGAATCTTCTAGATGATGTTGGGCATTAAATTCTCATAGTGGTCAAAGGGAGAGAGTGGAGAATCTTTTTCTCATTTATTACCCCACTCCTCTTTGTGGCGGTTTTTAGGGAAGAATATTGATCATGGCATATGTGGCTCAATTTGAGCCCTTCATTGTAATTCAATCTGAGCCATCCACTGGATTTGGGCAACTATAAAAGGGGCATCCCCCCTCATTTGTAATATATAGAATATAGACATATAGAGAATCATTAGAAGATAGGAGTAAAGAGAGATAGCATAGATTGATAACATAGCTTAGATTGGAGAGGAAGGAAAGTTTTCCCTTTGAATGCTTTGTAAGAGATTTTTTTGAACACTCCTATAATAAAAAGAGTTATCATTGCTTGTGGTTTCATCTTTTGTTGTGGGTAGCTAGCAAGATTTCTTCATCCTTCCAATTCACATAGAATCTTAAAGTAGAGCTTAGAGTAAAGTAGAATAGATTTTATTGTATGCACGTAGATAGTTGTGGAATGTGGTGGTGAAATTAAGCAAACTTCATTAGCCCATACCACTAGCAGCTCACTGATGGTGGGTTCGCCTTCCATGGTCAACTGGAATATTATGTGCTTAACTTCAATTATGAATTACATGTTGGTATGTGTCATTGTGATGGTATTTTCATGTTAAGTTGTGATTTGAATACCTAAAGTTGCCCCCTTTGAAGATTGCACCAATTCTGTGGAAGTTTTCCAAGGTCAGGCAAAGCAGAACTTGGTTTGAGTTTGCAAGAGTTGATCTTTGCATCTCGTGCTTAGAGTAGACAATAGCATCTCTAATCCCTGCCTCCATTTAAATTCAACATTTTCTGGTTAGTTTAGGTAACTCCAGCTTCATTGATAAATCTTCTGAGCCTTGAAAATCCTTTCCGCATAAGCAATCACATAAGTCCCCTTGAAATACCAGCAAATCACATCAATCCAAATGAGTCTACGCCCACTGCATGAAGGAACCTTGGAGTTGAATGCATGATCTTTCACAATCTTAGCATGCATGATATTTTGATCAAGAGAAGATAGAGTGACCATTGGAAACTTTATTTCGTGTTGGCACGGTCATAAAACACTCATCAACATGTCTCAAAAGAGTTTTTCCAAGTCCCATGGCCTAAAAATTTATCTCAAAAGATCAAGTGCATCAAAGAAGATGACCAATTCCTTTCTACCATTCCTAATGTCCATGCATTTAGTCAACACAACATCAAAGTTTTCTAGGCTCAAGCCCTATCCCCTAAAAAGGAATCAGCTCTTCAAGGTTATCAAGGTGTAGAGTCATAGTTTATCTCCAAAGATCAATTTATTGCTAATGACAAACTAGTTTCCTAAGAGGGGATTTTCTTGATTGTATTTGGAATGGCTAATGACAAAGCTCCTTGTCACAATGGCTTTCCTTACAAATTTTACAAAATCCTCTAGGATGATGTTTGCCATGATTTGTTTCAAGTTTTCCTTGAAGCATTTTGTACTAATTCTCAAGATCCTATAATTAACCAAGGAAACATAAAATTCATACCTAAATTTGGTGATCCAAAGATATGCAATTGGAGATCCATCACTCTTCTTTATGTCTCCTATCAAATTATTGTCAAAACTCTTCCTATGCTAATCAAACATCCCCTCCTAGTGATTTTCCACCTTGAACAAACTAGACTTGTTTAAATCAAGTACATCCTCAACAATGTAATAATTATTTGGGAGTGAACGAAATGGGTGTGTAGGTCCAATCAACAAATATTTTTAATCACATTTGATTTTGAAAAGACCTATGAAAGAATTGAATGACACTTAATGAAATTGCATGCTCAAAGCTTTATGGTTTGGTTTCATATTCATTCAGTCAATTCAAATTCTCTTTGCTAAGTATTCTACTTGCCTAACTATTAATGGTAGTCAATCTAGAAGTTTTGGCCTTTTTCTATTTATAAGGCAAGGTTTCCCTTGTAAGAGTCACAAAATAGACTCAAGTAGCTAGGATCGGCTGCAAAACCAAAAGTAACCTTCCACAAGAGAGTGATAAGAAATGAATACTATATTATACAATGAATGCAAGATCCATAATGTACAAGAGGAACCTTGCCTATATAGGCAAGGTGAAATATAGGACAACATAGGACTATGATAAGTATCACAATTCTATGACATGGGACAAAAATTAAAGAATGTAAATGTGCCCTAAGTAAACTTAACTAACTGGGTGTGAATAAGACCTACATGGGAACCATTTAGGTAATATAGCCCATTCACACCAACAACCCTCTTGCACTCTCACTCTATATGCTTGTTGCTAAAGGATTTGGGTATCTCTTTTCCAATAATTTCCAACGCAATGATGAGTCAAATATATTTCTCTACCTAGTTCTGCCTCCCATCATTTGGTCAGTGAAAACTTTGTGGACGATTTTTTCTTGGCACTCATTGAGGAAGAAGATAATGTTTTCCAAGCATTCAAATGTTTTAGCACTTTTTATTATTCATCTAGCTCCAACATCCAATTGAATAAAATGAAATATTGTAGGCAAGCCTTCTTTTAACCTCCCACCTAGCTTCATAATTTTGGATGAAAATCCATTAATCATGGATAAATTTTTAAATTTTTAGGAATTTCCTTTTCTTTTCAAGTTTTTCAATCCACCTTTAGCAATATATTATTGAAAAAATTGAGAAAAAATCTTGCCTTATGGATCACCAAACCACTCTTGCTAGGAGGTAAGTTTTATATCTAACTTAAAGTTCTAACCATGACCCTTGTTTATTATTCCTCTTGTTAGGCCCCCTACAAGGCGTCATATCATAAGTTGGGAAATATTCTATAAGAATTTCTATGTGCCAATTTTGACCATAATAAAGGATTTCTCAGTGCCATAGGATATCATTTTTTCCCTAGGGACATAGGTGGGCTCAAGTTTATCAATAATCACATATAGGGTATTTCTCTTTGTTATAAATGGTTTTTCAAATCTTATGACAATAATAAAGCTTAAATTTTTTTGTTGAGAAATTACATTGACACCTCTAGCTTGTTGTATGAGTGCTCTACCTATAATGGCCTTAGCTTTCATTCTCTTGTCATTACTTCAAGCGTCCATCAAAATCAATGATATATTTGTCACCAAAAGTATATGGAAATCTAATTGGGAGGCTATCAAGTTGTGGATACTTTGTAATGTTGTGGATTTCTCAATTGCTTATCTATTAATCAACACTCATTATCTTGTTTTGATAAAATATACTAGTAGCCACTCCTTGGTTTTGTTCCCTCATGTTATTTAGGAGATGAATCAAGCATCTGTAGGATATATACTCCAAGGCCAATTAGACCTAGCTCTCTTGGCTCAAGCTAGGGTGAAATTCAATTTGTGTCAAATTAATTTTCCAACTTATGAATGATAATTGATTATGTCCTCTCTCAACATATGCATAAAATATTTGAGAGTTATCAAACCCTAGGGAAGGATTAAAAATGGTATCTCAATACGACCTACTACAATTATCCTCTTAAAAAGATTACAGATGGCTCTTGCCTCATCTACCCATGATTTAGAAATTGAGTTCTAGATTGAGCCAAAATATTTTTGCATCATCTAGTATGATATTGTGGAGCATAAAATTGATTAGTTTTCTTGGCATCTATTATACGAGGGACTACCTATTATCATTTTCTTGATTCAACTTAGATTTAATAATCCAAGGTGTCTTTTTATGGAAAAACTTAAATTAATGTCCACCCTTCCTAGTATTTGTGTCTAAGCCCAAGATGCCTAGTATTAGATACATGGTTTTTTTAGCCCTTAAAGCCTCCATTATTCATAATATAATGTTATTGAGGGAGGTGGGGAACGTTTTCCTAATTCTACCTATTGTGGCATGCTTTTTGATTGGAATTTCTTTTTAACATTTAGAAATATAGGAATTATGTTATTTTGTTAAAGATGTTATGGATCTTAATTTTTCTACTCAATCCAAGTCATTATTTATCTCTAATGTTCTCATGTAGATTCAAGTCCAACCTACCAAGATTGTACTAGAGCTCCAATGACTCTAAATTCTCAGTGTCTAATAGGATAATGCTCCTTCCATGTTTCCTAGGGTGTCACCTTTGTCAACCCACACTAAACTGTCCCATTATCCGAGGAGGTGAAACACTTAGAATATACATACCACCACTAGGAAAGTTGTTGGAGATCCACCACCATTGCCCATGAGATAATAGTTCAATTGGAATCCTCTTCCTCTACATCCTTTCAACCACCAAGGTGGGTGGTCTCCACCTTCACACCAATCCTCCACATCTTCTCAATGATGTGGTTGGCCCACTCATGATCAAAGTAAATTCCCTCAACCAAAGTTAGTTATCTCTCTACCTACAACTATTTGGAATTTTTAGTAAGAGGCACTAAAGGAGGAAGAAGCTACCAATGATGGGTGGGAGATTTGGACGATGGCAAGGATTTGTGGCAAGTGTAATACTTTTAATCATCGAGACCCTTCTCTTCTTTAATTTACCTTGTGTCTTAATGTGATTATTTGTTTATGTTAATTTAGTAAAGTGATGGTTGTTTCCTTTTTGGGGGTTGTAGACTTTCTTGTTTTTTGGATTTTTCCCTTTTTGTGGTCATGTGTTTATGTTATGTTCTCCTGAATTTGTTAATTTTCCCTTGGGGCATGGTTCCATGCCACCTACATTTTTGAGGATTTCACTGTATATTTGAACACATTTGTTTTAATATACGATCTTTTCATAAAAAAGAAATTTTATTGAACAACTGACATAATATCTAATTTATGGACTAAATTAATGTCCTCTAATAATTAAGTATTTTTTACATTATATTCAAAAATTAATTTAGTAGTTTAAATTATGTATTACTAATTCACTGAAGCTATACATTTTAAAATAATTTTTTTAACATTCATCCAATGATGACACTATTTTTGGCTTGTAGGGAACATGAAAATGTCATTTTAAAGTAATAGAAATTAATAAGGAAGTTGAGAGGATAATCATTAACCAAGGATAATCATGTCCACATATTGTTGGTGTGGAGTGAGCATAGGAGGTTAGGGTTTCATGCTGTGTAAATCTTACAACTTGATTGTAATCAATATTTGCTAATTTATCTTAGGAATTTGAAACAATTAATCTGCGACCAATTTGAAAGGAAGATTCACAGATTGTAAGCGCATTTGAAGGCTCTTTCGTGAGGATTTTTCTTCTAATATGCGGGTCGTTGCTAGGCTTTTTCTGTGTGCGGTTCTAAACTCCTAGTTTAGAAACTTCCAAGGTTTTTAGTTCACCTGTAATGAATGAAGGTGAGGATATAAGCAACAAATGATTTTCTAGAATGTTCTTTTTAAACCCTAGCTGCTTTTCTTGGGTGTTCTTAGCCGCCTCCAACCGTAATGCGACTTAAATCTATGGCCAGAATGGTTGGAGAGGTGTCTAGCTTACAACCGTTAGAAAAAAGAGAGGATAATCCATGCCTAAAGCAGAGGAGATTAATTAGGTTGAAGATGTAAATCCTTAATTCATGAATTTGGAGAAAAACCATGTCATTTCGAATGAAGAAGAAGAAGAATCTATGCCAAAAGAACATTCGCGTAAAACCCTAGAAATACAACTCTTTCATGATGTTATTGATGTAATCACAAAATGTTAACACAAAACTGTTATTTTTTTTAAGGTTTTGCCTATTGAAGTTGAATTTTATAAATGGGCAAAATTGAACTAGGAAAACAGGGGATGGGAAATAGAAGCTTTAAGGGTTCTTGGAAAAAGGTATGTTTCTTGTATGTTTAAGTCAGGTGACCATGCTCAAGCAGTTTTACAGTATAGTATTTGTTGGTGTTTTTTCTAGCAGAACCTTAAAATCCTCTAAAGGGTAGCCAACTCTTATGCTCAAGAATCTTCAAGGTCAGTGGCCAATGAACAAGAGCTTGATATATAATATTTTCTCCCCTACACTTCAGGCTCTGTGAAACTTGAGAGGGTGATCCCAATAGTGTGTTTGTAGATACTTGTGTGCCAAAGTATCAAACACAAAGTAAAAAGATAAATTTTCTTTATATGCTTAACAAACACAATACTTTGAAGGTATGGCTAACCTTCATGACAGTGTACACATTAAACATGAGAGATATGATTCATTGAATTCCAGACACACCCACAACAAGATTGATAAGTAAAATTGATTATAAGTTGTAGTTGCTCACAACACAATCTTAGGAAATTGCAACATCAAGAGACTAGTGCCTAATCTTAGGGTGGAGTCACCTAAATCAAATAATTTCAAACTTATCACAACATTCACTCTATCAGAACTATGCTTATCAGATGATGCATTACACTATTGATACTAAAAAGCAAACCAATTATACTTTATTTATCCAAACACACAGTTGCACAAATATTCATTCATATTAATACAATTTAACTTACTCCATGAATAAGAGTAATAATAGTGAACAAACATTCAGGGAAATACAAGAAGATGAACAACATAAACTCTTGATTTCTTTATATTCAAAACTTATGCAATGTCTAACCCTATGTTAGATGCATCATTAAAATCCTCAACAAAGAGTGGATTATCTCTACACCAATAAAGATCATCATTTCTCATCTCTAGTGAAGATGGAGGCTCATCAAATAAGGAGTTTTCCATTACATTTATTTTGATGCAAATATTTTTGCCTCCTCCATATGGAGTTCCAAATCTTCCCTGTATCACTATATTCCGGGACACCACAGTCAGTGTCCTATTCATAGGCATAATCACAATCAGCCTTGAACTCACAACAACCAATACTATCTTTCATTTCATCATCTGATTGTTCATCACACATAACTGAAATTTTTGCCATATCCATATAATCTGAGATATCATCACAATAGCACAACAGGCAATTAGTGCTGACTTTTGCGCCGGATTTTAGTGTATTTTGAGTGCATGAATTGAACAATTTGACTGGCATTCAACTCAACACAAACATGCATGGTCAACTCGATGTCCGATTTCGCGTTGACTTCTACGTCGGATTTAGCATTGGCTTTAGTGTCGGGAAATCATAGCGCCTTTGTTAACGCCTAGAATAGTGTCGGGAAGTAACGTCAATGTGGCTTATGGTTTTGCTTCCATGTCTACTCCCAGTTTTGCTTCTAGTTTTGCTTCCAATTTTGCATCTAGTTTTGCTTCCAGTTTTGCCTCTAGGTTTGCTTCCAATTTTGCTTCTAGGTTTGCTTCGGGTTTTGTTTCTGGTTTTGCTTCTAGTTTTCCTTCCAGTTTTGCTTCCAATTTTTCTTCTGATTTTGCTTCCCAGTTTGCTTATGGTTTTGCTTCCATTTTTGCTTTTGGTTTTGCTTCCAAGTTTGCTTCTAGTTCTGCTTCCAATTTTACTTCCATTTTTTTTTCCGGTTTTGCTTCCAATTTTGCTTCTAGGTTTGCTTCCAGTTTTGCTTTTGATTTTGCTTCTAGTTTTGCTTCTAGTTTTTCTTCTAGGTTTGCTTCCGGTTTTGCTTCCAATTTTTCTTCCAAGATTGCTTCTAGTTTGTTCTTAGTTTGGCTTCCATTGTTGCTTCTAAAAATGCTTCTTATTTTGCTTCCATTTATTAATTTAATAAGTTTTATTTCAATTTGATTAGTTAAATATATTGTGCCTCTTAAATAACTCATATGATTATAGAGTAAGTAATTTAATTATTTAACTCATATGATTAAATAACAATATAATTATTGTAACATGATCATCATCTATAATTAAAACAAGTGAGTCAAATATCTATAATTTAATTGAATTTGACAACATCCATCCTGAGCAGTAAACTAAAATCATCATACTTAATAAATATCCATCCAAAAATCATCGACCACTTTTAATATATATAAATTGACAAGTCAATACTAATAAGATCATCATCATATATAACTAAAACAAGTGAAAGTCAAATATGCCAGCACATAAAAAACTTGTCAAAATGATACATGTCCAATAGTCGACATAAGTGAAAATGATAAATGTACAAATGATATAAATAAAATTGATAAAATATGTAACTCAAATTGATACAAGTCAAGATGATACATGAACAAATGATATAGTGAAAATAATACATGTGAATATGATACAAATCAACAATATAGTATTTTAGTCCGTGAAAATGATACATATGATAGTAACCATGAAAAGAGTCATCATAACGATATATCAACAATGATCCATGATGTATTCTATATGATCATGAATGTCACTGGTTACTATCACCAACAATCTCATCATCATCATCATCATCGTCGTCGTCGTCGCCGTCGTCGTCGTCATCGTCATCATCATCATTGTCATCGGCCTCGGTGTCTTCTGTATCTGCATTATCATCATCCTTTGCCATGTTATCTGTACTGACATAACCAATATTTTATGGAAATGAAAAGTTATTATTTATTTCATGCAATAATTTTTTTTTTGTTATATATCTAATATTACAACATATGAGAAGAAACCATAATCATATTACATCATATCAAAGTGCACATACCATAATAAAATTTCAAAAAAGTTACAGCTAATGCTGGTAAGTCAGGAGAAACTTCAACTTTAAAAAACAAAGCCAATTATGCTAGCAAACTTGTGGATAAGGCCAACATTTGGTGGAAGAGGAAGAAAGATGATTGGAAATCTGAAGGCCCACCATAATGGATTCCAGTATTCAACCATGAGAGCAGAAGAGAGAGTTGATATCATGTATCAAAATATTAAGCATGCATTCTTCCAGCCAACAAAGAAGGAGATGATTACTTTGCATCATTTTCATTTGCATAACCATATCAATGTGTGGGAACCAAGAAGACCAAGGATGTCTAGTTTTATGTGGAGGTAATGGATGTGGTCCAAACTTTAGGAGGGGCAAGAAGGTCAATGCACGATCTTGATGAAATTGAGGAAGAACAACAAGAGAGGATAGGAAAAATAAAATCAATACAAAGTTTCAAGGATTTGTGAAGCGAGTAAGAGAGCTATGGGAGCAGCCTTATCTAAAATATTTTGAACTAGAGTTTGATATACCATTTAGAGAGCTTGGTTTTCATGGAGTTCCTTTCAAAGCCTCTGCTTTTATTGTTCCTATGGTAAACTGTTTGGTAGAGTTGGTGAAATTACCTTTCTTAGTAATCACTATTAGTGAGATTGAGATTGTTAACCTTGAGAGAGTAGGACTTGGGCAAAATGCATTTGATATAATGACTATTATTTTCATAGACTTCAAGTGTGATGTACTCCACATTGATGCCATTCCTCAATCTTCACTTGATGACATCAAGGAATGGCTGAACTCCATGGATATAAAGTATTATGAAAGCAAAATGAACTTGAACTGACAACCAATTTTGGAGAGTATTATTGATGATCCAGATAAATTTATTGAAGATGGTGGTTGGGAATTTTTGAATACGAAATCTAGTGATTCTGATTTTGATAATTCATAAGAGTCATATCAAGGATATGAACCCTTTGATGTAGAAGAGGAATCATAATTAGATTTCATGTAGTCACCATCAAGAGTGTTACAAGCCAACAAGATGGAGGGAATTCTTATGCATAATTTTCAATGTTGCAGGTACCAGCTTTAATGCCAACTACAATGGAAACATTGAAATTCCCTAGAGGTATTTATGTTAAGGAAATTTCCTTTAGATGCAAGGATTCAAAGCACATCAACCATGTGGTAAAAATGATTAAATCCGAAAGACGATCTGTAGCAATGAAAGAGTCTGAAAAGGCAAAGAGAGCTACATTGGTGACTCAGGAGAAACTTCAGCTTTCAAAAACAAAGCCAATTAGGCTGGCATATGTGTAGATTAGGCCAACATTTGGTGGAAGAGGACGAAAGATGATTGGAACTCCGGAGGCCCACAATAATGGATTTTATAATTCAACCATGAGAGCAGAAGAGAGAGCTGATATCATGTATCAAAACATTAAGCATGCATTCTTCCAGCCAGCGGAGAAGGAGATGATTACTTTGCTTCATTTTCATTTTGCATAACCATATCATGGCGTGGGAACCAAGAAGACCAAGGATGTCTAGTTTTATGTGGAGGTAATGGATGTGGTCCAAACTTTAGGAGGGGCAAGAATGTAAATGTATGATCCTGATGAAATTGAGGAAGAACAACAAGAGAGGGACATGAAAAATAAAATCAATACAGAGTTTCAAGGATTTTTCAAGCGAGGAAGAGAGCTATGGGAGAAAACCCATCTAAAATATTTTGAACTAGAGTTTGATATACCATTTAGAGAGCTTGATTTTCATGGAGTTCCTTTCAAATCCTCTGCTTTTATTGTTCCTATGGTAAACTATTTGGTAGAGTTGGTGGAATTACCTTTCTTACTAATCTCTATTAGTGAGATTGATATTGTTAACCTTGCGAGAGTAGGACTTGGGAAAAAAGCATTTGATATGGCTATTGTTTTCAAAGACTTCAAGCAGGATGTACTCCGCATTGACGCCATTCCTCAATCTTCACTTGATGGCATCAAGGAATGGCTGAACTCCATGGATATAAAGTATTATGAAAGTAGAATGAACTTGAATTGGCGACCAATTTTGAAGAGTATTACTGATGATCCAAATAAATTTATTGAATATGGTGGTTGGGAATTTTTAATATGGAAGCTAGTGATTCTGATAATTCAAAAGAGTCAGATCAAGAATATGAACCCTTTGATGTAGAAGAGGAATCAGAATCATATTTCATGTAGCCACCATCAAGAGTGTTACAAGCCAACAAGATGGAGGGAATTCTTATATAAGGATAATTTTCAATGTTGCAGGTACTAGCTTTAATGCCAACTACAATGGCAACATTGAAATTCCCTAGCAGTATTTATGTTAAGGAAATTTCCTTTAGATGCAAGGATTCAAAGTACATCAACCATGTGGTACAAATGATTAAATCCCAGAGACGATCTGTAGCAATGAAAGGGTCTGAAAAGGCAGAGGGAGCTACACTGATGACTCAGGAGAAACTTCAACTTTCAAAAACAAAGCCAATTAGGTTGACAGATGTGTGGATCAGGCCAACATTTGGTGGAAAAGGATGAAAGATGACTGGAAATCTGGAGGCCCACCATAATGGATTTTGGTATTCAACCATGAGAGTAGAAGATAGAGCTGATATCATGTATCAAAACATTAAGCATGCATTCTTCCAACCAGCAGAGAAGGAGATTATTACTTTGCTTCATTTTCATTTGCATAACCATATCATGGCATGGGAACCAAGAAGACCAAGGATGTCCAGTTTTATGTGGAGGTAATGGATGTGGTCCAAACTTTAGGAGGGGAGATCCCAATGTTTTCCAAGAGGCATAAAGTCAGATGAATTAAGTTCACCTACATGGACCTGCCAAAGTTTACTTCCAATTTTTATGACTGCTTTTCTTGACTGTCAGAGTTTACTTACAAATTTGAAATTTATTTCTAGTCATTTTGATGAGGATATATTTAGCCAATGTGTAAGCACCTTTTGTTTGTATCACAAGCATAGGTGCATTGGAATAATTTTGATTATCTATGGTCTCCAACTATGTCGTCTCACTTATTGGATCTTCTATTTCAATGTTTTATATGGAATTCTCTGTTTGAGGTAGCACCTAACAATCCTACCTCCTTTCCTTACCCGAGAAGTGGATTTGAATTTGGAAATACTGCACTTTAAAACTAGCTATGGTTTAAGGAGATCTATTCTAGCTTTGTTGTTGACACCCTCAATCTTCAACAAGGACTTAGATGCATGGACTAAAATGTAAGCTTTCAAACTTAGATTTGAATGTGCATAATTTGATTGATTATGGTTTTCACACGCAGTTGTCTTTACATGACTATTCTGGATTGTCAATACATGTAACAGTGACTGCATCCTTATCAAGTTTGGCTACCCTTATTTAGAATGCCTTGGTCTTTGGACTTGATACAAATTTGTGCATTATTATTCCATATTTGTAACATGTAGGACATTTAAGGGGTACAATATATAGAAATTCAGTACTTTCATCCAAGGAAAACTTATAGATGGTGTATCAAGAACAACATAAAATACTTTGATTAGGGTTAATGCTTTCTTCCCCCACGTTGCTGATATTTTCCCCAAAACATGTTTTTATTATTTCAACGCATCTCAAAATTCAATGTATTGATTAACATTTGTTACACATTTGAACTGTTTATGCAAATGATGCATATATGTTAACTCAACCAGTGTTGCTACTTCAATAGTTTTAATTCTGTGACAACTAGCCATTAGGCCATTGTGCGCGGGAGCACATTTGTATTTTTAGTTAGCTTCTTTGGATAGCTCTATTGGGTGTTGAGAACATTCCATTTATCTTTTGAATGTTAAGAAGTCAGAGTTTCAAGGATTTTTCAAGCGAGTACGAGAGCTATGGGAGTAGCTTCATCTAAAATATTTTGAACTAGAGTTTGATATACCATTTCAGAGAGCTTGGTTTTCATGGAGTTCCTTTCAAAGCCTCTGCTTTTATTGTTCCTACGGTAAACTATTTTGTAGAGTTGGTGGAATTACCTTTCTTGTAATCACTATTAGTGAGATTGAGAATTGTTAACCTTGAGAGAGTAGGACTTGGGAGATAGGCATTTGATATGGCTATTATTTTCAAAGACTTTCTTAGTGGGATGTACTCCGCATGTATGTCATTCCTCAATCTTCGCTTGATGGCATCAAGGAATGGCTAAACTCCATAGATATAAAGTATTATGAAAGCAGAATGAACTTGAACTAGTGGCTAATTTTTAAGACTATTATTGATGATCTGGATAAATTTATTGAAGATGGTGGTTGGGAATTTTTGAATATGGAAGTTGGTGATTCTAATTCTAATGATTCAGGAGAGTCAGATCAAGGATATGAACCCTCTGATGTAGAAGAGGAATCAGAATCAGATGAGGAAGGTTCAGAAGATGAATCTCTTGTGGAGTTAGAGGACGATGAAGAAGAATAAGAAGATGAGGAAGATAAGGAAGGTAAAACATGGGATGAATTAGAAGTTGAAGCTAGAATTGTAGATAAGGAAAAAGGAGACGAGTCAGACATTGAAGAGGAAAGGTGACAAAGAAAGGTAAAAGCTACAAGGAAGTCTCAGACACCTAATATTAGAGATTCAAGAGGAATTCCTGCCAAGAGGCATAAATTTAGATGAATTGAGTTCATCTACATCCTTCTACTATTTATTCATGCACATAAACGATCATGTTGTAATCATAATATTTGAGCTCTATTTACTCATCTTACGCATCAATAAACAACTCAACACAAGAGATGTAAATTGACATATTAACACAACAATATCCAACTAAGTTATTGAAACTCAACTATTGATACCTCGTTCTCCATCCAGATTACAAAATCATTCCTTTTTGTTTTGTAACATATTCTTTTCAAATTGCTTTGGATGGAGGCCATATTTCTCCTCCTGTCAAAACATAGCACATTGACTAGTTAAACTAATTAGTATGCAATCATTTAATTTTTCCAAGGAAATAAAAAATGTATCATTGAACATATTAAATATACTTACAAACATACAGATCAAGGCCTATAATCCTTTCTGTCCACTACGATGCGTGGCACAAATTTTCTCAAGCCTAGCCTTGGAGGCCTTGTCCTGAAACATATACTAGTTCAATTAAACTATGCACAAATAAAATTTAAATATCATGTATTAAATTTGATATAATCTTATGAGAAAATTCAAATACCTACGTACTCTCCTCAACAAACTTCCTTCGAGCATCAAAATTCTCATATGCTTTTACAAGCTCTTTCCATACTTTCACACTTACATCAATTGGCCTTCTTTTCTACCTTAGCTCAAGAGGGATTTTTTTTATCTTCTTTATTTGGTTGCACTGAAATCTCTTGCAGTTTTGAGACATTCGTAGCTTTATCTTCCTTATAGAAGAACCTATGCCAAATTTAGTCTCCATGTCATGGATAACTTCCTTTTTTTAGTTGCACGAGTATCTGTGAGAATGGAAAATGTAGATGGTCTTTGAACTGTTGAAGGAATGATTCCTTCAACCTATTCACAAACGTTTTCCCAGCATCCATCATTCAGACTTCCCCTGAAACCACCTCATATTCTATCTTTGTATTATAGCTACCAGTGCAAGATTGATAACATGGCATGGTGGAAGAAGTTTGTGTCCCAGGAGTGGTTGGGACATTGGAAGTCTCTCTTCCCTATTCCACATTCTTAGAGTTTACTATCACTGATTTCCTCCTGGATCTTTTGCTCGATCCAAGACTGGTTGGGGAATCAATTGATTCCCTTTCACACAATTGATTTGTTTGCAATGTTTGAGGGACCTTACTAGATTTTTTTCTATGTATCTAGCAAGCATTTTCCAATCCACATTAACCAATTTTTGACTGCCTCTACCCCCAATATGGAAGCCAATTCCTCTTTATCTTTTTCAGTATCATGTCCCTATATATATATATTTTAAATTATATTTCTTCTTTTAAATTTATAAATAAAAAACTAAAAAAATACAACTCATCTTTATCTTTGTCAGTCTCATGTCCCTATACATATATATTTTTAAATTATATTTCTTCTTTTAAATTTAGAAATAAAAAACTAACAACTAAAATTCAAAGAAACAATGGAAACATTTACAAATCTGTAAATTGACAATGAATTACCTCATTGTGGCCAGAGTCTATTGACAATACTTCCTTCCTTCTATTGCTTGACATTTTGACATGACCTAGGGAAAATTATTTTCGTCCAGTCTATGGAGGCAAACAAAGTACACACTGTCAGGTATGAAAGTTTTCGTCTAGTTAGTGGTATGAAAGCTTTATTTTGTGGGAAAATATGTCCATTGGGTTTGCTTAGTGTTGATAACCTAGGGAAAATATGTTCGTTGGGTTTGCTTAGTTTTGATAAACTTATCATGAAAAATATTTCATAATGCAATCTTGCACAAATTTTTCATGGCATCGGTGACTACGGTGCGACTAGGAAAAACCAAGTGGTTTTTGCATTTATTTTCAGCAGTTTCTCAACAATGACTGACCCAATTTCTAGATTTTCCAAGCAGTTCACTATTTCCTTGATACCTAGGTTAGGGAGAGAATACAAAGGAATCTTGGCTTTGTGCTATAATATTTTGAGCCAAAGATCAAATGGGTAGGGTAAAATGTTTTGTTGGTTTCTCAAAGTTTTTACAATTTATAATGATGGGATAATTTAGAGGTTGCATGGACAAGTTAGGTCATGAACCAGTAAACAATCACGAATTCAAATGCAATACAAAGAGTAGTAAACAATCACGAATTCAAATGCAATACAAAGATTAGTAAACAATCATGAATTCAACCAATATTTTTTTTTTAACCTTACCTATGGTGTCGCAAACTAAATCGAATTTCTCATCAGTTGCTAGTAGCATGCTGCTCTCTTCCTTTGTGTGACGTTTTTCCCTTTTTTGTCGCTTGATTTCTTCCTTCACGTGGGAAATTTTTTAATTTTTGATTTTGATTCATTAGTCGACGCTTTATTTGGCATTAGTTAATGCCAACTTTGGCACCTAATTTTTCCCATTAATGTAATTTGTTTGGGATGCCTAAGGTGGCGCCAAGTGCACCTAATTGAGCACCTATCATTGTTGTATAGTGACTATTTTCATTGTTATGTATTATAGGATCCAGAGTGTTCGAAATAATGCCAACTTGTGCCTTGTTTTTGTGACCACCGTTGTCCCATGGCTCCTTCATCAGATCAGTGTGGTAGATCAGTTTTTACTGTGGTCCTGCAAGGTGCTTCATCCTTCTCGGCAATAGTGCGGTGAAAGCTTCTATGGTGGCACACGAGTCTTCCCTTTGTTCCTAGCGGTGTTGCGGTGACTCCTGCAAGTCTTCTACCAAAGGTGTGTGGTAGTGCATTGACCACTGTTGTCCCATGGCTCCTTCATCAACTCGATGTGGTAGAGTGGTTTTTACCATAGTCTCGCAAGTTGCTTCTTCCTTCTCGGCGGTAGTGTGGTGAAAGCTTCTGTGGTAGCATTTTTATTTACAAAGGAGGCCATGGAGAGAGGATGTGGACATCGTGGAAATAATAAATCATTGAGAGGAAAGTGGGTGGAAATATATGTGTTGGAGAAACAAGGATAGACAACTGAGAGGGGGGGATGAATCAGTTGTTACCAAAATCAAACTTATACAACATTAATCAACCTTAAATATCAAATCTGATAATTAACAGTGCAAGCATAAACCAATAATACATCAGAGACACATGAACACCAAAATTTTATACGTGGAAACCTTGTTAGGGGAAAAACCGTGGTGGATGTAAGTCCAGAAGATTATACCCTATTAGAAGTACAATGAAGAATGAAAAAGGAATGTACTTGCATTCAGACACACTGCCTAGAGCACATTGCTCAGAAGGAAGACTCACTTCCTTACATACAATAACTAGATTAAATCCATTTGATGAAGTTGAACTGAGAAATTAGCTTCCACAAAATCTTGATTATAGTTCCAGTTAGGCGCACAAAAACTTCTACACACTCTGCTCAATCTTCTTCACACTTCGTTATGCTCTTGAATTATCTAACATTTATTCACACATGTACATCACTTGTACACAATGAGCATTGCCTCTAAATGAAGAAAACAATCACATATATATATCCGCTACATGGATTTACATCAACCATTCAGTCGGCCACAAATAAAGAATAAATTTCAATGCACACCAACACAGGTTGGTCACAACATAGTGAGGACCCAAATGAACACCTTCAAACATGCCAAACAATAAAATATTAATCCTCATGGATCTGCAACACACTAACACCATCATGTCATCCAAGAACATGAAAACTTGAGCACACATCGGAAAAATCTCTGATCACGAACACTCTGATCAATGCGAACGTAAAACAAGGATAGAGACCAATCTAGACTCATCCATGAACATCACAGGTACATGCACAAAACATGAACTTACCAGAATTTCATCCACTTCATCCAGGAACACCATCTACATAAACTTAATAATTGTAGGTGCACAAATCTTGATGCGAACCTCTAAAAATTTTAGACAACATACTAGAAAGGTTCAGCAACAAACCCTTATAAGTACACCTTCAGATTGGAAACTTACAACTCTTTCCACCATTCTGACCTTCTCAGCTTCACTGGCTGCCTGCACTATATTTTTTACAATTTTCTCAATCTCCTTGACATATGTAGCCTTTAGAAACACCAATGATAATAGTGTTGACATCAATGATAACCACATATCAGCAACACAACCAAAAAGTCCAAAACTCCCCCCCTTTGGGATTGATGTCAACACATGATGTGAAAAAATAGTACCATCAACCCAACTAATTCTTCTCCAACAATCTCCCTCTAAGATTGTACACTATTTTCATGTTTCCTTCTTCTCCTATGTTTTTCACATTGCTCTTCTCTCCCCCTTTGACATCAATGGAAAAGGTACACATTCTCTGATAAAAAATTTGAATCATCTGACTACTCCCCCAGAGTAGTAGCCACCACAACATCAATCTAGAATAAGTGATGGCTATGAATTCACGGGCTGATGCAAATACCTACATCTTAGTTTTGATCAGGAGGGGAAATTACCCCTAACTTGCCTCTGAGGTACTCAAAATAATCCTTAGGCAACGGCTTGGTAAATATGTCTACAATTTGCTCCTTGTTAGGTATATACTCCAGTCTAACTTCTTTGTCACTTAATTTATCTCTCAAGAAGTGATACTTGATGGATATATGCTTTGTATTTGAATGCAACACTGGATTCTTAAAAATGTTAATGGCACTTGAATTGTCACAGAATATGGCAATGGGTTCTTCCTCAATTCTGACATCTCTCAATATTTGCTTCATCCACAATACTTGGGTACAACTATTTGTAGTAGCAATATATTTTGCCTCAGCTGTAAATAATGGAATTGAGTTATGCTTTTTGCTTAGCCAAGATACCAACTTCTTCCCTAAGAATAATGCACTGCCATTGGTACTCTTCCTATCATGTACATCTCCTACCCAATCAACATCAGTGAAATCACTCAGGATAAGATCATCATCCCTAGGATACCAAAGACCAAGATCAGCTGTCTCTTTCAGGTATTTGAAAAATTATTTTCACATCAGTCACATGAGACTCTTTAGGATCAACTTGAAATCTAGCAACCATTCATACAACATTCATTATATCTAGCCTGGTCTAAGTCAAATAGAGTAATCCACCAATAATTGACTTGTATCTTGTCTGATTTTCTTTAGGAGAATCATCATTCTGTGTAAGTTTGCATCCGGTTACCATAGGTGTACCAATTGGCTTTGAATCTTCCATGCCAAACCTTTTCAGTAGCTCTTTCACATACTTAGACTGAGATACAAAAATTCCATCATCTAACTGAGTGATTTGCAATCCTAAAAAGAATTTCATCTCTCTTATCATTGACATCTCAAACTCATTTTTCATTTCATCAACAAAATTAATACATAAATCATCATCACCAAAAATAATATCATCAACAAAGACTTCAATAATTAGTTCTTTATTCTGATCCAACTTGAAATATAGATTGTTTTTAGAAGTACCTTTATTAAATCCAAGTTTCAACAATTTTTTATCCAATCTAGCATACCAAGCTCTAGGAGCTTGCTTAATTCCATATAGAGATTTATTCAATCAACATACCTGTTGATGGGTGTTGCGACAAACTTTCTCAACACAAGCGATGCGTAGGTGCATCACTTCTTGAAAGGAAATATCCAACAAGTTGCTGAAAATTACCCCAAGGTCTCTCGGGTGTCAGGTCATGACTTGCATAGAATATCTTAGTTGTTGTTTGATGTGATCTTGTTGGTAATCACAGGATGAACTTAGAGAAGTTAAGCTAGAAGGGAATCGGATATGCAAAATATTGTTTTTAAGGTGAGAAAGTAAGTGTACGCTTGTTGTAGGTTCAAACAATAGTCTTGAACTCCATTTCTGATATAAGATTTGGCTTTACAATGTGCAATTAACCTTAAGATAGGTTACTTATTAAAAAAAAGGAAAAAGGGCGGGGAAGAAAGAAGGTTCCCGAACCTGCAACTACTAATGAATAGTGATCATGGAGGTCTCTACTATGGATAGCTTCCTTAAAACAAAATTTCACTTAACCAAAAATTTTACAGTGTCATGAAATTTGTGCTATCTTCTAAGGACAACAGATATTTTACCATTCATTCACCATGTAAATGCATGAATAAAGATAAAATTTTAAAGCTAGCTTCAAATTTAAGTCCAGCCTAACTTTACACAGCCATCTACTAGCAATAAACAACCAAAATTATGGACAAGGAAGGCATCTACATAATAGAAATATTCACAACCATGGAATAACATTACTAAATCTATCAAAGCTAACTAAAAGGAAATAGAATGGAAAATTAAATCTAATTAAATCATGTAACTATGAGAGAAGAATCATGAAAGATGCAAAGAAACTCAGAAATCCACCAAAGTCAATGTATTTCTATTAAAATTTCTACAACATGTCATTACAACAACTCAACTCTCTTGAAAATGAGAGGAGGTCCCCTATTTATAGTGTCCCAAAAGTAGAACATGTGGCCAATATTGATTTACATTTGTGTGGCCAAAATGCACTGTAACCTAAGGTTCTACCTACCCCACAATATATTACATTTTAAAATAAAATTTTGTTTATATCCCTATTTTGTCTTTTAGTGGCAACACTGTAGCATTTTGTCTTCTTGCTGATTGCTCTTTTGTTGCAACTATTCTGATAGAAACTCTTCATCAATAATAGGGTTTCCCTCCTACTTCTTCAAGCTTGCATACTCCATGAACTTTAGGATCTCTGGTCAGAGCTTATCAACCTCTATGATGTCGGATCACAACACTTGGTAACTCCATTATCTAGAATTGTCAATGAGCTTCTCCCAATCTTCATCATACTTGGCAGCGTGGTCCCTAAACAGCTCGGACAGGGTGCAGGCTCCGATAGAAAAACTCATGAAATTAGTAGTAATTACACTCGACATTCCATCCTCCATCCTCTTTTGGAAGTGAGGCTTTATCTTCTCTGGATTAACTTGGACAACAATTACATCATACTTTTTCATTAGCTTCAAATACTGATTGCAATCCGCCCAAACCTCCTTGGCCCAATCGATATTCGGTTTTACCTTTTCGACCACCTGCTCCAATCTTTCTTTTCATTTCTCAAAGTCTCACTTCCAGACATCCATTAGCCAGTGATCATCCTCTTTGAATGCAAATTATTTCTCCCAAATCTCACTTGGCAGCTTGAGGATAGCCTCAATCTTCGGGTAGGTGGACTCATACTTCCTTGGGAAGTCAATGAAAATTTTCCTTGTACCCTCAAGAGACTTCTGTACATCCAGTAACTTGTTTGTTGTCTGAACACCTTGATTGATGCCCATGTTTCCAATATCCAAGACCTGTCGGAACTAGCTCTCCGTGGTCTTATCCAAGTTATTTCTTTTCTCCATTTTGTCTCTGATCTTGGGATAACATTTGTGGTGGGCCGAGGATGTGGTAGGCTATTCTTCTGTTGATGACCACTGTTGGATGTAAGCTATCAAATCAAACACCTGTGCTTTGAGCTCTTCTTTTGAAACTTTATCTTGCCGAATCAGGTAGACCACCATGGCAATGGATTCCTAGAGGTGATATAATTTTTTCTCCCTGGTGGCCACTCCCAAGTTGATGGTGGAGATGTTGAAACTTATTCCTTGTTCTCCCACCACTAATGTAGCTACCTACACCATTTAGGATCCAGAGGTATCCATTATTACTGTCGATCTGATTTTGGGCTTCTTCTCCTTCTTGGTGTTGATTTGGGCTTGGGCCAATATAACCTCCAGTCTCATTTTTGGGTCTTTAGGAGCATGAGCCCTCTTCTCTAGTTTCCTATCCAACCAGTCAGGCATCGAGGAATTTTCCTTAGGTGATTCTTGGTTATCTTCCTTTTCATCCTCTCTAATTTCAATCTCTTTGTCTTTCAGATCTTCTTACTTTGTCCCCGTATCTTCCTTGTCTAAATCGGAGTCCTGGATGAACACCGTGCGTTTGATGGGGAATTTGATTCGTAGGCATTCCTCGAGGTTGTCTTCCCCTTCAACATCCTTTTCTTCCTTTTCCTCTTGTTCATCACAAGGAGCAACTCCTGATTATGTCCAAGGTTGTGGTCACGCTCTTCTATCAAAGATTTATTGCCCTCTATTTCTATGGCAGCAACCCTTTCTTCAATGATAGGTTGTCTTTCATCCTCCTTATCTTTGATCTCTTTGAGTTGCTTGACTAACTCAACATCAAGGTCAAGATCAGATGTTTCTTCAATAATCCTTGTATCTAGACCCTCTCCATAATCACCGAAAGATTCATAGGCAACTTCATCAATTGCTCAATGTTCATAAATGGGTTGCTCATGATAGTCGTTTGCCTCTTCTTCCAACCCCTTGGCTGTCTCCAATTTTTGTTGTCAGTCCAATTCCTCAGAAATCTATATAGTGGCTTCCATTGTGGGTAGCTCAGTAGGAGGAGGTGGAATTGGGAGATTGGTTATTACTTGGTTAATTGCAGCCTACACTGTCAGGTTTACAAACATCCCCGAGAGCTCAGATGGTAAGTTTTGCATATACTTTACGAAGGAATCCAGAAGGGTAAGGGTAGGCATTGCAATTGCTGCAGTGCCAGTCAGGAGAGAAAATGATGGGGACATGGATGATGGGTAAATTGGAGAGGTGGCGGTGGAGGATGAGTCAATTGATATGAACTGTGCTACGGGAGAGGTAGAGACAAGGTGGACAATGATGTCCACCGCAGGCGGAGAGGTAGCGACTACTACATGTGGGATGAGCGGGGTGGTGGAAACAAAAGTAGTGGTTGTAGTAGTAGAGGAGATAGGTGGAGACTTTGGCTGATCAGTATCTATCTCTTCTCCCTCATGGAGTGGATCTTCTTGAATTACAAGCATCTCGGTGACGCTGCCTGATTTCTTATCCTTCTTGGAAGGTTCACCTTCTGAGCCCTTTCTAGCATACACCTTCGGATTAGACTACTGCTCGTCAGTCTCTTTTCTGTTACTCAAGTGAGTGGATGGAGGGGAATTTGATGTTTCTCGTATTGATGTAGCCATTGTCCCACCATTAGATCCACTTGGCTCACTTTCGAGCCCCGTATATGTCAGGATGACCCCTTATTGCTTCAATTAGGCAACTTGCCCATCAATCCATATTTTTGTTCGAGCCTCAATGGGATTGGTGAGAATGTTGAGGTCATCGACCTCTTGCTCATCCCAATCAATCAATGGCAGCGGTAGATTTGCAATGGGATTGTACCTGGGGTCAATCATAGTAGTTTCATCCTCTTCTAGTTGATTGGGCACTGGGAACAGGTTCACCCTCTTCACAAAGTATGTAGTCATCCGCATATACTGACTTATTCACACTTCAAAGTCATCCTTAAAATTGGCCCAAAAATATTCAATGGTATGAAGATGGGTATACTCTTGTCCAATTTATTTTCTTATGTGGCCATATGGATCCATCCGCGGTCTGGCCATGTGGGATTTGAGATGATATTCGGCTAGCTCCTTCTCTGAATTTTGGGCACATTGGGAAGTATAAAGCTTGTATATCCCTTGACCGAGTGTAAGGGGATAAGGGATCCTTGCTAGATTCTTGCTGCATAGGAGGGCATGAATGTGCCACAGTTGCCAAGAGAGCTCTAACAATATTATCCAGTCATTAGGATACCGGGGCAGCTTGTTCGGTCTTTCTGAGAATCCTTGGGCACGAATGTATGTGAACTTAGGATATTAAAAGAATTGAAAAGCATAATATTTGAGAAAAGCTTGAGCACTATGGGAGACTCTTCTCTCAAAGTCACCTTGAGTAGTCTGATTATATAACCAATAAAAGCATCGTTTACCCTGCAGTAGTCTTTCTTGAAATTTCTGACTTACAACTAGGGGTATTTATCATAAGCCTTGAGTTCTCTAACAGGATCTTCATTCGAAGCTTTGAATAAACCATTGTAGTGCCCTCATTTGGCAAGTAGATATACCAAATAGGAAGTCATATAGAACTTGGAGGTATTTTTAACATTCATGAATTGTTCATGGAAGCAATCACTGATTATTCCTCCCCAATAAAATGTAGTGTCCTCTCCGCAAATAATCTACTTGATGAAGTAGACCATCCATTCTTGAAAATAGGCCGCAGTAGGGAGGCCCATTACTCTGCTTAATAGGGTGACTAAATCATGATAATCATCAAATAAATCATTGTGAAAGAGCTCTTGAGGAACTTTTACAGCACTGCCCCTCTTTTCCTTAAGCCAGTATTGATTTATGAGCTTTTTGCATTTCATGGGGTCTTCATCCCAAATTTCCTTGCACTCCTTGATGGTTGGAAATTCCATATCCCCCAAGACAGGGATATGAAAGGTCTTTGTTATTCCTGAGGCTAATATGTCAGCCAACACATTCCCATCTCTGTCAAAATAAGTTCTTGTTTCTTGTTGATATGCTTCCCTGCAAGCCATTACTAGTTTGAGGGCAACCAAAGAGGGAGGGAAACTAGTAGCTTTAGCTAACCCGCTACTTCTGATTAAACTTGTAATTTCTATCTTGGGGTTGAACCTGACCCTCTGTATGAAATCATCAATGTTGACATCTTTGATGTTGGTGTCGGAGATATCCTTCCACTTGGTGGTGATCTGGATTGCAATGGCGCCCCTTGGAACTGATATCTCATTTGATCCTTATCTTCTTTTCCTCGAGGGGCCTTTGTAGTTCTCTTTCTTTTGTCCTTTTCTATGACCACCCTTGAGGCTTTTGCACCTGATTCCATATATCCTGCACACAGAGGTAGGGTAAGCATAATCAAGCATGATGACACAAATGGTTAGCAAAATCCCTGCAAAACATCATTAGATTGGATAATTCATCATTCAGAAATCTAACACTTAGTCAAAATTACCATCAGTAGTTCACTGGAGGGAGTTTGGATGATCTGGGCCCCAGAGGCTGGACCTCCCTGGTTAGAATGTTGTTCTGAAGGGAAAACAGGGTAGGGAAACTCGGGTGGTTTCTCCCAACCTCAGATTTGGATAATTGGACATGTTCATGTGGGAGAGGATCAAATTTTAGCACGTGGGTCAATGTTTGTTTCCAAATTGGAAGGAATTTTGATCATTATTAGGGCACCCAGAACCATGAAGAGGGAAATCCATATGGTGTGATCCGTTTGGAACAACCTTTGAGAAACGATGTTCCGGAGGCTGAGTTTCAAAGTCCAAAACTCGTGAGGCTGAAGGACATCGGGTCAAGAAGGTCAAGAAGCTGTTGCAGAATGGCCATGAGAAATGGAGGGCTGCGAACGAAAGTCTGGTGGGAGCAACCCGATGGATCGGACCCGGGGTCATATTTTGCCTTACATTTCCTTCATTGATTTCTTGGTGGTGAGCACAATGTCGGGGCCCAAAGGCTAGAAGGACGGTCTGGGTTTTCAGTTTTGGACGATCGAAACAAGATGGAGTCCCAACGGCAGAATTTCGACAGTCGGGGCCCGGTGAGGGTTGAGGACTTAAGTTCCTTGCTCGTTTTAACTCGCACGAACAAAGATAATCTCGGGGCTCAAAGGACGGAAGGTAGGCTCTTGATGGACTTGGAATGGCGGTCCATGGAGGGAGATCTGTGAACCAAGACTCGATAGGCATTAGGACGTGACAACTTTGAAAGGAAAAGCAGAGTTGCGGAATACACTTTCCTAACACTAATACCTCAGAGGAGAAGTGCAAAAAACCTTCTTTAAAAACTTTCATACACTTAAGATGTACATATACAGGATAACAAGTGTAACAAAAATAAAACATACACAAAGATAACACCATATATACGTGGGAAAACCCTTTTGGGAGAAAAACCACACCAAGAGAAGTCACTTTGTATTACAGTAAACAGATTACATACAAAGTTCATAGACCTCACTCTTTGATAGTTAGCTCACAACAACAAAATTTAGTTCAAATACACTCACTGTTACAATGCTCTTACAACATACAATGAATCCAGACTAACCGTCACCCTTTGTGTCTATTACAATCATTCGACTAATACTTGTTACAATCAACAACCAATCGAGTGTCTTGATTATACACCTTCTCACTGACAGACAAATTCGACCTCTTCTTGACCAAGTCACCCTGCAATCACACATCAGGCCGTCTTGAATTTAATTCTATTTCCTACAGTTAGATAATGTCACCCACCGAATCGATCCATGTAGTTAATGCTTTCAACTCTTCAAGCAACGAACCAATCAATTGTTGATTTACAACAGCGATGTAAAATCAACAAGTATTATCGTGCCACGTGTCGTAATGTTAATCGTCCATCACTTTGATTGTCAAGTCAAATCTTCCATCCAAGCACTGATCATCTTCTACCATGCCACCGCAAGCTTATGAACCGGCTCTCATGGTAGTGCGGTACTTAACCCAGACAAGGCCTTCACGGTTTGGTGGTATACACATTGCACCACCATGAGCGAGTAGACCAATGTGGTATGGCAGTAGGCACCCAACCACCAGACCGCCACCGTTGAGGCATGCATAACCCTCTATGGTATGGAGGTAATCATCTGTGCCGACCATTACAACTTATCATGCCACCGTGACATAGCCAAAAGGCCATCACGGTATGGCAGTAAAAATTGTTGTTGACTACCACGGTCTACCGCACCACCGCGCCTTCTTTGAGGAACTCCCACGGTACCGAGGTAAACATTTCGGCTGACCGCCCAGTCCACTGCACTACTGCCAACGAAGGAGAGTGACTCCATGGTATGATGGTAACACCGCCCAACTGCGGAACAAATGAAAGAGGCTTGCGGTAAGGCAGTAAACCACACAAATGCGCCTCTAAGAGATGCCCCTAGCGGTAGAGCGGTAAATGCCAAAAATGAAGAAAATCCGTCAAGTCTAAATAGAGGTTCCAAGCTAGAAGTTGAGGCACCTGTTCCCAACAAGCTCCCACTTGACGCATAATTAATAGCTCCCTCCAGACTTCAAATTTACTGACGATCATAGGCCCCAAGGCCCATTGAGCTTGCACACCATTTGAACTTGTCTGTACTCATTGGCTTTGTCAACACATCTACAAAATTCTTCAAAGTATCCACTTTCTCTAAAGAGACCTTTCCATCCTCCACCATATCCCTAAAAAAGTGATACTGCACATCGATGTGCTTTGTCCTGGCATGGAAAGTAGGATTTTTCCAAGAAAATGGCACTCTGACTATCACAACAAATAGTAATTTCCCCTGCATCAAAACCAATATCAGAACACAAAAGACTCAGCCAAATGACTTCTTTGCAGGCGTGTGATGCTGCCATGTATTTTGCCTCTATTGTGGACAAAGTGACTACAACCTGTCACTTGCTCATCTAGTTAATCCCACCACCATTC
This sequence comes from Sequoiadendron giganteum, assembly GCA_007115665.2. Lineage (NCBI taxonomy): Eukaryota > Viridiplantae > Streptophyta > Pinopsida > Cupressales > Cupressaceae > Sequoiadendron > Sequoiadendron giganteum. The sequence goes on along the minus strand of CM021107.1, from coordinate 469,014,853 downwards.
AACATGAAAGTGTATCCACTGGTGGACCTTCTACTATCAATGTCCCTTTCCCAATCAGAATCTACAAATCCATGAATGTTGAGATTCCTCTATGATCCATCCAAATTGCCATGGTAACATAGAGCATATTCAGAATTTCCTTTTAAATATCTAAACACTCTTTTCACAGCATCCCAATGTGTCCTTCCTGGATTTTCCATAAATCGGCTAAGTACTCCCACTGCTTGGGAAATGTCTGGCCTTGTACAGACCATTGCATACATTAAACTTCCAACAGCACTTGAATAAGGCACCCTGGTCATATCCTCCATCTCACTAGCATATTTTGGACAATCTTCAACATATAGCTTCATTCCTTGCAAAACTAGAAAAAGTAGCTGCTTGCAATCATTCATACCAAATCTCTCAAGAATAGTGTTAACATACTTACTTTGGATAACCCAAATATTTCTACTCGTTTTGTCCCTAGTTATTTCAATACCCAGAATATACCTTGCTGCACCCAGATCTTTCATTTAGAACTTTGCAAACAACTAAGATTTAAGATCAAAAATCATAGTCTTACTATTTCCTATGAAGAACATATCATCCACGTACAAGGTAATAATCAACACATGATCATTTTCAGATTTTTAATACACACAATGATCAGATTTTGATCTCACAAATCCCATTGACAGCACAAAAGTGTCAAACTTATGGCACCACATTCTAGGCGATTGTTTCAAACCATACAAAGATTTCTTTAACTTGTAGACTATACTCTCTTTACCTTTCTCAATGAAGTGCTCAGGCTGGGACATATAATTTTCTTCTTCCAGCTCTCCATAGAAAAACGTTGTCTTCACATCCATTTGATTGATCTCTAAGTCATAAGCTGCTGCTAAAGACAAAAGAAATCTGATAAATGTCAGATTTTCTACAGGGGAAAATATTTCTCCATAGTCAATTCCCTCTACTTGGGAATACCCCTTTGCAACCAACCTCGCTTTATACTTTTCAGCATTGCCATCTAGACCAGTCTTCTTCTTAAATACCCATTTACAACCAACATGCTTTCTCCTTTTAGGAAAAGGTACCAAGTCACAGGTTTAGTTCTTCTTCGATGATTCCATTTCTTCATTCATGGATTCCAACCAGGAATTTGAATTAGACATGCTATTAGCTTCTTTCATAGTCCTAGGCTAATTAGTGCTAGTAATCAAAGCATAGGCACAATTCGAATCCAATATAGAGAAACCATACCTATCAGGTTGTCATTTTTCATGTGTAGATGTTCTTACTGGCCGAGGTTGTGGTTCTTTATCTTCAAAATTCTCACAGTTGCTTGATCTCTCCTCAGTTTCAGGTACACCATGTAGTTCCTCTTTTTCTGGAGTTTGAGGAATTTCAACTACATCATTATTCTTTTCTCTTTGATGTGTCTGTAACTGTGGATCAGCTGTTGAAGGCTTCAACTCACGAAATATTACACTTCTGCCATACAAAACCTTCTTAGTATCAAGATTCTAAAGCTTGTATCTTTTCTCATTCAACACATATGCATATGCCTCATAGCCAGAGACATGAATATGTCTTAGAGAGGGCTTCTTACCAAACCATGTTTCCAAAGGTGTGTTGTCAACAAGAGCAAAACAAGGTGAATGATTTACCGGGTAACATGTTGTAGCCACAACCTCAACCCAGAACCTCTACTCTAGACCAAGATTGCTCAACATACCTCTCACTCTCTCCATTAATGTTCTATTCAACCTTTCAACAACTCCATTCTGTTGTGGAGTATAAGGTGTAGTTTTATGCCTTTAAATCCCATGGTCTTTGTAGTACCTTTCAAAATCTGCAAAACAAAACTCACCGCCATTATCCTTCCTCAAACATTTAATTTTCCTTCCAGTCCGATTCTTTACCAAGTTAAACTCTTTAAGATGACTGAATACTTCTAATTTACTTTTAAGAAAGTATACAAATGCCCTTCTCGAATAATCATCAATAAAACAAACATAATATCTAGAATTCAATAACGGAGGAAAATTTACTAGACCAAATACATCAAAATGAACATAATCCAGTATGCCAAAAGATTTATGAGGACTCGAATAAAATAAAACATGACATTGCTTTCCATAAATTCAGTGTTCACAAAAATCAAACTCAAGGTTACAATCAAGAAGCCCTTCAACAAGATTTTTATTTTTCAAAGTTTGTAAACCTTTCTTACCTATGTGATTGAGTCTATAATGCCACAGCATGGTCTTCTCTACTAGGAGTTTCACCTCCAAGGAATTTGCATCCAAAGGAGCATCATTTTCCTTTTCTTCACGAGCAACTTTGCCTAACTTTATAGAGACATTACATTGAAAAAGATGTGCATCCAGCTTGTACAGAGTTCTAGTTTGTACACCCTTAGCCAGCACCATTGTGCCTCAAGTAATCTTACATCCTTTACTCGAGAAAGAAACTTCCACACCAACATAATTCAACTTATTGACAAAAACTAAGTTACGAGCCAAACTTGGTATGTGTAGTACATCACAATCCCTTTGGTTCTTCTATCAAGGAATTGTATTTTGACTCTTCCACGACCAACAATCTCCAAAGTTGAGTCACTCGCAAGGTACACCTTTCCACCATCATACTTTTCATATTTAGTGAACCACTCTCTATGAGATGTCATATGGAAAGATGCACCTGAGTCAATCAACTAGACATCATCTGATGCCTGAGTCACCAAGGCTGTAATGAAGGCATCTATATCACTCTAAGAAGAGTCATTCTCAGAAGAGTTACTCTTCTTCTTCTTCTCCTTACAATCCTTTCAGATATAACTAGGCTGCCCATAGTTCTAACATTTCACCTTGGAATTTTTACCAGGAGACTTTGATCTCCCTTCACATTTGGATTTAGACTTCTTGTCCTTTTTCTTGCCTTTTTCCTTCGATCTACCTTTAACAACAATGGCCTCTTTGGCCATCTCTGAAGACTTCCTCCACATTTCTTCTGATAGCAGTGAAGCAACTACGTCTTCCATATTCAAATTAGTTGTCATACTTCCAATAGCCATTATAAGATGATCCCAAGTGTCAGGTAATGAACATAAAAAAAGCATGCAACGATCCTCCTCCTCTATATTCACACCCACAGATGCCAATTGAGCAACACTCATATTAAATGAGTTCAGATGGTCTGCAATAGATGCTCGTTCTTCCATTTTCAAGGAGTACAACTTATTTCTCATAATAACTTATTCACTAAAGAATTTATCTGATAAATATCACCAAGATTCTTCCTTAATGAAGTTGCAGACTTCTCCTCATGAACATTCACGAGTACAAAATCGTCCAAACTAAGTCTTATCAAGCCCGTAGCTTTTCTATCTGCAAGATCCCAATATTTTTGCTTCATATTTTGTGGCATAGTTCCAAACACAATAATCCAGAGGTCTCTATCCACCAACAAGTCTTCCATTTTGAGTTTCCACAGCTCAAAATTGCTGCCATTGAGTTTTTCAATTTCTACTCTACCTGATGTATTGTCCATCTCAGAAAGAACTTGGTTCTAACTTTGCAAGACTCCCACTAGAATAGTATTAGCACAAAAAACTAGCCCTACTTACAAGGATAACACAACTGGCTAGGCTCTGATACCACTTGAAAGGAAAAGAAGAGTTGTAGAATACACTTTCCTAACACTAATACCTCAGAGGAGAAGTGCAACAAACCTTCTTTTAAAACTTTCATACACTTAAGATGCACACATACAAGATAACAAGAGTAACAGAAATAAAACATACACAAAGATAACACTAGATATACATGGGAAAACCCTTTCAAGAGAAAAACCCACCACACAAAGAGAAGTCACTTTGTATTACAATAAACAGATTGCATACAAAGTTCACAGACCTCACTCTCTAATAGTTAGCTCACAACAATAGACTTCAGTTTGAATACACTCACTGTTACAATGCTCTTACAACATACAATGAATCCAGACTCACCGTCACCCTTTGTGTCTATTACAATCATTCGAATGTTACTTGTTACAATCAACAACTAATCAGGTGTCTTAATTATACAACTTCTCACTAGTAGACAAATCTGATCTCTTCTTGACCAAGTCACCATGAAATCATGCATCGGGCCGTCTTGAATTGAATTCTACTTCCTACAATTGGATACTGTCACCCACCGAATTGAACCTTGTAGTTAATGCTTTCAACTCTTCAAGCAACCAACCAATAAATTATTGATTTACAAAAATGATGTAAAATCAACAAGTATTATTGTGCCATGTGTCATAACAATACTCATCCATTGCTTTGATTGTCAAGTCAAATCTACCATCCAAGCACTGATCAGCTTCTATCGAGCCATCGCAATCCTATCAACCAGCTCTCATGGTAATGTGGTATACCGTGCTACCGCTCAACCCAAACAAGGCCTTCTCAGTTTGGTAGTATACACACCGCACCACCGTGAATGAGCAAAGATACCAATGCGGTATGGCAATAGGTACCCAACCATCAGTCCGCCACTACTGAGCCATGCGTAACCCTCCATGATATGGAGGTAACCCTCTGTGTTGATCATTACGACTTACCATGCCACCATGACATGGAAAAAAGGCCATTGCGGTATGGCGGTAAGCATTCTCATTAACTGCAATGGTCTACCACATCGTCGCGCCTTCTCTGAGGAACTCCCATGATACCGAGGTAAACGTTTCGGCTGACTACCTAGTCCATCGCGCTTCCACCAATGAAGGAGAGTGACTTTGTGGTATGGCGGTAACACCGCCCAACCGCAGACTGAACGAAAGAGGTTCACGGTATGGTGGTAAACCATGCAACTGCGCCTCCAAGAGATGCCCCCAGTGGTAGAGCAGTAAAGGCCAAAAATGAAGGAAATACGCCAAGTCTTAAATAGAGGTTCCAAGCCAGAAGTTGAGGCACTTGTTCCCAACAAAATTTACTTTGCAAATCCTGCGTCGAACGAAAACTCAGACTCCGAGATTTAGATGGGCATGGTGGAAAATCCTTTCAAAATAGTGAAGAGGAGACATCAATCTAGAGGTAGAGTTTCGGGATCCAGAACCCGCAAGGAAATTTTCCATTGTAGAGTTGTGTTTCACTTGGTTGCCAATTGACGGGGGAAAGGCCTAGGATCGGAGGGTGCTATCGCTCTTTATGAAGAATGGCACTGAGGGGGTTCCACATTTGATTTCTTAGGTGTTTGAAGGATTTTATAATCATTTCATGACATGGGTTTTGTACTATTATCCCTCCTCTATCAAATGGAAGTAATTTTAGCCTTTTCTACCCACTACTTAAGTGTGAAATGATGAAAAAATAACATCGGAGGTTGGATGGAAAAAATACCTCTAGAACTCGACGAATGATGTTGTTGAATTTGAAAAGAACAAAGGGAGGTCTCGGGCACGAAGATGAAAAAGGCTAGGGGGTCGCTATAGTGCTTTGATCTTCCTAACATGTGAAAATGACATGTCAGGAGGATTACTTATACCCCCAAGTGCAATTAATGTAGGTACGATAGACTCAAAGGTTGGTGAGTTTGAAAATTAGGAAGGTGGCGGGAGGTCTGAAACTCGGAGGCCGAAAAGACGTGGGATCATGTTCGTATGAAAAACGTCAAGTGGGAAGCCAACAACAAAGAAGGATCCAAGATCTGAGGGCCAGAAATCCGCGGGCCGACGGCCATGAGAAACGGCGAACGCGCGAAGGAATCCTAGGCAGGGAAACCCGATGAACTGGGCCTGGAGAGCACGATAGACAGTTTGTTTCAGCACAAGTTTGTCAAACGAAAATCGGGAAGGCAGGCCCTGGACACCAGTAAGATGTAGGCCATTCGAAAGAGAAAATCCAACAAGGAAATCTGATAGGGGAAAGTCAGTGAGCTGGGTCCAGAAGGTCCCACGACCGAATGCAAAATGCAAAGCACCAAAGGAACTCTTGAAGGACTTAGGACTTAGAAAATTTTGAGGGGGGTGAACATGGTCAACCTAAGATGAGACTTTAGAGGCACGTTGACCACCTAGGACACCAAAATGGGGGCACTTAAAATGAGGCGATGACAAAATGACCCGAGAAGGTGAAAGAAAGAGAGGGTCCCCATTCTGATCAAGGTGTGTGTGTGAAAAGCACAAAAAATGGCAACTCTACTAGGAGAACGCTCTCGAGCATTCAAGGGATAAGTATTCATTCAGGACCCAAAATCTCTGGTTTTGCAGACCATGGGCTAACATCCAAAAGTGAACAAGGAGAACATGATCCTTACTTGAATCAAAACACAAAACATCTTAGAAGTGTGTGAGTAGTTAATTCCTTGCTTCCCTCGGGAACTGTGACAAGAAGCGGCTAATCAAATGAGCAAGCTACATGAATCATCCAACACCAAAAGTAACCTGGTCATTGCCTCGTTGCCAATCAGGCATGCATAGCTCCAACGAAATTGGTGCTGTGACCTCACAGATATTGCTCTACTATTAAACGGGCATTCATAGCTCGATAGAGTTACCCACACACCCATACGGTTGCGTGATTTTAGAAATTTCTTTCTTTCTTTCTTTTAGATTTTTCTTTCGAAACTTTATTATTTTGCTCAACTATGTAAGCATTGAAGCCTATGATGGGTTTGAGAATCACAGTGGTCACTGGAGAGTACTTAAGATTTTTCACTCACCACATTATCATAGCTACTATTGCATGGCCCTTCAAGAATAATTAACATGTGTTTTGTGCAAGATATAAGATGAACGTAAAAGGATTCAATCAAGGATCAAGTTCTAGAACAAATTTCAAATGAGAAAACTACCCTTTCCTAGGCAGCTATCAGAGACTAATAGTTGAGAATGAATGTTTATCAAATGAACACTAAGAGCGGGCAAAAAAGTGAACCGTTCATTGAATGAGCACGACCACTACAACAGGAATGAAACGCCTCTCATCAAAAGAACAAAACAACCGGTAGACGAGCAAAATGACAGAATGAAAGAAAACCAAAGAAACCTATTCTAACCTATGTAAAAATATTTTTAGGAATATCTCTACACGAGCTCATAATTGGAAGTAATTCTTAAAATTCTACCCGTTGACAGGCAACAAGACATATTCACTAGTTAACATTTTTAAATGGAAATAATTGTCTCCGAGAATTTCAGATATTTGAAAGGGGCCAAGCCAAAGCTTGTCAAATTTTTTGTGCCCCTCTTTATTTTCATGGGCCTTGTCCCAACATAGGACTAGATCTACAATTCTAAAGGCCTTGATTTTGGCTCGATGATCAAGCCACCTCTTGACTATGCCTTGATGTTTGGTGAAATTTTATATTGCACGATCTCGTATTTCTTCTAAATGTAACAGCTCAGCTAACCTAGCTTCTCTATGGTCCCCTCCTTCGTAAAAATAATTGTTAAACTGGAGGGTGGGGATTTTTAGGTGTATTGGAAAGACAAGCTCTAAGCCATAAACCAGATGGAATGGGGAATCACTAAGGGCAGCCTTGTGATGGGTGCGATCCGCCCAACGGGCGAAATGGAGTTGGCTATGCCAGTCCTTGGGATTCCTATCAAGCAGTTTTTTAATCACGGTGATCAGGTTTTTGTTGGTAGATTCTGCAAGGTCATTGCCTTGATGATAGTAATTGGATGAAAATTTGAGGACGATGCCATAATCAAAGGCCCAACTAGAAAATCTAAGTGATGAGAAGGTGGGTCCATTATCACATACCAATGCATATGGGAAACTAAAGTGATTTAAAATAAAACTTTCAAGGAAATCAGTAACTATCTTTGTGGTGAATTAGCTACATGCAATAGCCTCTATCCATCTAGTACAATAATGAGAGCTAGTTAGAATTTACCTGTGACCCATGGATGATGATGGGCTTACTAGACCAATGAATTCGATACCCCATTGCGTGAACAGTCTTACCTCTAGGACTGGTTGTAGTGGGACATCAACATTCCTTTCTCTATTCGCCATGGTCTAGCAAACATGACATACGCGAAAATGATTATGAGAATCCTTAAAGACCATAGGCCAGTAGTATCCTCCTCTCAAAATTTGATGTGCAGTAGAGAGGCCAGAACCATGACCCATGCCAATTTTTTCATGAAACTCCTTCAAGACTCGATTTGCTTCTTCTTTGCCAAGGCATCTAAGATAGATGCCTTCATGGTTCCTCTTATACAATATGGCTCCCTGCAATATGTAGCTACTACTTTTCAATCTAAGGGCACATTTTTGGACTCCTTGCAAGCGGGGCAAACATTTTTGATTCAACAGATAGTACACTATGTCATCATACCATTCTCCTAGAGAGACATCCTCCAGCTGGTATTGTTGAACTGTAAGTTTGGGTCCAGCTTTTGCTGCTACTTTAGCTATTGTCCTAGTAAGGGACTTCCCTCTAACCAATTTCATTGGTTGAATTTCCATATCATACTATTGCAGCAGGGTTACCCATTTGGCTCTGCATTTTGCCAACTCGTTTTCCATGAGCAATGTCTTGAATGCAGGGTCGGGCACGATGGAAAATACTTTGTTTCTCAAGATGTAATGCCTGAATTTCTTGACTCCATGAATGAGACCATACACTTTCTTTTGAACATTGTGATATCTTAGCTCAACATCCTTTAATGGGGCACTCATGAAGGCTATTGGGTGCTCATTCCCATCATCATATTTTTGAGTCAATATGCTGGCACATGAGTGGTTTGAAGCAAATAAATAAATATAAAATGACTTCAGATAGTTGGGGCTGACCAACATAGGGGTGTCAACAATTTCTTTCTTGATCTCTTCAAAATCCAACTTTGCTTCCGGGATCCACTCATTTTTTGTGTCTTTCTTTAACATCGCATTGAGTGGCTTGACAATTTCAGCAAAGCCTGTGATGAATTTTTAGATGAAGTTTATTTTCCCAAAGAAGGACTTTAACTCTCTTGTTTCCTAGCAGCTGGATCTTCATGATGGTTTGGATGTGTTTGAGGTCAATCAAGATTCCCTTTTCTGAGAGGACATGTCCAAGCAATTTTCCTTCAGTGACCCCGAAGATACACTTCTTCGGATTGAGGGACACCCCAATTTCTTTGCACCTTTGAATTTTTTTGCACAAATCAACAACACAATCACTTTGTTGCTTTGAAAATAGGGTCAAATCATCCATGTAGATGATTATGCATTTTCCAATAAGATCCTTGAAGGCAATGTCCATTGCACTTTGAAATGTACATCAACATTGATGAGTCCAAACGACACTTATTTGTAGGAAAAGGTGCCCCACTTGGTGGTGAATGTTGTTTTATGTTTATCCGTGTACTACACCATAACTTTATTGTATCCAGAGTACTCATCCAAGAAGGATATCATCTGGGAACCATTGACTATCTACAATACCTCATCCAATGATGACATAGGATAGTTATCCTTTTCTGAAGTTCTATTTAGATTGTGGAAATCAACACACATCCTGATTTCCCCATTCTTTTTTCTGATTGGAACCAAATTGGCCACCCACGTGGAGTGCCTAACTGGGAAAATAATCCTAGCGGACAACAATTTTTGCACTTCCTTGTATATGATTGGTTCTAGTAGAGCATTGACAGGGCATTGCCGTTGTCGAAATGGTCTCACATCCAATCTGAGAGGGATGGTGTGAGTGATGATTGATGCATCATATGGTTTCAAGTCTTCATAACTTCAAGCAACAACGTCATGGTACTTCCGTACAGCATCCACTATACTCTTTCTTTCTTCTGGTGTGCACACCTTTCCAATAAACAAATTCTTTGCATCCTCAGTTGTTCTGAGGTTATAGGTGTCACACTGGTCACTGATGGAATCCCTCTTTGTTTTTTGATCATGTCCTCTAATCTAATCTAGATCAAATATATATTCTAGTTGGACCATTCCTCTCCGGATAGTGCTAGTCTTGAGGTTAATGACCCATTAGATATCTAGCTCGGTCTCTTCAGACTCTATGTCATCGATTATTTGGGTAGCGAACACGTTAAAGCTAGTGATGAAATCCAGGATGTGTTTGTCATCATTAAACACCTAACAATTGGCTATATTGTCTGGTACAGATGGAATGGAAGTGAGCTCAACAATAAACCTTTTGATGTCAAACAACAACAGTGGCTACAAGGTGCTAGCCGCTTGTGCTAGGGCATTGGCAGTGTGATTTTGAGAGCGTGGGATCAACTGGATATTGAATGCATCTAGACCTTCAAAAAAATCCCATACCCTATGCCTATAATTAGTGATTCTCCGGTCATAGCAAGAGTAGAGATTTCTTACTTGCTTTACGACCAAATCTAAGTCCCCAAAGACTTGTAACATTTTAACACATTTCCTTAACACCATGAGGATCCCCAAGACTAATGCCTCATATTCCGCTACATTATTAGTGCAAAAAAATTAAACTATATGAGCAGTGAAGTATGACTTACCTTTGGGACTAATTAGTTTGAAGCCGACTCCAACTCCATGCTTGGATTTGGACCCATCAAAGTGCAGCGTCCAGAACCCAAGAGAATCCTCGATCTTGGAATTAACAGACCTGACCTTCTCTTTTGATGGCAGTCTCAATTTAGCAACCTTTTGAGGTAATGTGGATTCCACATTGCTTTGATCTAGCGGTGCTGACTGCACTTCCTCCCTTAGAGTGATTTGTTCTTTGATGTGCTAGATTTCCATTTGGCATGAACAACATTTAAAATCTGAATGGACAACATTGTGCACCCTACAACAACTAGGAAACAGGAGTTCCTAAAAATTTATTCTAGCTCCCAAACTAAGTTGATCTTGTACTCATTTTTCCATAAAATCTTGGAAGCCATCCAACAACCCAAGATTACCATCCTCACAGGACTCATCATCATCTAACTCGATCAACATTTTTGTGCTCTGAGGGGCACGAGCTAAGTTAGCAAGTGGACTGCACAATAAAAGAATAACCTCCCAGATTGCTTCTTCTTCAAAGAATTCTTGTTCATTTGAATATGACACTGAAGAATAATTCCCTAATTCTGTTTCAGAAAACAACACTTCATTTGTGTTTTTATATTCCTTGATCGTAAACTTCATGTGGGGCACCCAATCTATTCAAATCTAATTTGACATCCCTTTCCATGGTATTCATAGGTGAGAGTAGTCAGTTGCGGCATATCCATTCAATATTCTGGTGAAATCCCTACCTAAAATTATGCCATAAGTGTTGGGGATATTTGCAACTTGCATGTCAATGGTTTTTTGTATCCTAGGATCATCAACAATCTGCATGGGTATTCTATGAATCTCACTAACTATGTTGATTTCAATCTTGTCAAGCTATGTTACTTTATGCCGGGAAGGGGTAGGAACTATCCCCAAAGCCTTGCACACGCTTAGGGGCATGACATTGGGGGAAGCTCTCGAATCTAGTAGGAGATTATGAAGGTTCTTCCCAAACACTCTGATAGTGGTCAGGAAGGGAGGAGTTCAAATTTCCCTTGAAACAATCCTCCAAAAATATCCACTTGGGCAACTTGACCCTTGTCCTTATCATTGCCCCTATTTTGTGCTTGTGTCTGATTTGTTTCCTTGGTGGGTGGCTTATTAGCTTGCTGATTTGCAGGTGGATCAACCTTCTTATTGAATTTTTTTGCGCAACTAGTTCACTTTGTTGATCCTCAAAGGAAATCCTCATTGGGTGTGTGTCCTGCATTGGTCTGGATGAAGTGGTCCCATTGATCATCCTGAAGAAATAATTTCTAACAACTAAGACTTTAAGCAACTCGAATGTGGACACACTTAGCTTAACCTTCTTAAATTCTTCAGCAATATATTCTCCCATTTTCTCAATTTTAGCATCATAAGAGGTACTCTGGGAGGAGCCAATAGGATGATTTTGGGTTTGATTTTTCTGCCTATTCTTGTTAAAGTACCGCGTAGGTATATGTGGATAACCTAGGTTGTTGTTTTCATTTGGGTTAGGAGGGGTGCTTAAATTATTAGGTGGAGTGGAGGTCGTGAAAGGACCACCAGCGTGCCCCCCAACCTGTCTATTTCTTAAATCATATTGAGTGGCCCTTTGGTGAAAGATTTGGATCTCGTCCTCTCTCAACTCTTCCTCACCTACGAGACAATTATCTACTGAATTGAAAATATGAGCCAAAGGGCTTTCAGTACTTACTGCTTATGTCTTTTCATTGGTGCTTGTAGTGGCACCTTCCTTCTCCGACATGTTGCTCTCAGTCTTTGGGAAGGGAGCCTGATTGACCACCAATACTGAGGAGTCGTATTGTTCGGAAGGGATGAAGTCTTTGCATCCTGATTTTTCTACGAAATTTTGGACTTCAATCTAAAAAAATTCAGCAACCGTCAGGAATTCCAGATAATCCAATTCAGAATGTCAGCTCATTTTATGGATATGACATCATCCGGATAAGACAGCCTTGGCCAAGTAGACTCCATTGGTAGTATTTTCATTGTTATTAGGTCGGTCCAAGGGAGTAGGAATGCTGCCATTATTTGGCCTTGTGTTCCATATCCAATTCTATCTTTGGGAGGGCCTCCTGTCAAAGTTCTACCTTGAATTTTGACCCCTGTCATAAGTCTGTCTGAAGGATGTGCTAGCATCATGGTTGTCACAATTTTCATGGTTGTCTCGATCGAGGTTGGACTAGATGCTTCTCTACGAAGCCTGCAACTGATTGTTCTAATTCCTCAAGTGAGTTATCTCCATGGACATTTTCTTGATCATTTATGTCAGCTCATCGATCCGATCCTTTTCTGTGTTGCTCAACTATGAGGCTGAATTCTGAAGGAAAATTGGTTGTGCAGCCATCTAATTTTGATGAGCGGGCAGGAATTTGGAGGCTTGTAGGTATGTTGACACTTGGGGAAACTGAGAGTGGACCTATTGCGGCTGGGGAAAAAAAAATTGTGGAGCCAAAGGTGCCTGGTTCATTGGCTATCCCAGATGAGGCAATATGGGCAGTTGCGGTACTAGATTCATGAAGGGCATTTGATGCTGCAAAGCTTGAGTAATCCCTTGAATTTGTGAAGGATGAGAAACCTACCTCAAAGAGAACCACAAATATTATGTCCCAAGTATGTACTGGCGATGACGGCCTTGACATAAGCATCTACTAATCTCGCGAGAGGTGGCCACATCCTTTTCACTAATGCTGAAGTAAGATTGTTCAATGCCGCATAATAAACTGGTAGGAAAACAACATCATTGAGCACATAAGGGTCCTACAACATTGTATATACCATGTGGAAGCGGTCATTAAAGGAGCTGATTGGTTCATCGACCTCTCTTCAGACATACATAAATTGGCGGTACAACTTCGAAGGACTGATTGAAATCTTGAATTTCTACAAAAAGGCATTCTTTAGTAGGTCCCATGTGTTTATAGTTCCTGTAGGAAAATTAACGTACCAGTAAAAGGCCTCTTCCCCCAAGGAATAGGGAAGGATCTAGCAAGCCACGTCTTCATAAATGATCTGCATAGTCTTCAAGGCTATCTCAAAATCTTAATATATTCCTCTACTATCCTCTACGGATCTCGGGGGTTGAAATTTGTGCAAAAGCTTTCAATATTCTTTGGCATATCATGGTACAGGTTGAAGACCAAAAGGGACAAATTATTTCCCAATCACGCCATTGGAGGCGACGGTGGAAGTGGTTGCGCCAAACTGACTTGAGGTTGTTGAAAAGGAACAACAATTAGTGGGACAACACCCGAATGTTGGACTGTGTTGGGTTAGAAGGCAACGTCTAGCTCGATGGAAGAGACAACCGGGAAGGTTGTTTGAAGTGGATGAGTGGGAGAAGGTTCTGCCAAAGATGATGGAGAAGATGAAGATGAATGGATAGAGGAAGGAGATGAAGGTAAAAGCGAAATGGTTTGGACAGATGAGTTGGAGGTGGATGCTTCACATTTTTTGGCTCTCTTAGCTCGGGTAGGGGGTAGTAATTCTTGAAATTCCCCTTTATTTGGTGTGGACCTTAATATTCTATAAAATATCTCAGGGGAGAAAGACCCAACTCGATCCAGCTTAGCTCCAAAAAGGCCCTCCTTTTAGCGCCCGTTTTGTTGATGGGTGTTTCAGCACACTTTATCAACATAAGTGATGCATAGGTGCATCACCTCTCTTGAAAGGAAATATCCAACAAGTTGATAAAAATTACCCCAAGGTCTCTCGGGTGTCAGGTCATGATTTGCATAGAATATCTTAGTAGATGTTTGATGTGATCTTGTTGGTAATCACAGGACGAAATTACGAAAGTTAAGCTGGAAGGGAATCAGATCTACAAAATGAAGTTTTTAAGGTGAGAAAGTTACTGTACACTTGCTGCAGGTTCAAACAACAGTCTTGAACTCCATTTCTGATTTAAGATTTGGATTTACAATGTGCAATGAAACTTAGCATAGGTTACTTATTAATAAAAGGAAAAAAAAGGTGGGGAAGAAAGAAGGTTCCTGGACCTGTAACTACTAATGAATAGTGATCATGGAGGTCTCTACTATGGATAGCTTCCTTAAAATAAAATTTCACTTAACTAGAAATTTCACAGTGTCACGAAATCTGTGCTATCTTAAGGACTGTAGATAGTTTACCATTCATTCACAATATAAATGCATGAATAAAGATAAACATTTAAAGGCAACTTCAAATTTAAGTTCAAACTAACTTTACACAACCATCTACCAACAACAAACATTCAAAAGTATGGACAAGGAAGGCATCTAAACAACATAAATATTCACAACCATGGAAAAACATTAATAAATCTATCAAAGCTAACTGAAAGGAAATAGAACGAAAAAGTAAATCTAATTAAATCATCTTTACAACAACTCAACTCTCTTGAAAATGAGAGGAGGTCCCCTATTTATAGTATCCCAAAAGTAGAACATGTGGCCAAGATTGATTTACATTTGTGTGGCCAAAATTCACTATAACCTAAGGCTCTACCTACCCTACAATATATTACATTTTAAAATACAATTTTGTCCATATCCCTATTTTTTCTTTTAGTGGCAACACTGTAGTGTTTTGTCAACTTGCTAATTTCTCTTTTGCTGCAGCTATTATGCTAGAAACTCTTCATCAATAATAGGGTCACCCTCCTGCCTCTTCAAGGCTACATACTCCATGAACTTTAGGATCATCAGCCAGAGCTTATCAACCTCTATGATTTCAGATCGCAACACTTGGTAACTCCATTCTTTAGAGTTGTTAATGAGATTCTCCCAATCTTCATCATAATTGGCGATGTGGTCCTTGAACAACTCGGATTGGGTCTTTAGGAGCAGTAGCCCTCTTCTCTAGTTTCCTTTCCAACTAGTCAAGCCTTGAGGACTTTTCCTTAGGTGATTCATGGTTATCTTCCTTTTCATCCTCTCTGATTTCAATCTCTTTGTCTTTCAAATCTTCTTGCTTTGTCCTCATATCTTCCTTGTCTTCATTGGAGTCCTAGATGAACACCGTGCCTTTGATGGGGAATTTGATGAGCATGCATTCCTCAGGGTTGTATTCCCCTTCAACATCTTTAAATCTTCTGTTTCCTCTTGTTCATCGTGAGGGAGAATCTCCTCAACATGTCGCAGGTTGTGGTAATGTTCTTCTACCGAAGATTTATCACCCTCTATTTCTATGTTAGCAACCCTTTCTTCAATGATAGGCTATCTTTCAGCCTCCTTATCTTCGATCTCTTTGAGTTGCTTGACCAGCTCAACATCAAGCTCAGGATCAGATGTTTCTTCCAACCCCTTGGCTGTCTCCATTTGTTGTTGTCAGTCCAATTCTTCAAAAATCTGCATGGTGGCTTCCATCATGGGCAGCTCAGTAGGAGCAGGTGGACCTGGGAGATTGGTTATTACTTGGGCAATTGCAGCGTGCACCGTTGGGTTTGCAAACATCCCCGAGAGCTCAGATGGTATGTTTTGCATATACTTTATTAAGGAATCCAGAAGGGTAAGGGTAGGCATTGCAGTTACTAAGTGGAAATTAGGAGAGAAAAGGATGTGGGCATGGATGATGAGGAAATTGGAGAGGTGGTGGTAGAGGATGAGTCAACTGATATGACCTATGCTATGGGAGAGGTAGAGACAAGGTGGACAATGATGTCCACCATAGATGGAGAGGTAGCGACTACTACGTGTGGGATGAGCGGGGTGGTGGAAACAACAGTAGTCCATGAACCAGGACCCGATAGGCATTAGGACGTGACAAATTTACTTTGCAAATCCCGTGTCGAATGGAAAGCCAAACTCTAAGGCTCGCACCGGTGGGGAAAAATCACCGTTCAAAACAATGAAGGGGAGACATCAATCTGGAAGCAAAGTTTCGGGATCCGGAACCCATAAGGCAATTCACCATCCTAGAGTTGTGTTTTGCTTGGTTGTTAATTGATGGGGGAAAGCCCTGAGTCCGGAGGGCGCTGTCACTCTTTATGAAGAATGGCGCCAAGGAGATGGGGTTCCGTGTTTGATTTCTCAGGTGTTTGAAGGATTTCATAATCATTTCATGACATGGGATTTATAGTATTATCCCTCCTCTATACAATGAATGTAATTTTAGCATTTTCTACCCACTACTTAAGCATGAAATCATGAAAAATAACACAGAAGGCCAGACAAAAAACATACCTCTTGAACCCGATGAATGACATTGTTGAATCTGCAAGGAATGACGAAGGGAGGTCTTGGGCACTAACGAACTGAAAATGACATGTTGGGAGGATTATTTATACCCCTAAGTGCAATTAATGCACTTAATTAATGTAGGTATGGCAGACTCAAAGGTTGGTGAGTTTGAAAATCAGGACGGTGGTGGGAGGTCTAGAACTCAGAGGTCGAAAAGATGAGGAATCATGGCCGTCTGAAAAAATTCCAAGTGGGAAGCCAAGAACAAAGAAGGATCAAGGTTCTGAGGGCTGGAAAGCTGCAGACCGATGGCCTTGAGAGACGATGAACGCATGAAGGAATCCCGAATAGGGAAACTCGACGAATTGGGCCCGAGAGCGCGATAGACGGTTGGTTTCAGCCAAATTTTGTCAAATTGAAATCATGAAGCCAGGCCCCAGACGTTAGAAGGACACAGGCCAATGGCCATTCGAAAGAGAAAATCCAACAATGAAATTTGGCAAGGGAAACCCGACGAGCTGGGCCCAAAAGGTCCCATGAGCGCCTGCAAAAGGAAAAGCGCCAAAGGAACTCCGAAAGGACCTAGGACATAGCAAATTTTGAGAAGGGGGATACAGGGTCAACCTAAGATGAGACTTCAGAGGCATGTTGACCACCAAGGACACCAAAATGGGAGACACAAAATGAGGTGGTGACAAATGACCCGACAAGGCAAAAGAAAGAAAGGGTCCCCATTTCAAATGGGGCATGTGTGCAGAAAGCACAACAATACCATATCCTTTTCATCAGTCAATTGAAAACCATCCCATTCTTCAACATAGACTTCTTCTTCTAGTTCACCATTCAGAAATGTTGACTTTACATCCATCTGATAGACTTTGTAATTCTTGAAAGTAGCATAAGCAAGACATAATCTTACAACTTCAATTCTAGCAACAAGGGAAAATTTTTCTTCAAAATCAATACCTTCCATCTGTGAATACCCTTTGTAAACTAGTCTTACTTTGTTTCTGACCACTTCACCTTGCTCATTCAACTTATTCTGTTACACCCACTTGGTTCCAATGACATTTTTGTTCTAAGGTCTAGGAAACAGATCCCATGTATCATTTTTTTGTAACTGCATTAGTTCTTCTTTCATGGCTTCCATCCAATATTCATCTATGCATGCTTCATTGATATTTCTAGGCTTAGCTTTAGAAATTAGACAATGCTCTTCTAGAAATTTTCTTCTAGTTTGCACACCTTTTCTCTTATCTCTTCTAATCTAACTATCAAAATTATTTCACCTCACATACTTAGGAGTAGTAAGATTTTCTCTGACCTCTCATTCTTGTGTTCTTTCTTCTACACTTTTGCTAGTTTTTGCTTCTTGATTCCCTTGGTTCACCAGAACAATTTGATTATGTTCCTGAGAATTAAATCCATTGCTAGCACTATCATGTTGATCATCTAAATCATATCTAGTAGATCTAGATGGTCTTCCAATATCTTCATCAACTTTCACATTTGCACTTTCAACCATTTTTTTCAACCTCTTATTAAAACATCGATAAGCTTTGCTTTTAGTAGAGTATCCTGTTGAGAAATTATTTCTCAACTTCTAGTTCTAAGCCTCTAATTTCAAGGACTTGGTGATTTTATTTTTTTCAGCCTTAACCGCTTTACCATGGCGGTTTGGCTCTGCCTTGGCGGTAATGCGGTGACAGGCTTGGTGGTTACCACCTTACCATAGGCGGTGGGTCCACTCACCATGGTGGCCATGGTGAGACTACCTAAGATCACTCTGGCAGTTACCGCCTTACAGTGAGTGGTGGGTCCACTCACCACAGTGAGACCGCCTATGGTCCATTTGGTGGTTACCGCCCTACTATGGGGTGGCCTGACGGCCCCCACGATAGCGCGGTTTGACCGCTAATGGTTTGCTAGACCTTTACCACCACACTGTGGGTCAACTCCAACCGAGCAACGGTAGCATAGGGTATCCATGGTAGAGCTCAGTGGAGTCAAAGGATGAGCTCAAACGAGATGACGACATTACCATGGGTCGACTTAGATGGCGCAGTGATAGCACAGGCAAGACAAGGCAGAGCTCGAAGTCGCTTGTCGCCACACTGCAGATGGGTCAGTTGGACTCAACAGTAGCACGGGGAAGCTAGGGTGAGCTCGGTTGGGCTCACCGTGTTACCTCGGTTGGGTAGTGTCAGCTCGGTGGTGGAGCGGTAGAGTCGTAGAGAGCTCAGATGAGCTCGGACTAGGTTTGACTGAGTTGGACTCGGAGCCAAATGAGATCAACGAATGACAAGAGGGCACATGGCAGTTTGATTGCAGCCCAATTGGCTAAAGGCCAATGTGGAAAAAGCAGTAGTTGCAAGTCGATTTCAGCTAATGACAGGAACCCAATTTGGGTGGTGGAGCTATTGCCTGGGTGGATCGATGAAGAAAGAATTTGTCAGGGCAGATCGATGGCGTGATTGGTCGATCAATGCATGAATCTAAGTCTATGATTGGTTGAAGACATTGAATGTATGATGTATGACTTAGTAAGTCGAGTACAATATTGCATATGTCAATGAAGAGCAGAGAGGACAGTAGGTGGTTTTGAACTGTATGTTAGAAATAACATTGTAAAAGTGAGAGAGAACTCGAGCTGTTGTGAGTTAATTAGAGAAGACTGAAGATTGTGTATGTAACCCTTTTTTACTGTAATACAAAATTTGTATTGCTTTGTGTGGAGGGTTTTTTACCTATAAAGGTTTTCCCACGTATATCTTGTGTCAACTATGAATGCTTACTTATGTTTTTTATTTTATGCTAGTTGTATTTATCTCAAATAGTTTTTTAGAAACTATAACTAGTTTTTTCTTCTCTCCCCTATCGTATTAGTGTTGAGGGAATGTATTCTACACTATTGGGTCATTAGATCCACCCCCATTTTCCCTTCAAGTGGTATGAGAGCTTGGCCAGTTGTGTTATCTTTTAGAGAAAAGGTCAGTTTTTTGTGCTAATATTGTTTCAGTGGGAGTCTTGCATTGTTAAAACTTATTTCTATTTGAGATGGCAGGTAGTTCAGGTAGAGTAGATATTGAAAATTTTAATGGCAACAACTTTGAGTTATGGAAACTCAAAATGGAAGACTTGCTGGTGGATAGAGACCTCTGGCTAGTAGTGTCTGGAACTAAGCCACAAAGTATGACACAAGATGCTTGGGATCTTGCTGATAGAAAAGCAAGAGGTTTGATAAGATTGAGTCTAGCCAATTCTATGCTCCTAAACGTCCATGAGTAGTAGTCTGCAGCTTCATTGTGGAAGAAGCTTGGTGATATTTATCAGGGAAAGTCTCTGGTAAATAAGTTATTCTTGAGGAAGAAGTTGTACTCCTTGAAGATGGAAGAAGGTGCATTTATTACAGACCATCTGAACTCGTTTAACATGAGTGTTACTCAGCTGGCATCTATAGGTGTAAAGATTGAGGAGGAGGATCGTTGCATGCTCCTGTTGTGTTCATTACCTGACAGTTGGGATAATCTAGTGATGGCTATTGGAAGCACAACCACTACATTCAAGATGGATGACATGGTTTCTTCACTCATGTCCGAAGAAATGTGAAGGAAGTCTTCTGAGATGGCCAAAGAGGCTCTTGCTGTTCGAGGTAGACCAAAGGAGAAAGGCAAGAAGAAAGACAAGAAGTCAAAATCCAAATCTGTAGGGAGATCAAAGTATCCTGGTAAAAATTCCAAGGTGAAATGATGGAACTATGGGCAACCTAGTCACATTCAAAATTATTGTAAGGAGAAGAAGAAGAAGAATGTTTAAGACAATGAATCTTCACAAAGTGATGCAGACGCCTTCATTGCAGCAACCCTGACAACTCATGCATCAGATGATGTCTGGCTGGTTGAATCACGTGCATCCTTTCACATTACATCCAATAGAGAATGGTTCTCTAACTATGAGAAGTATGATGGTGGAAAGGTGTACCTGGCAAGTGATTCAACGCTGGAGATAGTTGGTAGAGGAAGAGTCAGAATTCAGCTTCTTGACAGAAGAGTCAAAGGGATTGGTGGTGTACTGCACATTCCAAGTTTGGCTCAAAATCTTCTTTTTATTAGTAAGTTAAATGATGTTGGTGTAGAAGTTTCCTTCTCTTGTAAAGGCTATAAAATGGCTAGAGGTCCAATGGTGCTCGCTAAGGGTGTTTGTACTAGCACTGTGTACAAGCTGGATGCACGTCCTGTTCAATGTAATAGTGCCTCTGTAAAGTCAAGAAAATTTGTCCCTGAAGAGAAAGATGAAGACACTTCTCTATCTGCAAATGCTTTGGAGGTAAAACTCCCAACTAAGAAGAGTATGTTGTGGAATCATAGACTAGGTCAGATAGGTGAGAAAGGTTTAAAAACCTTCAAGAGTAAAAATATTGTAGAAGGGCTTGATGATTGTAACCTTGAGTTTGACTTTTGCGAACATTGTATCTATGGAAAACAACACCATGTTTCATTTTACTGTAGTCCTCATAAATATTCTGGTATACTAGATTATGTTCATTCTGATGTGTTTGGTCCAGTTAATGTTCCTTCATTATCGAAGTCTAGATATTATGTTTCTTTTATTGATGAATGTTTGAGAAGGGCATTTGTATACTTTCTTAAAAGTAAATAAGAAGTGTTCAGTCAGTTTAAAGAGTTTAAATATTTGGTAGAGAATTAGACTGGAAGGAAAATTAAATGTTTAAGGACAAACAATGGCGGTGAGTTTTTTTTTGTAGATTTTGAAAGGTATTGCATTGATCATGGAATTAAAAGGCATAAGACAATGCCTTACACTCCACAACAGAATGGAGTTGCTAAAAGGTTGAACATGATGCTGATGGAAAAGGCAAGGAGTATGTTGAGTGGTGCTAGTATGGAGCAAAAGTTCTGGGATGAGGTTGTGTCTACAACATGTTATCTGGTAAACCAATCTCCTTGCTCTGCTCTTGTTGATATGACACCTTTGGAAGCATGGTTTGGTAAGAAGCCCTCTCTGAGGCATGTTTGTGTCTTTGGTTGTGAGGCATATGTTTATGTACCAAATGAAAAAAGATCAAAATTAGATAACAAGGATGTCAAATGTATTCTCATCAGCTATGGCATTGGTGTGAAGGGATACAAGCTTTGGAACCCTGTTACTAAGAAGGTTCTGTACAATAGAAGCGTGATATTTTGTGAGCTGAAACCTTCAGTAAGTGATCAACAACTTGAGATAGATTAGAGTGACAAGAAAAAGGATGCAGTTGAAATCCCACAAAATCCAGAAAGGGAAGAGTTGCATGATGTTCCTGAGATTGAGGAGAGTTCAAGCAGCTCTAGAAGTTCTGATGATGAAGAACCACAACCTCAACCTGTAAGAAGATCTACACGAGAAAAAGGCAACCTGAGAGGTATGGTTTCTCACTATTAAATTCAAATTGTGCCTATGTCTTAATTACTAGCATTGATGAGCCTAGGACTGTAAAAGAAGCAATTGGCATTATTGATACGAATTCTTGGTTGGAAGCCATGAATGAAGAGATGGATTCATTGAAGAAGAATGAAACCCAGGATTTGGTACCATTGCCAAAAGGGTGAAAGCCTATTGGCTGTAAGTGGATATTCAAAAGGAAGATAGGCCTCGATGGCAGTGTTGAGAAGTATAAGGCACGACTGGTTGCAAAGGGTTTTTCCCAAATTGAGGGAATTGACTATGGAGAGATTTTTTCCCCTGTAGCAAAGCTGACATCCATCAGATTTTTGTTGTCATTGGTAGTTGTGTATGACTTTGAAATTGAGCAAATGGATGTGAAGACAATGTTTCTCCATGGTGAGCTAGAAGAAGAAATTTATATGTCCCAGCCTACGCATTACGTTGTGAAAGGTAAACAAAATCTGGTATGTAAGTTAAATAAATATTTGTATGGTTTGAAGCAATCTCCCAGAAAGTGGTACCAAAAATTTAACACATTTGTGTTGTCTATGGGATTTGTAAGATTAAAATCTGATCATTATGTTTATCATAAGTCTGAAAATGATCGTGTGCTTGTTATTACAATGTACATGGATGATATGTTATTCATAGGAAATAGCAAGACTATGATTTTTGATCTTAAATCTCAGTTGTATGCAAAGTTCAAAATGAAAGATCTTGGTGTAACAAGGTACATTCTGGGAATGGAGATAACTAGGAAAGAACAAGTAAAAATCTTTGGGTCAGCCAGAGTAAGTATGTGAATATAGTTCTGGAGAGGTTTGGTATGATTGACTACAAGCAACTAGTTGTTCCAGCCATGCAGGGAACAAAGCTATCTGTTGAAGACAATCCAAAGTCTGCTACTGAGATGGAGGATATGATTAATGTGCCATATTCAAGTGTTGTTGGAATTTTGATGTATGGATTGGTCTGTACATGACCAGACATTTCCCATGCAGTGTGAGTTCTAAACCGTTTCATGGAAAATCCAAGAAGATCACATTGGGATGCTGTGAAAAGAGTGTTCAAATATTTGAAGGGGACTTCAGTCAATGCAATGTGTTACCATGGAAGTTTGGTTGCATCACAGAGATCACTCAACATTCAAGGTTATGTTTATTCAGATTGGGCAGGGGACATTGACAGCAGGTGATCCACTAGTGGATACACATTCATGCTTAATGGTGGAGCAATCAGTTGGATGAGCAAGCAACAAGCTATGGTTGCTTTATCCACAACAGAGGCAGAGTACATGGCTGCAACTCATGCCTGCAAGGAAGCAGTTTGGCTGAGAAGTTTGTGTACAGACATTGGTTTTAATGTAGGGAAGATCACTATTTAGTGTGATAGTCAGAGTGCCATTTTTTTGGCAAAGAACCCGACTTTCCATGCTAGGACGAAGCACATTGATGTGCAGTTTCACTTCATGAGGGACATGGCGGAAGATGGAAGAGTCTTTCTTGAAAAGGTCGATACCTTGAATAATGTTGCAAATGCATTAATGAAGCCGGTTAGCACATACAAGTTCAGATGGTGCACAAAATTGATGGGCCTTGAGGCCTATGACAGTTAGTAATTTATCAGAGTCATAAGGGTGCTAGAAGTGTTCATCAAGTGGGAGATTTTTGAGAAATTATCTCTCAACTTCCAGTTATAAGCCTCTGATTTCAAGGAATTGGAAAAACATGTTTTGTTTCAGCATTAACCAGTTTACCATAGCGGTATGGCTCTACCTTGGTAGTACTAAAGTGACAGGCTTGGTGGTTACCTCCTTACCATGGGCGGTGGGTCCACTCACCACGGTAGCCACGGTGAGACCGCCTACGTTCGCCTTGGTAATTACAGCCTTACCGCAGGTGGTGGGTCCACTCACCGTGGTGACCATGGTCAGACAACCTGTGGTCCCTCTGGCGATTACCACCCTACCACG
The DNA here is from genome assembly GCA_007115665.2 of Sequoiadendron giganteum. Lineage (NCBI taxonomy): Eukaryota > Viridiplantae > Streptophyta > Pinopsida > Cupressales > Cupressaceae > Sequoiadendron > Sequoiadendron giganteum. The sequence continues at coordinate 468,990,777 of CM021107.1, read as the reverse complement.
GGGTGGCTTGACAACCCCCATGATAGCATGGTTTGACTTCTAATGGTTTGCTAGACCTTTATCGCCACACCACGGGTCAACTCCAAACGGGCAGCGGTAGCACGGGGTATCCATGGAAGAGCTCGGTGGAGTCGAAGGGTGAGCTTCGACGAGCTCACCACATTATTGCGGGTCGACTCAGATGGTGCATTAGTAGCACGAGTAAGACAAGGCAGAGCTCAAAGGTGCTTGCCGCTACACCGCGGACGGGTCAGTTGGACTCGGTGGTAGCACAAGGAAGCTTGGGTAAGCTCCCTTAGGCTCACCGCATTACCTCAATTGGGTAGTGTTAGCTCGGTGGTGGAGTGGTAGAGTCATAGAGAGCTCAGATGAGCTCGAACCAGGTTTGACTGAGTTGGACTCATAGTCAAATGAGATCACTAAATGATAGGAGGGTGCGTGGCAGTTTGATTGCGACCCGATTGGCTAAAGGCCAATGTGGAAAAAGCAGTAATTGAAGGCCGATTTCAGCTGATGACAAGAACTCAATTTGGGTGGTGGAGTTATTGCCTAGGTGGCTTGATGAAGAGAAAATCTGTTAGGGCAGATTGATGGCATGATTGGTCGATTGGTGCATGAATCTAAGTCTGCAATTGGTTGAAGACATTGAATGCATGATGTATGACTTAGTAAGTTGAGTAAAATATTGCATATGTCAATGAAGAGTAGAGAGGACAATAGGTGGTTTTGAATTGTATGTTAGAAATAACAATGTAAAAGTGAGAGAGAACTCGAGCTGTTGTGAGCTGATCAAAGAAGACTAAAGATTGTGTATGTAACCCTTTTTTACTATAATGCAAAATATGTCTTGCTTGGTGTGGTGGGTTTTTTACTTGTAAAGGTTTTCCCACATATATCTTGTGTCAAATGTGAATGCTTACTTTTTTTTTCTATTTTATGCTGGTTGTATTTATCTCAAGTAGTTTTTTAGAAACTATAAGAACTAGTTTTTGCTTCTCTCCCCTATTGTATTAGTGTTGAGGGAATGTATTCCACACTATTGGGTTATTAGATCCACCCCCATTTTCCCTTCATATCCTAGAAATATTCCTTCATCACTTCTAGAATCAAACTAGCCTATATCATCATCTCTCTTGATGTAGAATTTGCTTCCAATTTTTTTGAAATACTTAACAGTAGGCTTATAACCAAACCATATCTCAAAAGGCATCTTACTAGAATTATTGTTGAAATTCACCCTCTTAATGGTATACATAACAATAATTACAACTTCTCTCTAGTAGAAATGAGGAAAATTTGCTTCCAACATCATGGTTCTAGTAGTGTCTAGAACAGTTATGTCCTTTCTTTCAAAAACTCCATTTTGTTGAGGGGTCTAGGGAGCAAATAGCTGTCTTTGGATTCCATGCTCTTCACTGAAAGAATTAAATTCTCGGGAGGTGAATTCACCACCTCTGTTTGACCTTAGACATTTTATCTTTTGACCCATCTCATTCTCTGCCATAGCTTTGAAGCTTTTGAAATTTTCTAATGCTTCATGTTTTTCTCTTAAGAAAGAAACCCATATCATTCTAGAATAATCATCAATGAGCAACATAAAATATATTTCACCTTGTAGGCTTCTGATTCTATATGGACTACATATATTAGTATGTATTGAATCCAGTACTCCATTAGACTTATATTGTTTTCTCTGAAAATAATTTCTTGTTTGCTTTCCCATCTGACATTCCTTGCACGTAGTGTTAGTAGGCTTCACTAACTTAGGCAGATCTCTAACTGCTTGAGTAGAGATTATCTTGAAAATATTATCAAAGTTCATATGACACAACCTCCTATGCCATAACCAGCTGACATCGATTTGAGCAATCAAACAACTTTCACTAGTAGAACTCAAATGAAATATATTACCTTTTGTCTTGTACCTGAAGCAATCATATTTCTAGATCTTTCCCTTATTCTACACTTACCATCCTTGAACTATAGATTGTAACCCTTGTCTACCATCTATCCAACACTCAACAAGTTATGCTTTAAGCCTTCTACATAAAGAACATCATCAATATTGTGCATACCACCAATAGAAATAGTGCCTCTTCCACAAATCACACCAGAAGCGTAGTCTCCAAATCTTACAACACCACCATCATAGTTTTCCAAGCTTAGAAACTTGCTTTTGTCACCATTCATATGATGTGAGCATCTGCTATCAATTACCCATTCATCCTTTTCTTCAATTTTTGCTACAAGATCTTTCTGAACATTCACATTACTAGTAGATTTAGTGGACACCTAGCCATTTTCTTTGATAGCAATAAATACCCATTCATCTTCATTTCTAGTTTCTTTGTCAGATTCTTCATCAGTTACACCTTCTTCAACAGAATAAAATTTCCTTCGAAATCTATTCTTCCCAGGTTTGTACTTTGAAACTCTTTCAAGACATCTAGATGCAAAATGACCTATCTTACTGCAAGAAAAACATTTAATATGCAACTTTCCTTTGTACTTACCATGACCTGTTGATTCTCTTTTCACAATCAATGCTTCTAGTTCTTCCAATTCCTTTTCTTCATATAAAATCTACTTCATCTCATCTTCATACTTCAATGTCCTCTTGGAACTCTCTCCCAAATCATATATTTGCTTCCTTTTCCCGGATAGAGTAGCCTTGAAGGCAGATTCAGTCTTAGGAGCAAACTCACCAAATTCACTCAACTCAAAGGCAATAAGTTTTTCAATCAGCATGTCTCTTGTAATATTTGTCATTGTCCTGAGTTCATCAATAGCATGAGATCTTATTTTGTAGGATGATGGGATGGAGTGCATGAGCTAGTGTGATCTTGAGATGGGGTGGATGGGAGGATAGGATCATGACTTAGTTGAGGAATGGAATAATGAGATGGAATGGATGGGGGATTATAATCTTGGGATATAGTGGATGGGATGGTAGGATCTTGATTGGGAGGAGGGGATATGCTTGTATGCTTAGGATCAAGCTCTTGGCATGACTCATCTTGTGGGGGATGTATGATGATGGAAGAGTGTTGGAGGGACTCCTCAATTGGGGGAGATAGGAGGATGGAGGATTCATGAAGGTCATTGGATTGATGTTTGTGAATATTAGGACTAAGAGGAGGGGATTGGATGTCTTCAATGGATTGGGTGGATCTAGTAGTAGAAGATGGGAATTTAATGGATTCGATGGGTTTGACCGGCTCAACCGTTTGGATAGTGTCAGGAATGGTGATGGGAGGGATAGGTATAAGATGGAGAAGGGCCTCATTACTAGTGATGATACATGATAGAGTGGGAGGGCATGGTGTCTCTTCTATCATGAGTCCTTGGGCGACATTTGGAAGGGATGTAGGATTAGGTAGGGTGATGGGAATGGATGGAGGATCAGGATGGAGGATTAGGATTAGGGATTGGTGGATTAGGATTAGGATTAGACATGGGGATGGGATTGGATGGAGGACTAGGAGGAGATGGAGGATTATGATTAGGAATTGGAGGATTAGATGAGTGGATGGGTGGATGAGGATTAGATGTAGAACTATGAGGAGATGGAGGATTATGATTAGATGAGTGGATGGGACTAGATGGAGGACTAGGAGTGGTTGGAGGACTAGGTGAGTTATGTTTAGATGGAGGATTAAGATATAATGTGGTGAAAGGGGGAGTGATTTAGGAAGATGTGGATGTGGGATTAGATTGGGAAGATTGGGATGGTGAGTAATAGTAGGAATATGTGGATGAAGGATTGGAAAGGGGAGATGTGGAATTAATGTAATGATATTGGGATGGGGGATTATGATAGGAAGGTGTGGATGTTGGATTAGAACAAGAAGATTGAGGTGGTGAACCACCATAGGAAGAAACGTATGGTGAGTTGGCATAGAAGGATAGGGATGATGGACTAGGAGAATTGGATTGATATGGTGGATTATGATAGGAAGAATATTGGGATGGGGGATTGTGATAGGATGGTGTGTGTGCTGGATTAGGATGGGAAGATTGAGATGTGGGTGTAAGGTAGAGGTATTGCGATTGTTGATGATGACAAGGAGAGGAGGATATGGATGTTGGGTAGGATAGAGGTTGAGAGGGAGGACATGATGAATATGTCGGTGGTGAGGATGTTGGATATCCCTTGTCAAGGGTAGCTTAAGGACCATTATAAGATGTAGATGAAGGCATGGTGGGATATTTTGAAGGAGTAGTTGGATTTTGGGAGGCAGTTGGAGAGAGCTTGCTAGCAATGATAGCGTCGAGGGGATCTATATAACAATCTTCATGATCAACAAGATTTTCGTTATCGTCATCAACGCAATTTGGATTCCCCTTGACTACTATTATTGGTTGTGTGAGAGGGGGATATAGATTCATGATGGATAAAGATTAGTAAGAAAGAATAGATGATGGATAGAGAACTAGGATGGATTGGAAGCTCATATGGGGATTGGATGAAAGCTCAGATTAGGATTGGATGAAATCTCATATTAGAACCGGATTGGAGTTTAGATTGGGATTGGATCAAAGGATATGATAGGATAAGTTTGTTTTGGATTGGATGATGAAATATGATTGGTTGATGGAAAGGGTCCTAAACCCAACTCAAAAATCACCCTAGGTGACTTAATACGTTGGTTGATCGGATTAAACTGGCTAAACTAATGATCACGACGTTGAATCCGCCTTGAGATAGAAGGGGATTGATTTGGACCAATGACGTTGACTTACAACACAAATCCGCGTCAAGATAGAAGCAAATTGATTAGGTTGAAGACAATGATTGATATGTAGGATAATGATCAAACTTAACTCCTTGGTCAATTCAGGAGATAACTCCTAAAACAAGGTTTAAGGGATTTTGTGTTGAGAGATGATGATGAATGCAAATGGAAGATGTCTTGATGGAAATGTTTAGGTCACACGGTAAGATAGTAGAATGGATTTCCCAAATTGTGAAATGATCAGTGTGAATGTGATAAATGGACGTTTAGAAAGGTTAAATGGAGGCTTGAAATGGTCAAATGGATGTTTGGATTGTTTAAACGGTCAAACGGAGATTCGGAGTGGTTAAACGGAGGTTTGGAATAGTCAAATGGATGAAACTATCCGTTCAGGACGGTGTATCTGCACTTCTATAGTGAATTTTGAAACAAGGGGGCGTATCCAACTTCTACAATGAAAAATGCTGAAACAGGGGGGTGTATCCGCACTTCTACAGTGAAAAATCCTGAAACAGGGGGGAAAATCCGCCCCTTTGTAGTGGAAAATGTCAAAATAGAGGGGCAAGTTCACCTCTCTATAGTGGAAAATGTTGGAACAAGGGGGCGTATCTACACTTGTGCAATGGAAAATGTTGGAACAAGGGGGCAAGTTCACCCCTCTGTAGAAAAACAGTGACCCGGTTTGGATGATGAGATTATGGCAAGGACTTTGAAAGGACTTCAATGAGGCTGACTTATCAAAATTTACTGGTTTTTCACAGAAAGAAACTTTGAACAAGAACAATCCTGTGATTAGTGTTAAGGGGTATGGTTAGCAAAGGTTTTACTCTAGGATGAACAAGGTTTCTAGGGAGTCCTCGATATACGCTCGGTACATGAGGCACAATCGTGAACACCAGTCCATCACAAGCATGAGTTGGGAACCCCAATGAGATATTGAAAGGCTCAGACCAACTCTTCACGTCTATCTAGGTATCACCCTAGCTTCGACGTTCTGCCAATTACGACACAACTAGATTGGGGTACAAATTTGGCTCTCCCCCCTTTGTATACCCCACCGGTACACATGGTTGGGATCGCCCCTTGGGGTGATGAAATCTCCAAGTAGGTCCCGCTAAGAAGAAGACACTAATCATTTCCAACTACTTCCACAAAGTGCAAGGGGAAGATGAAAACAAACTAATGCCCCCTTAGGGTAACATAAAGAAAAATAGACAAAAAAAACAACAAGTATTACTTCCCCCTAATTATACTAAGTGAATAGAAAAAAATAGTAAGAAAAAATTTAAAATTCGAATAAAATAAAGGCCTTGCAAGCAAATGTTAGCTGTTTTATCTTTTGTCCTTTGTGAATTTTGGAAAAAATACTGCAAAGTATCAACAAGAAATCTGACTTCACCCACCAACAAACAGGGTTAGAGGGTTAGAACTCCAAATAGCAAAAAATAGAGGCAAAAACAAAGCTAAAATGCAACTTTTTTACCTTCCCGAATGTTCTTTTTAGGGCAAATCTGCCCCTCTGCAGTGAAAAATGTTGGAATAGGAGGGCATATCCACCCCTCTGCATAAAACAGTTAGAAAACGTCGAAACAGGAGGGAAAATTCAACCTTCTACAAATTTTTTTTAGAAAACATCGGAACACGAGGGCGTATCCGCACTTCTGCAATGAAAATTGTTAGAAAATGTCAGAATAGGAGGGCGTATCCGCACTTCTGTAGAGAAAATTGTCAAAAAATGTTGGAACAGGAGGGCATATGTGCACTTCTGTAGTGAAAAATGTCAGAAAATGTCAGAATAGGACGTATCCGCCCCTTTGTAGAAAATAGTTAGAAAATGTTAGAACAGGAGGGAAAATCTGCCCCTCTGCAGAAAACTATTAGAAAACATCGAAACAGGAAGGCGTATCTGTACTTCTGCAGTGAACTGTTAGAAAATGTTGAAACAGGAGGGCGTATCCGCACTTCTGTAGTGAACTGTTAGAAAACGTTGGAACAGGAGGGCGTATCCGCACTTTTGCAGTGAAATCTATCAGAAAATGTCGGAATAGGAGAGCGTATCCACCCCTCTACAGAAAATAGTTAGAAAACATTTGAACAAGAGAGAAAATCCGCCCCTCTGCAGAAAATAGTTAGAGGAGGGCAAATACGCCCCTTTGCAGAAAACAGTTAGAGGAGGGAAAATCTGCCCCTCTGCGACCTGAACCTACAAACAACTTAAACAACAACAAACGTAAAGAAAAGAGACTCATTTGTGGGTCCCACTAGGTGTGCCAAAAATTTGATCTCCTAAAATGTTACATTCCTAATGCGAGATGCTAAACAATCAATGATGCAATAAAAAGAACTAACACAAAAGAGGACACCTCAATGATTAGCCTAAGGAAATGGTAAATGTGAAAGAAAGATAAAAAAAATTAAATTTGATTATACCTTAATGCTGCTTCTTCCTTGGTTGGCCCTTGATCTTTGAAGATTTGTGCGCTCTTTAGATGACAAGCTAAATTGGATGTGCAAAATGATATGCAAGATGGGTGAAATGCTAAATCCTATGGTGGATGAGAGCTCAAATGGTAATTTTGCAAGAGTTTTGATAGAAAAATATTGACTCCTAAAATGAGAGAAATGAGGGGGTATTTATAGGATAATTTGAATTCTCTAGAGAATTCAATGGTTGAGATTGATCCAACAAAGCCAAGATGAAGGGCTATGGTGAGTTGAGGACTCGCAAGCCCTCACATCTTGACATGTGGAATGTGAGATGGCCTAGGGTGGGGTGATGTGGAAATGAGGTGGAAGAGAAGTACATGAGGTGGATGAAGGACAAGTACCTTGTAGGTACCTTGGGGGATGAGAAGATTTCCTCAAAAAGGAACTTCTTGTCCCCAAATGAGCATGAAATAGACATTTGAGGAATTTTAGAATTCCTCAAAAATCTCTATGGGAAAAGGGGAAGTGGTTGGAGAAATATCACATTCTTAGGAGATTCTATTTGATAAGAGAGGGTTTCCAAAAAGTTGGGGATTTGTCACATGTGGGTGATGTGACAAGTCAAAGGTTCTAGAAGTCCTTGGCACATGTAAAGTGACAAGTCAATTTTTCTAGAACTTGCATGGGGATAGGGTAGACCTTGGAAAGATAAAAGTGAATTAAAAATTCACATGGAAAGAGGGAAGCCTTGGGAGAATAAATGTGAATTAATAATTCACATGGGGAAGAGAGTCAAGGCCAAGAAAGGCAAGTGGAAAGGTTGACCAAAAAAGGTATGCCAAATGTGGTTAATGATTTTGATTAAGGTTGTGCAAACACATGATTATGATAATTAATAAGAGATTAGAAGCAAGTAGGAGATTATGGAGGATGTGACACTAATCTTGATTAAGTGGTGCACATCCTAATCACAGATTAATTAATTTAATCCAGATTAAAATAGGATTATGGAGAATGTGACAAGGAGAGAGAAAAATAAGGATTAAAAATTGGTTTTAATCCAAATAGGTCAAATGACTAAATCAAATAAATTGTCCTATTTATTTAATTTAGAGAAGAAAAGGTGTAAGGTAATGTATTTAATTTATTCAATTGCATACTTTAGGAACCTTAGGCAGAAAATGAAATAATGATTAAATAAATTATTTAATCACTAGTAATGACATAGATGGATAGAGTAGATGATTTTGATCATATAGAAGTGATCAAATTTAGATGTCTAAAAGACTCAAAGTCAAATGAGATCAACGAATGATAGCAGGGCACGTGGTAGTTTGACTGCGGCCCAATTGGCTAAAGGCCAATGTGGAAAAAATAGTAATTGGAGGCTGATTTCAGCTGATGACAGGAACCTAATTTGGGTGGTGGAGTTATTGCCAGGGTGGCTCGATGAAGAGAAAATCTGTCAGGGCAGATTGATGACGTGATTGATTGATCAGTGCATGAATCTAAGTTTGTGATTGGTTGAAGAAATTGAATGCATGATGTATGATTTAGTAAGTCGAGTACAATATTGCATATGTCAATGAAGAGCAGAGAGGAAAGTAGGTGGTTTTGAACTGTATGTTAGAAATAACATTATAAAAGTGAGAGATAACTCGAGCTATTGTGAGTTGATCAAAGAAGACTGAAGATTGTGTATGTAACCCTTTTTTACTGTAATACAAAATATGTCTTGCTTGGTGTGGTGGGTTTTTTACCTATAAAGGTTTTCCCACGTATATCTTGTGTCAACTGTGAATGCTTACTTTTGTTTTCTATTTTATGCTAGTTGTATTTATCTCAAGTAGTTTTTTAGAAACTATCAGAGCTAGTTTTTGCTTCTCTCCCCTATTGTATTAGTGTTGAGGGAATGTATTCCAAACTGTTGGATTATTAGATCCACCCCCATTTTCCCTTCATATCCTAGAAAGATTCCTTCATCACTTCTAGCATCAACCTAGCCTATATCATCATCTGTCTTGATGTAGAATTTGCTTCCATTTTTTTTGAAATACTTAACAGTAGGCTTATAACCAAACCATGGCTCAAAAGGTGTCTTACCAAAATTATTGTTGAAATCCACCTTGTTAATGGTATACACAAAAATAATTATAGCTTCTCTCCAGTAGAAACGAGGAACATTTTCTTCCAACATCATGGTTCTAGTAGTGTCTAGAACAGTTATGTTCTTTCTTTCAAAAACTCTATTTTGTTGAGGGATCTTGGGAGCAGATAGTTGTCTTTGGATTCCATGCTCTTCACAGAAAGAATTGAATTCTTGGGAGGTGAATTCACCACCTATGTCTAACCTTAGACATTTTATCTTTTGACCTATCTCATTCTCTGCCATAGCTTTGAAGCTTTTGAACTTTTCTAATGCTTCATATTTTTCTCTTAAGAAAGCAACCCATATCATTCTAGAATAATCCTCCATGAGCAACATAAAATATATTTCACCTTGTAGGCTTCTAATTCTAGATGGACTACATAGATTAGTATGTATCAAATCTAGTACTCCATTAGAGTTATATTGTTTTCTCTGGAAATAATTTCGTGTTTGCTTTCCAATTTGACATTCCTTGCACGTAGTGTTAGTAGGCTTCACTAACTTAGGCGGATCTCTAACTACACGATTAGAGATTATCTTGAAAATATTATCAAAGTTCATATGACACAACCTCCTATTGCATAGCCAACTGACATCAATTTGAGCAATCAAACAACTTTCACTAGCAGCTCTCAAGTGAAATATATTACCTTTCATCTTTGTACCTGAATCAATCATATTTCTAGATCTTTCCCTTATTCTACGCTTACCATCCTTGAACTATAGATTGTAACCCTTGTCTACCATCTGTCCAACACTCAACAAGTTATGCTTTAAGCCTTCTACATAAAGAACATCATCAATATTGTGCTTACCACCAATAGAAATAGTGCCTCTTCCACGAATCACACCAGAAACGTTGTCTCCAAATCTTACAACACCACCATCATAGTTTTCCAAGCTTAGAAACTTGCTTTTGTCACTAGTAATATGATGTGAGCATCTGATATCAATTAACCATTCATCCTTTTGTTCAATTTTTGCTACAAGAGCTTTCTCAACATTCACATTACTAGTAGATTTAGTGGACACCTGACTGTTTTCTTTGATAGAAATAAATACACATTCATCTTCATTTCCAGTTTCTTTTTCAGATTCTTCATCAGTTACACCTTCTTCAGCATAATAAAATTTCCTTTGAAATCTATTCCTCTAATGTTTGTACTTTGAAACTCTTTCAAGACATCTAGATGCAAAATGACCTATCTTACAACAAGAAAAACATTTAATAGGTAACTTTTCTTTGTACTTACCATTACCTCTTGATTCTCTTTTCACAATCAATGCTTCCAATGCTTCCAATTCCTTTTCTTCATCTCATCTTCATACTTCAATTTCCTCTTGGAACTCTCTCCTGAATCATATCTTTGCTTCCTTTTTCCGGATACAGTAGCCTTGAAAGAAGATTCAGTCTTAGGAGAAGACTCACCAAATTCACTCAACTCAAAGGCAACAAGTTTCCAATCGACATGTCTCTTGTAATATTTGTCACTATCCTGAGTTCATCAATAGCATGAGCTCTTATTTTGTAGGAAGGGGGCATATATCTAAGTATCTTAGCCACAATCTTTTCTTCATCTAGGAATCCACCGACACATCTAATGCTCAACACCAGTTCATTTATCTTTTGAGAGAAAGAGAAGATGTTCTCATCTTCACTCATCTTCACTCATCTTCAAGTCTTCCCACTTGCCTTTCAGACTTTATAGCTTATCAATTTTCACTAGTGCATCTCCTTCATATAATGTTTCCAAGTTTTTTCCAGATTTGGTATGCATTCTTCAATCCTATCACATTTGTCATCTCTGAATTTGGCAAAGCACTCAACAATGCTTCTGCTGCCCTGGTATTAATTTCTGCTTCCTTGATCTTGTTTTCAGAGGAGGGACCATTCTAAGGAATAGTATATGCACTTTGTGTAATCTTCCATAAAGGTTCACCAATGTAGTTCAAATGACACTCCATCCTGTTTTTCCATAAAGAGTAGTTTGTACCATTGAATCTAGGACTATCCTTCTTGTATGATGCCATCTTGGATCACCTTAATCTATTAGGCTTCCTCAGAGGAACTAGCTCTGATACCAATTTTTGGCAAAACAAGGATAGACAACTGAGGTGGGGGGGGGGAGTGAATCAGTTGTTACCAAAAACAAAAACTTATACAAAATTAATCAACCTTAAACCCCATATCTAATAATTAACAGTGCAAGCATAAACCAATAATACATCAAAGACACATGAACACCAAAATTTTATACGTGGAAACCCTGTTAGGGGAAAACCACAGTGGATGTTAATCCACAATTTTATACCTTGTTAGAAGTATAATGATGAATGAAAAAGGAATGCACTTGCATTCAGGTGCACTGCCTAGAGCACACTACTTAGAAGGAAGCCTCACTGCCTTACATACAATAATAATATTAAATTCATCTAATGAAGTTGAAATCAGAAATTAGTTTCTACAAAAGCCTAACTACAGCTCCAGTTAGGCGCACAAAAAATTCTACACACTCTACTCTTGAATGATCTTACCTTTATTCACATATTTACATCACTTGTACACACCGAGCATTGCCTCTAAATGAGGAAAATAATCACATATATATCTGCTACACATATTTACATCAGCCATTCAGTCGGCCACAAATAAAGAATAAATTACAACTGTTGGCCTCAATACATGAATATATTTCAATGTGCACCAACAAGTTGGTCACAACATAGTGAGGACCCAAACAAACACCTTCAAACATGCCACAAAATAAAATATTAATCCTCATGGATCCGCAACACGCTAACACCATCATGTCGGCCAAGAATGTGAGAACTTGAGCACACATGGGAAAAATCTTCGATCATGAACACTGTGATCAATGCGAACATACAACAAGGATAGAGCATGATCTAGACTCATCCATGAATTTCATAGGTACATGTACAACACATGAAATTACCATAATTTCATCCACTTCATCTAAGAACAACATCTACAAAAATTGAATAAATGTAGGCACACAAATCTTCATATCTTCCACAAATCTTGATGCGAACCTCTAAAAATTTCAGACAACATACTATAAAGGCTCAACAACAAACCCTTTGAAGCGCACCTTCAGACTGGAAACTTACAACTCTTTCCACCATTCTGACCTTCTTAGCTTCACTGGCTGCTTGCACTATATTTTTTTACAATTTTATCAATCTCCTCTAGGGATAACTTTAGGAAACCCCCCCTCAAGAAAGGTGTAAAATCTTGGCGAATCTTTCCTTTTATTTGAAAAAAATATTAATTTTCCTGGTGAATCTTATGCACAGTATTAAAAAATTTGTAAAATGCTGGTGAATCTTCATGAATAAATGGTAAAAATAATAATCACAATGCAAAATCCTAGTGAATAATCACTAAAAAGATTAATTACAATGGCAAATCTCTCCTTTAAAAATTTGCATAGTTGGTCGATGCAGTTGCCCCATATATATATATATATTTTTAAGGGGTCAAGGGGCAGCGCCCCTTGTGGGGGTCGAGTGGGAAACATATTTGAACACACACAAATGAAGTGTTTTAAAAAAATCAAACTTGAAAAGTAAGACTAAATGAAACTTGAAAATTTTACCATCGATTAGCTTTTAAATCACACGGTTGCAAGTTCATTCCATGAGCGAATATCGACGTGAGTGAACATCATTGGTGGGACACTTAGGGATGTCCCGTCGATATAATGATGATGACATATGTCATGAACTATTGGCAACAGTGAATGGTGGAGATCAAATAGAGCTTTGATCAGATGTCTTTCTAGGAGCTTCGCGTGAATATTGTAGATTCCCTTCATGATTCTACGGAATTACACAAGTGGTGCACCTGTGCTTTGATGGACCCCAGGTGGAGTATGGAAGCCTTATCAGTGTGAGTGAACATCATCGGTGGGACACTTAGGGATGTCCTGTCGATACAACGATGATGATGTATGTCATGAAATCTTGGAAATAGTGAATGGTGGAGATCAAACAGAGATTTGATTGAATGTCTTTCCGGGAGCTTGGCACGAATTATGTAGATTCCCTTCTTGATTCTCTGGAATTACACAATATTACTAGCGAATATTATTAATATTTTTAAATTTTACTGTATAAACTACTGGCGAATCAATGCCAATGACACATCATTTACATGGCGAATTAATCGAGACAAAATTATTTTTTATAAAAACTTGGCGATTCAGTCTCTGTTTTAGCTTATACTATTCACCATTTTTGGAGCTCCCGATTTCTACCATTTTCCAATTGGCGAAGATTCACCACTAAAGTTTTCCCTGGTCTCCTTGACATACGTAGCCTTTAGAAAGACCAATGCTAATAGTGTTGACATCAATGACAACCACATATCAGCAACACAACCACAACATCCAACAAGATGAGACAACAAAATCTATAGATACAATAGAGGTAAGAAGAGAAATCAACCTAAACCAAAGGAGGAAGGTTTTTATGAATTCACAAATGCTACAACATAGAGGAGATATCAATATGTCAAATATATGACTAAAGTGAGGTTTTGTGTTGGATAACATACTTGTTGAAATGATATAATTGGTGTACTAAAAATTATTTACTATGTTGTGTATTACAAGGGCGAGACGAGGCCATGGAAACAAATCGTGTCATATCAAATGAGGACACAACAGATGAAGCAGGACATTAGGTACTCAAATTTTGACTTAACTTAGGAAAAAATGATCTAATGGAATTTTGTGATGCATCCATCTTTTTTCATAGTATTATTGAAATTTATAATGTATTATCCAATCTTGACATAAATTAATGCATGTTGTTGATTATTTTAGATGGAGATTGGTGCAAATGAAGAGCCTGAGCATTCAACTAGAAAGAGAAGAAGATATGTACGTGGACATGGACCTAAGACTGTTAAATCACGTAGACGACAGTGGGTGGAAGAGGATATGACAACGGATAATGCAGACACAACAAATGATTGCACTGAAGAAGAGGTAGGTCAGGGCTATAGTACATGGGATGAATACTTTGAGAAAATTGTTGTTTGTGGATGTTTTGTATGTCGTGGAAAGAAAAAATTCAAATGAGTGATTGTACAAATACATTATATATATGATGAGCTTCTAGGCGGTAGTATGCCTCATACAATCAATTAAAACCAAAGAATAATAAATGAGTGTGGACTAATGTTTTATAAACTATGTTGTCAAAATTATCTTTTGTTTAAATTATTGTATAAAAAAGGTAGTCTATAAAATAATGTTCCATTATTCAATTGATGTATATATGTCCATACAATTTTTATTTATTTTTAAGCCATATTTGATTATATTTATTTGAAATAGATACATTTATGATTTATCCAATTGTTGCCAAACATTAAATAATGCTTGTGTTTGTTGATAGGTAGATGATTTTGATGAAACACATACTAATACCCAAGATCCAATTGGGTTATTAAGATTTGGACGAGATGATCCAAACCATCCTTTAAAGCATACTTGGGCGAAAAGAGCAATATTGAAGAGAACACTACCACCTAAGAAATTTGAAGAGCTGATGAGAGTCACATACACTAATGACATGCCACCTAGCCTTAATGATGATGGTCATGATAGTGAAAATGGAGTTCATCAAGAAGGATTGAATGGAATGCTTATAGGTTTCTTTGGGGATGGAAACAATGATGACAATAATGATGATATGGTTGACAATAACGATGATAGCAGAGGTAATTACCACCAATGTAATTTTCATGATAACAACATCAAAGAATCCATCAAGCAAGCAATGAGGACACCCATGTTCAAATCGGGTGCAAGTAGAACCTCAAAATTGACATGCACATTAATATTATTAGAAATCAAGTCACTGTTTGGTTGGTCAGAAAAAAGGACTCACTACCCTATTGAAGTGAGTTGAAATCTATTTCTTACTTTGTATTGTCAATTGGTGTACATAATTCGTAAACATTCATCAAATTCATTTATATTTCTTTAAGGGTATTTTAAAACCATATATTGTATATAAACAATCCTAGTATAGATTGGCATATAAAACATGTTCATCATAAGTCATAAATTCAATTTATTTAATCTTTGGCAATCTTCCAGGACACTAAAAACTAAAATATTCCCTAAAGAGAATGTGTTGCCATCAACTTGCAAAGAGGCGCACCTATTATTGGTTGAGTTGGGGATTGAATATAAGCAAATTCATTCATGTAAAAATGAGTGCATTTTATACAGAGATGAATATCAGAACAAGGTAGAATGCCTTGTATGCAAAGGGAAGAGATATCATACAAATGTACAAGGTCCTATAGTTCCAAAGAAGGTTTTACATCACATGCCAATTATACCTAGACTTCAACAAATGTTTCGTTGTAATTCACTAGTACAATTGATGGACTGGCATGTAAAGAACAAGAGAAAAGATGGATTCATGCGAATTTCGGCCGACTCCAAAGCAATGAAACACATAGAGGAAAAATGGACAAGAAAATTCAAAGATGAACCTTGTAGTATCAGGTTTGGTCTTGCAATTGATGGAGTGTGCCCATTCTCTTTTCTGTGCTCAAATTATAATGTTTTCCCAGTCAGATTGATAGTATACAATATTCCCCCATGGATGAGTGTTAGAAAGGAGCACCTTATGTTGCCTCTCATTGTTCCAGGAAAACATCAAGTTTAAAACACAAATTTTTATCTTGCACCTTTTATTGATGGGATACAATTGCTATGGAAAGGAATAATAATGTATGACATATCACATCCTCAATCAAATAGGTCCTTCATGTTGTATGGTGTGCTATGTTGGACTATTAATGATTTCCCAAGACTTGGTGTTTATTCTAGTAAGATAAAATATTTACGTATTTACACATAATTTATTTTCATCCCAACTTTCATACTTAGTTTTATACTAATTTTTTTGATGTTATTAACATTACTTATTGAATTGCAGGGCTTCAAAAAAAGGGGGTATTTACATGTCCAATATGTGAAGTACAATTTCAAGGGTGGTATTCTAAAGATCTACATAAAAAATTTTGCACAAACATGTTTTTTCTACCACTAGATCATAGGTTTTAGAAATCGTCGAAGAATCAATTTGATGGAAAAGATGAAAATAGAGGCCCTCCCATGATTATGGGTCTAGGCGATTGGCTTAAGAAGCATGAAGATGCTGAATTGAAAGATTGGATCGGGGTGATTCAATTGAAGAACCATAACAAGTTGTAGTTAATATTCCAGAAGGAATGAAAAGGAAATCCATATTTTATGAGCTCCCTTATTGGAAGGATCTATTAATATCTCACCTATTAGATCCTATGCACATCTTCAAAAATGTCTCAGATTCTATATTTTGACATATATCAGGAAATATGACACCTTATCTTTGAGGAGAGATATTGATCTTTCGCATACCAAATTTGATAGAAAACATTTGTGTCCAAACAGGGAAAATGAAACATATGCAAAAGCTCCATGGATTTTGAAAAAAAAAAGAGGTAGACCAACTAAAAAATGGCATCCATTCAATAAGGACACCTACTGGCTATGGGTCATCATTGGATAAATATTTTATAGTTGATGGACATATCACAGGATTTAAAACACATGATTTTCATAATTTAATGAAGGTATTATATATCATAATTTAACATTTATTGGTAACATTGATTAAGCAGTAAATTTATTTTGATATTTTGTTGTGTGAGAAAAAATTACTAATGACCTTTTCATAAATGTGTTTGATAGCATATCATGCCATTGGCAATTAGGGGGGATTGTTGTCTTACAGTTGACTTAAGGAATGCCATAAGTCGATTGTCAACATTTACAAGGTATGTGGTTATATGAAATGTTCATGTGTGAGAGACATAGAGATATTATATTGTATTTTAATTTATGACTAAAGTTTCATACTAATTTACTATTCTTATATTAGGTGGGTGACCTCCAAGGAGATACATGAATCTGAAGTGCCAAAGTGGAAGAAGGAAATTGTAGAAACTGTATGCGTATTTGAGAAGGAGCTCCCTACAAGTTTCATGGACCTACAATTCCATTTACTTATACACCTAGTCGATGGCATTCAATTGGCAGGTGTCATATAGACGAGGTCAATATTTTTCTTTGAGAGGTATATGAAAACTCTTAAAAGATATTTCCGAAAAAAGGTACATCCAAAGGGTTGTATGGTTGAAGGGTATGTATTGAATGAAGCATTTTTCTTCCTGTGTGAATTCCTTGGTAAGGATTTTGAAGATGGACCATGCGTCTGGGATGAAGAATGAGCATCATATATTATTGATGGAGAAAAACCACAATCTAATGGTGTTGAAGTAGAAATTAGTAAGTAAATTCACAATCAGTCTAGTTGTTTTTCTTGCAATCATTAATTTACTCTGTAATTTGTATGTCAAATTAACAACATGACATTTGAAGTTTGAAATAAACATGTTGACAAGTAATAGGTGTAGACGAAATTTCTACACTTGACAAGTTCATTATGTACCACATGGACTTTATGAACAAATGGATTGATCTGTATGATAAAAAGAGAGAAGTGTTAGAAGCAACAAGATAGTTTAAGAGATCAAACCCAAGGAATACTCCACTTCCCACTCATCTACTTGGGGAATGGGGCAAAGATTGCACACTAGAATGGGTTACTGAACAAATTCAAAATCAAATAGAAGATGCAGGTACAAATTCAAACATAACAAAAGATGAAATCAACATGTCTAGAGGATGTGAAAGAAAGGTACATTTGGAATTTTAAAAAATGTTGTTTCCTTATAGTTTTGACAGTATTAACTATTTTAATATTCATCATTATATTGTATTTCACTGAAATAAACGGTCTTTCACAGGCAAGGAAATATCTAGCAATGTGGGCATATGGTCGACATATCGTGTAGAAAGTGTAGATGTAAAGATATGATCCTTTGATTGTGGAATCATGGTTGACTTCAAGCAATCCAGTCGATCAAGCTCAAAAGATAAGAATATAATTGAAGGGAATCTACAATATGTTAAGAAAATACAAGAAATTATTGAGTTGGATTACCACTGTTTTAAATTTTATATTTGTAAGTGTAGATGGTATGAAGCATTTGAGGGGAAACGAAGACATGATACCCATAGTGGATTTTTTCTATAGATTCCTCATCGTTCCTACTGGAGGATAAGGAGCCTTATGTTCTACCAATTCATTGTGAGAAGGTATTTCTTTAACTCAAACAAGAAGTGGTAATGATCATTAATCTATTAATTCATAGCTTATTGCGAATATATACATGTGTTTATTAATCAATAAAATTATTATAACATGCATCTAATATATGTATGTCGTTCATGTGCAGATATTTTTTTATGGAGATATTTTGGACCCAAAATGGATATTTTTCATACATTATGATCCAAGATTAAGGCATGTATTTGATGATGCATTAGTGGATATTGAGAAAAAAATGATGGCCAACAAAATGAGAGAGATGGATTAGAGAACATCAAAGAAATTGACATCCACGATGATGTTGAAGATGGTTATGTTTAGGCACAAGAAGAAAACAATCAAGAGTTAGATGATGTTATGGAAGACAACAATATGGATGGTATAGAAAATGATGATCCAAATACATCTGGTAACAATATAGATGGTCTACAATCAATGTTCAATGATGATGAAGATGATGCAGGTCAAGATGAGGATGATGATTATATTAAATACTTGAAATAACATATGAACATTGACAATTATACACTAGATGCCATTGTAGCAGACAATAATGTTAATGACCAAGACTTCTAAATTTTCAGAATTATTTGCAATCCAAGTTTTAAAAAGGATGATTCTTATGGCATAAACTTTGAAATGCTTTAGTAATATTATGTTGTACTTGGACAATTGAAAACTTTTTTTATTCTCGTAGTAAGATTTTTTATTTTCCATTATAACTCTAGACCAAACAACATTTACGGGGATGGCCTTTTACACCAATCTTAATTTGTATGAATTTCATGAACTTGTTGTCAAGTAGTAAATTACTTTCATAGACAGGAAATGTAAAGGCTTCATGTTTAAGAAAAGATAAGTAGTCTCTTTCTGAGGGTAAGCCACATTCAAAAAGTAAAAAGCACATAAAAAAAACAATTATACAATAGAAAATTAGATTCAATCATTTATGTCTTATTTCGCTTGCACACTTATCTGAAAGACACATGATATTCACCATATATTTCCCTTGACAAAGCAAACATGTTCTTTCATTTATTTTTACTGTATATCTCATAAGTGAAATTTTTGCTACATACAAAAAAATGCAAAGAAAATGTTTGAAATTTAAAATGCAGCCTACTGTGTTGTGCTGAAAGGAATCAAGATTAACTGGGACAAGAAATAAAAAAATAAAATTTTGATGATTGTACTTAAAAGTGAACAGGATATGAAAAGTGTGGACAATGATGGTGTTGAAATTGAAAACCCTGATTTTGATGACATTACTATTTTATGTCATTAGAGATAAAGAACAGATACAATTTTATATACATAGCAAATGAAGATTTAGAACTAGTAAACTGAAAATGTAAACACTATAAGATTATTCCTTAAACAATAATTCACATACTCACTTACAAAAAAGGGTGAAGCATTTTTTATTCAAACTCTATTTTCTTTAATAGACATAATAGTAAGAGAATATTTACAAGTACAAGAATATATACACTGTTTGATAGAAAATAAGGAATGTTTCATAGAATATACAAGTAAAAGAATATATACAATAATATTTACAAGTACAATAATATTTACATTGTTTCATAGAATATATACACTATTTCATAGACTTCTAAATTTTTAGAGTTATTTGCAATCTGTTGGGTCTCAAAAATGCAGGTTTTTAGACCATAAGAGGGTGCCAATATCTAAGAGGACTTTAATCCTTAATACAAACCAATTAAATTAAATTATTTGAAAGGACTTTAATTCAAACCTAACCGAAAACCAATCAAAGAATATACACAGTAACAAAAAATGTGCCCTGATAAATCCTGTAGATTTAAACAAATTGAAAAGACCACTTTGGAGACAACAAAGCAATAAATAAGCATGAAAATGGACACAACAATTAAACACTGAAAATGGATTACGAGTTATAATGTATCTGCTCCATTATATTTCTCAAAATATAAGCATACATAACATGAGTTCTTTTGATATGAATAAGTGGATGAGATGTTCTAGTATCTATTCTAATGGATTGAAATGATGATGATATCATAATCAAAATCGGACCTTGGTTTCCCTATTTGTATGGGAAGCAACAAGCTTCAGGTCCATTCACAAAAGTTACATCATTTATTAACTAAAGCATAATTAACATAACATAGAAACTTAAAAAGAGTTTATTGCTGGATGCACCACAGTTCATTAATCATCAACAAGCACCCGTGACCACCTAAGATTTGTTGAAGGCTCAAGCACCATGTTAATGCATCCAAATAAACCAAACTCTGACTACCTCCTCATACAGCTCTTGCAAGGAACAAATTAACCTTTGACATGTGATCAATGTATTTCTCCTAGGCATAAGTGTTTGCATTATGTAGAGTGTCTATCATTACATTCTCCAATCCAAAAATCCTCTCGAGCTGCTTATGTGTTTTTCTGAGTACCTCATCCTCATCATTGATGTCATCAAGGATGTCTAGCAAATATTTTGATAACTCATTTTTCCAAGTTTCGTGATCCTTCAAATTTGTTTCTTCAAAGAAATCTGGCATGGCCATATATAGTGGTTGGCTAAAGTCACTCAATTCTTGTGTCAATATATTTTGGAAGTTTTCATGTGTATTCATGAGGCTCTGACATTGTTGGAGCAAAGCATTATTATCTCCATATTTTTCCTTGATATGGGATTCCATTTCCTTCATCCTATCAAGCAGTCTTCCATGTTGCATGAGGGCCTTATATGTTCCAGTGTGAGCACGCCAAACACCATCTGCATGTTGACACATATCTGTGAATTTCATACAAATTATCCCTGATGGTACTTCGAAAGTAGTAGCCTTCAATTTTATTTTTAGTTCTTCCTTTTCCTTTTGAGCCTTTTCAAATTTATGCTTCCATTGAGTAGTCTTAGACATGGCCTCTAACACTTTTCTTTCATGTTCAATTAAAGGAGAGTAAATCCTTGGAGAAGAAAACAACCTATCTTTGTAGTTGGTTAATTCTTGTTTCAACATACCATTTTCCTCTATCAACCATTGGTTATCTCTTACTAGCTTTTGGATCTAGGATTTGGTGAATTTGGCTTCATTCACTTTCAAGTCAAAATTTTCCAAGGGATCTATCTCCCCTACTCTTTGCACTAGGAGATGCCCAAAAATTTGATAATGGTCAATGAGAGAAGGCTTCTTGCCTGGGGGGTAAAGAGCCCAAATTTGCAAAGTGGTATTATGAGGATTGTACCCTAACCCTGTATAGACCCTGCCACTACTTCATCCATTATTTGAAATTTTATTCTTTCTCTTCAAAAATTTGTCAAACACAATAGCTGAACTAACATTCCACCCAGGAAGGAGCATAACTTCAGCTTCTTGCAATAATTATCTTCCTCTCTCAGTAGTCATGTTTTTAATATCCCTATCAACTTCATGTTGCAACTCTTTCAAGGCATAAGCCTCTTTCTCAGGGTCAATGTCCTTTAACCTTTCTCTTATTAGTCTTCTTTTATACTCATATAAAGGACTTAAAGTCGCCTACACAAAAGTATCATCTGCAACAAATTCCTGACTTGCACGATGCCTCACATCATTTGATAGCTCATCAAAGTCTTCAAATCTTATCACACTTCTTTCCAATGGCATATCATATTGGGGTATAATAGGAGCATTAAACTATGAGACTTCTTCTTCCTCCTCAGTGTTATCTTCTTCCATGGATGGGGAACTGACTGAAAATCCCACTTCAAGAGTAGGCTGAGGTGATAAGTGATCCAGTGGTGTGATATTTTCTACTTTCCTCCTAGGACTGATACCCCTTCCTCTTTCAAATACCACAAGTGGCACATCTCTTATCAATTCTTCTTCATGGAGGATTAACTGTTCAATTCTTTCTGTGGGATCTTGTACCTTAGGGAAAGCCCCTACGTAGTCTGGGTTATTATTCACCTTCCAAGCCTCAACCATTATAACCCTACTGTAGGAATTCATTCCGATCTTGTTTTTTCCTTCTTCACAATTTTTTATGACATCTTCTAAAAGGAAACTATGCTCATACCCTTTCAATTTCTAAAAAACTTTGGGATCACAAATGAAGTGTTCAGGATCAAACTTTTCCATTTTGTTGCCAATTGACAAGCCATAATAATCCAATTTACCACTAACCAACTCATAGCCTGAATCAGAGATAATAGTGAAATCACCAAAGCATAAAATGGAAGCATGAAAGTCTGCCTCCCATAGCTCTTTAAATGTATGAAAGCTGAAAATGGCAATTGCCTTATGATCTCTAAATAAGCAACTCTGTCTGGCACAATCTTAGGCAACAAATAAGGTGCAGCTTCAAATCCATAAACCCTGATAATAGTACAATCCCCAAACATGTACCAATCCCCCCAATTATGATTTATCCCTGCTTCATGACCCATATCTTTTGGTCGGAGAAATATTAAGACCTCTGGGGAGAGGTTGTAGTCACATTTGTGACCTAGCATCTTGCATAGTGGTTTGAAAAAATATTCCTCAAAATATAGGTAGTGGGACCTCCCACACCTGTTGTCCCACACAAATGTACACATTTGTACAGGCCTTGAATTTCCATCATTATCTAAATCTTTTATTTTTAATTCCTCACCCCATATCCCCATCACTTGCCCTTCTATAATATCATGTGCATGAAAAGAGAATAGTGCTTGAAATTAATGGCTTCAATGTCATTCTTAATGATATTGAGGGCATTATTGATGGCCTCCGATAAATAATCTGCATAATCATAGGGTCGAGAATTATGGCTCTAGATGTGTGTGGCTAAAACCATGGGAGAAATTTTGATGTTCTTAAGAACATCAATTCCCAATACTTGACCAACTGAGTAGTAAGTGTATTGAAAGTATTCTTCAAACAAAGCCACAGAGAATGGGGGCTTATCTTCACTAGAGAACCTCATAGTTTGGTTACCCACACCTTTAACCCTATGTAGAGGAAATTTACACCTGTTGTTACTTGTGTCCATGGTGTGGTATTCCTCCAAGAAGTCTTTGATTCGTAATTTTGTTTTCAAGGAAGTGTCTAGCTGAAAAAATAGTGGAAATATAATTTGGCTTTATGATTATGAACTGTGACCCATCAGGAAAATGAATTGCTCTCGTCTTTGGATTGTAATTCTTTTCCAACACCTTGATTAACTATAGGTTCACAAAGACGTTGGGTACTATAAGTTTAGCCAAATTCAAATTCCATGGGTTTGACATCGGGCTATGCCAAAATTTCTTCATATAAGGATAAATAAATAGGTCATAACCCCTACACAGAGTCCATACATCTCCCATATTTTTCTTTTTATCTTCTAATGTTACACACGATGGGTTAAGCTATTGTATTCTTCTGGATTTTGGCCCAGACCCAAGACATTGGTCGATTAAGTCTTGATTCAATTTCCTAGCTTTAATTTTATGTCTTTTTGATTTCTGTTTTCTTGGGGTTTTTTCCATCTCAACCTTACTCATGCAATGCTTTCATCTAATTACTGAGAAATAATTTGAGCTGAGTCTAGACCACTTACTTGAATAAATGCTAGAAATTTCCAACTGCATACCGTCGTCCAACTTGGCTCTCCAAATCCTTCAATTAAAATTCACAATGATTTCAACTTATTTGACGCTTTATTATTAAATTTCAGGACACTTCATCGTGTAACCTTTATGATAAATTTCTTCATTAATAGTGGTAGTCTCATCGATATTTTTGTTAGTCATATCAATCAGACTAATCATCATTTCATAATTGTCGAAGAGACTTTTAATTAAAATTCTCGTTGTTTCTTTGATATGTCGGTATGGTGGTGTTTTTCCCTTCCCTTCTATTGTTTACCGCACTACCACCTTCCTCAAGGCTTCTTATTGCAAGTTTGCGGTGTATACTTCTCTACCACATATGTTGCTCACCTTCCCGACAGTATAGTAGTGTATGCTTTTGATCGTTAGTTGAAGAGTGTTGATGAGACAATCTTATTTGTCTTACTGATATCTCAATGTATCTTTGACATTAGATCTTATGTTCCTCTGATGTTGGTTGTTAGTGTCAATGAGACAAGTTAATGTCTCTTGCTGATATACCATTGTCTCATCAACAATTACTTCATTATATCCAAGAGTTGTGTTTTACCGAGCACTTGTGGGTGAAGCCACAATAGTGGTTTACAATTTGATGGAGGAAGGAAAAATCACAAAAAATGAGCCCATGGCAAAAAATATGGTTTGAGGGGTTCGCTTGAACCAGGGTTTGAGTGAACCCACTTAAATGCTTGGCCCCCATTTCCTGCCAAAAAAACCAAGGGAAATGAAAATCAAAAGGTGGTTCGCTCAAACCCCTAGGGGTTCGTTCGAACCCCCCTTATCCCTCATTCTCCCCCTGAGACACCAAAAACATCTAATTTTTTGCACTTCAGAGCTTGGGTTGAAGATGAAAATGGTGGAGACTGCACAAACCCAACTAGAATCGGGTATTCCTCGGAACAAGCTATCCAACAAATATATTTTTAATATGTTTTGTCTTTATTATGTATTTTATTTTTTAGTTTTATTAAACATAGGTTTTTCACCAAAAATGAAGGTCTTTGTTCTGTACATGTGAAAAAATAACATATTATCAAAAAAAAAATTCAAAAATATGAGTTCACCAAATATTAAAGTTCTTGATCCAACAAAAAAAAAAAGAATTTCGATATATACAAAAAAGGTTACGCGTTATATGACCGCGCTTTGTCTGAATTGTAATTGGTTTGACTTCGAAACTTGACTAAAGAAAAAATATTCAATAAAAAATTATCTAACCAACTAGTGAAAGCACTAGATATCAAAGTTACAAATCCTAATTAGAAAGAATTATAATTTTATCCTTCATGGAAAAAAGTTATGCATTATATGGTGTGCGTCACTTTTTAAAAATGTTATTTTGTGAAAAAAAAACTAGTTTTCATGGGAGATGGAAAAAGAAGTGCAATCTGATTCCAAAATTTTTAAGAAAAATATTATTAGAATCTACAGACAAAATGTGATGAGACTCTAGTTTGCATCATCTTCAAATTCCTCACGGTTTAGCCGCTATAGGTGTCTAGATGTGAAGATTTAGTTAAAAATAATAATTTCAGTGTCCAGTTTGGCCAAAAATTGTAAACCACTATTGTGGGATCACCCTTGTAGATATACCTTGTTGAAGTTACATAAGTGATTCTCTCCTTGATATGTCCATTCCTTGTTGACATTTCATTGTTTTACATCGTTGATGAGACATATAAATAAGTCTCTTCGACATAGGGGTGCCTCATTTACATTTATGATCTATGCTTTGTGCTAATGTCAGGGAGACTTTGGAGGGACTCTCATCGACATGGTGTTGTCCCGGTGATATGCTATGAGAAATCATAGGAGTATTTCAAAGGAGGAATACACTTTTTTGTTGTGATCAAAGGTTTTATTTGGAAGCTCACATGAGGGATTTTATTAAATTTAAGTTATTATGACAGGAATTTTATGCATATGGTGGATGTAAGAGATGAGTGAAAATGGAAGTATGGAAAAATAATTAGGATGGAATTTTGGCTACAACACAATCCATGTTTAAAAAAGGATGATTCTTATGGCCTAAAATTTGAAATGCCTCAGTAATATTATTTGTGTCAATACAAATTACCTATTGCAATATCCTTAAATTGTTCAATCTTTGGTATGAATTGTTGGCAAAAAAAATTAGGATTACTTGGATGCTTCTTCCATTCATTTTGTATCAACATATGTTTGTGAAGACACAAAATTTGATAGCTCAATCAGGTAGAGATTTTTTTTTTTCAAATGAAGAGTAAGGTACATTTTTATTTCTGCTACATTACATTCATGTGCATAAACAAAATCAGAAGATTACATTACTATATTTCACTTATGCAGATGTATATAATATAGGAAAGATTGCACAATCCTTTAAAAAATATAGTCTTTATTGATAATTTAAATGTATGTTGTTTCACACAAGCCATGGAATTGACTATTTGGATGCATATAATCGAAAAAATATATATTTATAGATACAAAAGAGAAAAATGCACATAAAGAGAAAGGGGACCCTTCATTGCCTCAATGATGAATCCCAGTTGCTTTGTTTTGCATCATCTTCAGTCTTCTCGCTTTTCTAAGCCTCCAAGTTGATGTCTTCCTTGCTGCTCCTAGGTTCCCTACATTTGAGTGAGAAGAGTGTTATTAGAGCAATGAAGGATAACCAGTCAAAATATATGCATACATCTATAAACGTATAATTTGATCATCATGTGCATTCAAATAACTTGCATACCATAGATGTCCAGGAAAACAAGAAAGTTATCAAACATATCTATCATATGCTTAGTTTTATCTAACATGTTTTCTCATTATGCAGGTATAGATAAAATTAGGTTGTTTTGTTTATCTGGTTACAACATGTGGGGTGAAATGTGGCTCCCACAAGGGCTGAGCCCAGCCTGCTGCACTATTGTTTCATTTGAGAAGGATAATCACAAGTAAACCATCCATGAAGCATTAAATATCAATCTTTTCAAGGATAGTGGAGTTTGTTGGTAAGGGGTAATCTTCTTATTGATAAAGATTTATCCTTATGAATAAGAACATTCCACTATCAACATAGCCATGATTCTGACAAAACTGATCATCAAGGATTCTAAGATAGTTTTCAATAACAGTCTGGTTAAAATTAAGCAACCCCAAGCATCATAAAAGTCACAAGAATTGAACATGAGGGGTAGTCACTTGCAAAGACAAAGACAACATGTTTCCACAAAATAAATTAAATCAAATGCATGAAAGGTACAATGATGAAGTTCGTAATAGTGAATTTTTCTTAAGAGGGATTGAGGTACAACATTTTGTATCAAGGAGAACAAGGTAACCTCAAACTCTATTGTACTTGAGTATGATAGTACTTGAGCTTCCGATGTTTCTAGATGGAACCTATAGCGAAAAAAGTGTAGTCTCCATCTGAAGGAACCATCTTTGGAGCTCTTCCCTGAAATGAGGGTTGAAAACATTAGAAGAAAAGAATACCATAATTCTAAAGTAACAATTTGTATCAAGACAAATGTTAGAAAGTATAATTAAAAAGATAAATCCTTACAATTGGACCTCAAATTGGACCAAACATATTTATGATTTTATCTTTAGAATGTAGGAAATTTCTCTATCGGAGCTTCACGACCTAAAATTGGATCTCCAATTGGACCAATAAAATTTATAATTTTATCTCTAGAATATAGGGAATTTCTCTATTCGATATTCACGACTTCAAATTAGATCAGAAGCTGGATAAGAAGATTTATGATTTTATCTTTAGAATGTAAAAACTTTCTCTATCGATCATTAAAGATGTAAGGCTGGATCAGAAACTGGATAAGCAGATTTATGATTTATCTTTAGAATGTAGGAGCTTCCTCTTTTGGATATTTGGAAATTCCTACACATAAGTTCTGCTTTGGAGCGAAAACACCCGAAAGTGTTTCACATCGGCTCAAGGTACAATCCAACCTGGTTATGACACTCATAGCAATCCATTTTTTCCTGAACCGTCCATACCCGAACGTTGCATCACAATCTATTCTTCCTGCACATAAAAATGCCACATATTAATCCCTTCTAAATAAAACTCAAAATACCATGAAACAATGAGTCCCCTATATTAGTAAGTAAGTAGGCAGTCTATAGGGCATAGTTTGATTTTATACAAGGATGCTCAAGAAAGGAATCTTCAAGTGACAGTGAGTGAGTTGTTTGAGATTGCAGTTGATGGTGCAATATCCAGTCTTAAAGGCAGTTAGCAAAGCAGTAAATGTGCAAGAAAATCAAATCATACACAACAAACAATTCACAATGTTATCCTACATAATGCGTTAAGTTTGAAGACAAAAATATCATTGTATCTTGATGAAAGTAGTGACCTTAATGGTCAATCACTAGCAACCATTATTTTAAAACATGTTATATTGCTTATGGAGGCAACATTTTAAGCAAGGCAGTGAGTGGTTGTTTGGAACAATGGCAGGTATGAAGGACTTGATTTATATGCATACTATGCAGTCTAGCTTAAGAAAACGTTGTTAGAAGAGATTGAAGGTGGATTATGGAAGTCAAGGGTTACCATGATAAAGATTAAAGCAAAGAATGAGATCTATTTAAAAGCCACTATCATGAAGATATTAAAGATGTCAAATGAAAAACCCTAGCAACTGGAGTAATGAACACAGTGCGAAAGAGGACAGTGTGCTAGGGAAAATTTAGGAGATCTCCACATTATCTAATCACAGGAAAATACATCATTTATTTATTTTTTTAAATTAAAAGAAACTATTCTAAACCCTATATAGGACACATTGATACTTCTAAAGAAGATGATTTATTTTTTAAAATTAAAAGAAGTCATTCTAAACCCCATATAGGATACATTGATACTTCAAAAGCATCTGAAGGAATTTGAGATTATGGCAACATATTTCAACTAAATACATGGATTACAAAAAGTAGTGTGAACATTGTAACCCTTGTTGATAAGAGCAGGAATGAGATAAACAACAATGAATCCTATGCATCCTATCACACACATCTCCTTACCATTCTTTGTCATTCTTTATTGAAACACTTCTCCATTTTGGCGGGCTACGCCTGAAAATAACTTTTCAACAAATGTTTTATTGTATGTTTATTAAAATGAAAACTCCATTCTGGCAGACTATGCCTGAAAATAAGATTTTGACAAAAAATTTAGAGTATGTTTATTAGAGTTTTAGAGTATTTTGGTGGGCTATATTCTTGATTCCTTAAATGATTTATTCAAATGGATTGTGACTGACATGATTTACTACATTTAGTGTTGTAAATTGTAATGATTCCACAATTACCATACTACCGCCATCTCTTATTATACCCATTGTGTTATGGCAGTGTTTTTCCCTTCCCTTTTGTTGTTTACCGCACTATCGCCTTGCTCAAGGCTTCTTGTTGCGGGGTTGTAGTGTATACCGCTCTACCACATATTTTTCTCACCTTCCCGATAGTATAGCAGTGTATGCTTTTGATCATTACTTGAAGAGCATCGATGAGACAATCTTATTTGTCTTACCGATATCTCAATGTCTCATCAACATTAGATCTTATATTCCTTCGATGTTGGTTGCCAGTGTTGATGAGACAAGTCAATATATCTCGCCGATATGCCACTGTCTCATCGATATTTTCCTTCGGTGGTATTTCTTTATATATCAGTGTAACTTTTCCATGTCGGGGAGACTCGTGATTATCGTTGTGGTATGGCAGTGTTTTTCCCTTCCCTTCATTTATTTACCACACTACCACCTTGCTCAAGGGTTCTTGCTGTGGGGTTGCGGTTTATACCACTCTACTACATATGTTGCTCACCTTCCCGATAGTCTAGCAGTGTATGCTTTTGATCATTACTTGAAGAGTGTCAATGAGACAATCTTATTTGTCTTACCGATATCTCAATGTCTCATCGACATTACTTCATTATATCCAAGAGTTGTGTTTCGTCAAGAATTTGTAGATATACCTTTTTGATGTGATGTAAGTAATTCTCTCCTCAATATGCCTATATCTTGTTGGAATTTCACCATTTTACATTGTCAATGAGACATATAAATAAGTCTCTTCGACATAGGGGTGTCTAAACCGGTGCTAAACTCGAAGCTAAACTCAAAGCTAAAGTCGAAGCTAAATTTGGTGCTAAAATTGAAGCTAAACTTGGAGCCAAAGGTGACGCTAACAACAGCGCCACACTCGAAGCCATTATCAGTGCTAAAGGTGGCTCTAATTTCGGCACAAATTAGCACCCACTTGTTCTAATCGATAAAAATAAACACCAAAAAATAGCGCCATCCCAATAAATAGCACCGAAGTTTTCAAAAAATTAGCAAAAAATACATTAAAATAGTGGGTGGAAGCAAAAAATGAAGCAAAATATGGAGCAAATCAGAGGGATTTATTGTAGTGCATGGTTAGAAGGCTCTTCAAGCTTTATAGCACTATCAACCAAAAATGGTGGCATTTTATTACTCAAATTCTCATCACAATGCATAACCTGATCCTTTAAGAGTGAAATCATGTCATCAACATCTTTCATGCTAATGTTATCCTCATTTGATGTAAAAATTTCCAACTCTACTTCATACAAGGTACTATGACTAGCAAAATAACAATCACCATGATCAACCTCATGAGTTGAAAGTGTATGAACAAGCCCAATGATACCAAGCACATTATTTACAAAGCTTTCAACCTTGGCAATATTATAATCAGGATTACATGGTTCTTGCATACTAAATGATGAATACATTATCTCATTATCACTCTTATCATCAAAAAATTCACTAGATTCATCTGAACCATAAGATTGCAAATGGGCCCTCTCTGTGATCACATCACTAGAATAGCTAGTAGTTTCATTACATGGTGTGATATGCCAAATATCTAAAATTATTTTCATATCTTTATCAGTTGTGTTATGTAGTTCATTTGAATCTTCTTCAATGCAATCCACAGGTGCATACACCACATTATTTATATGCTCACTATAATTTTCTCTATCAACATGAGGAATAATCACAGATAGGGACAAGTCTTCCTCACATCATTTTTTGAATCATATCCCATAATAGGGTTAGTGTGATCAATATCATGGAATGATGTGCAAGTTGAAACAACAGGGGTGTAAGTGCTCTGGCATTC
The DNA here is from genome assembly GCA_007115665.2 of Sequoiadendron giganteum. Classification (NCBI taxonomy): domain Eukaryota; kingdom Viridiplantae; phylum Streptophyta; class Pinopsida; order Cupressales; family Cupressaceae; genus Sequoiadendron; species Sequoiadendron giganteum. The sequence goes on along the minus strand of CM021107.1, from coordinate 468,959,435 downwards.
ATTTTCACTTTTTGACTTATACCCCTCATCAACATTTGGTGCCTTAGGGCAGCAGACACTTGTAGAGAAACAACCCTTGTGCATTCCATATTCTTCATTTTTTTCAATGCTCGTGGCTATATCATAGGCCTGATGCAAGGTTTTAGGATCCTCATCTCTTAATAGATATCTCACCTCATTATCAAGAAGCTCCCAATTAAACAACTAAACACACTACATCACTTAGCCTCAAAATCCTAGGAATATCCATCAATGTTGTAGAAAATTTCTAGTTAAATGTTGGGACCAACTCATCCTCTTCTTTCTCAATGCTCATAAATTTACTGATCATATAAATAGCATCGATTCTTTCACCAAATTGTTCTATGAACACTGCCTTGAACTCACTCCAAGAATAGACAGAGCATGTTGGTAAATCAGAGAACCGATGTCTTGCATCTCCTTTAAGAGACTGAAAAAATAGCCTCATGATCACATCCTCATGATCTACCTCATAGTCATCCATTAAATTATTGAATTCTTGTAGATGCTTACTTGTTGATTTAGACTTCTCACCATTGAATTTTGGTAACTTATCTTTGATGTTAGATGGAATAACATTTGGGTAACCATAAACTCCATCAAAATTGATGGGTCTACATCTTTCAGTTTTAAAACTTCTTTGGAAGCGTTGCTGGCGTTGATCACAAACCATGGTTGCACTAGGAACCATACAAGGATGCATATATTGATGATACATTTTCTTACACCTTTACAAGCCTTGTCATATTAACTTTGCAATTACACAGGCCAAATCAAACTCCTTTTAGAACATGATCTTAAGCTTTACAATGCAAATTTCTATCTTAGCTTGCTTAAGATCTACTAAATGAGTTTCTTCACGAATATAGAATACTTCACTTTATAATAGAGAATAGGGTCTAGTAGTACAAAAGTATGCAAGATAATCACTACTATTTCCCTTTCTTAGTGCTCAATCACTCAATAGGGAATTAAAAAAAATTGTGACTTAAAAATATGGTTTTCATATACAAGTTTATCCTTCTTGAAAACAAAAACATGAAAAATACCTGGATATGTTGCAGCTACTACAAATTCTTCTTCCTGACTGAAAATTTTTGTAGATTTGAAGCTTTCCTCACATCTTCATCAGGTTCTTTATAAAAATTCACCATCTCTCTTCACAGAGGACTGAACTTCAAGTAGGTTGAAGCTCCTTTAAAGACAAATTTCATTCTTAGTTCTTTTCACTAGCAAAGCACCCAGATCATGAAACTTTCAAGTACATTGCAAAAAAAATCTTTCTAGGTATGAATTCCTTCAATATTTGAACCAAATGTTCAAATCAGAAAATAATATGACTCTATGAAATATCAGTCTGCAATTGGAGATTCAAAAATTTTCCCCTACAGAGCCACCAATCTATTGGTGTTTTTTTACAAAAAAACCTTAAAATCCTCTAAAGGGTAGCCAACCCTTATGCTCAAGAATCTTCAAGGTTAGTGGCCAATGAACGAGAGCTTGATATATAATATTTTCTCTCTTGCACTTCAGGCTCTATGAAACCCAGGAGGGAGATCCCAATAGTGTGTTTGTAGATACTTGTGTACCAAAGTATCAAACACAAAGTAAATAGATAAATCTCCTTTATATTCTTAACATACACAATAACCTCAAGGTATGGCTGACCTTCATGACAGTGTACACATTAAACATGAGAGATATAATTCATTGAATTCCACACACACCCACAACAAGATTGATAAGTAAATTTGATTATAAATTGTTGTTGCTCACAACACAATCTTGGGAAATTTCAACATCAAGAGACTAGTGCCTAAACCTAGGGTGGACTCACCTAAATCAAATAATTTCAAACTTATCAAAAAATTCACTTTGTCATAACTATGCTTATCAAATGATGCATTACACCATTGATACTAGAAACCAAACCAGTTATACTTTATTTATCCAAGCACATAGTTGCACAAATCTTGATTCTCATTAACACAATTTAACTTACTCTGTGAATAAGAGTAATAACAGTGAACAAAAAATTAGGGAAATGCAAGAAGATGAACAACAAAAACCGTTGATTTCATTATATTCAAAACTTATGCAATGTCTACAATGGAGAAAACTGACCCAAAATATCTTGACATTTATTTATCTAATATGATAGTGCTGCAATTACATTCTCAATTACAAGACTCGAAAAAACTTCAAAAACCTAAAACCAACACTATACATTTGAGAACTTGATACAAAAATGGTGTTCTCGTGAGACACAAAATGAGCAACCACTTGAAAGAAGCAGAGAAGATACACCTAAGGAAAATGCAAAAAACCTAAGTGGAGATCTTTAGTAGACATCTGACACATTCCTCTCTGTTGATCAATAAATACCTCCAACACTTGAAATTTTTTCAATTTGCACCTTGATTCACACATCTTGCATTTTCCCTTGCATTTTCTTTTCCTAAAATAGAAAAGCATTCTCTACCATGAAGAGTCGTCATTCATTTCCACCGGTTGTTGAATATTTTATTTATCATGAAAGATTTCATTCCTTGCTTTGACTTGAAAATTTTGTGAAAACATTTTACCCTACTGTAAAAACTCACTTACTGGCTTTATTTCATTCTACAAGTGAAAAATATGAACTTTGGGTCAAAACCCATTTACCCAAGAAATTAAAAATGCTTTTCCATCTTGCATTTTAACTTCTTTTGATTTCTACAAATAATTTCTTTATTTGGATTGTTTTGTCACTACCAAGCACTCAAAAACCTCTAAGATTTTGCGAAAAATGCTTCCCATATAATAGAAAAGGTTTAGGAAAATTTACGGAGCATGAAAGAGCACTTTCGAGCCTGTACATGTGCTTAAAAATCAGCCTGAAGCCAAAAATGTAATTACATCCTCTAGTGTAATTCCCAATTCAAAGAGTGTGTTGTGCCGCAAATAGTTGAATATACCCTTTAATCTATTTAAAATATAAAACTCTGCCCTTCAGATTTCTCACGTGCCTCCAAAGGAAAACCATTGCAAGGAGGAATACCATTGTTGATGTGCTCTCACTTCTCCCACCCAAAATAGAGACGAGCGATATTACCATTGCCTTGAAATGAATGAGTTTTTAAAAGATTTTTACAGCCAATAAGAAAACAAGTATTATTCTTGTCTAATAAAAACATTTGAAAATGTTTATATTTTCTCTTTATGTTTGCCCGTAGCCATCACTGAGATTACACTATCGCTGCTTTCTGAAAGTGAATGGATTCCCAATCAACGATGGGCGATGGGAGTTGAGTCATCATTGATTTGTATATGTGCAGCCTCTTCAAATCCACACAGGCGATGGAGTTTAGAAATTGCTATGACATTGCCATGAAAATGTTGTGGATTTCTTCAACCAATGAGAAGCCAAAATTAAACTTGCATTTAATTCCCAAATTTTGAGAATGTTTAATTTATTTAAACTTTCTACTCACGTACAAAATTAAAGCCATCGCATGACAAAGGCCATCACAAATTGTTTTGGAAAGAGAGGTTACCAATTAGCGATGGGTGATGGACACTGGAGTGAGCCATCGCTCAAACTTGACCATTGTTGTTCGGCTCCTCCATTTTCATTTAGAACTGGCGAAGAGAGATGGAGATGGAATTACTATTGTCGTGCATCCGTGAGAATTTTCTTCAGCCAATAAGATACAAAAATTAAACTTTCTTTTGCACAAAAACATTTGAAATGCATTTTTACTGCTGACGTGTCTATTAAATAAAAACCACCACTCAAAAGAAACCATTTCTAATTGCTTTGGAAATAAGAGCCGCCAATTAGCAATGGGCGATGGACCCAACAACCATTGCTCATCATTGATTTAAACTCAAAATCTTTGGTGAAAAGAGAGACATGCCATGAAGAGAAGGTGAGATCGCTCATCGCTAATTTAATGAGGAAGAAGACAAATCAATCCACAATGGGCGATGAAGAGGAAATTCCATCACTGATCGCCAATATCAAATGGGAAAAATGAATCAAAACAACAATCGACGATGAGTTTTGCCTAAAACTATGAAGGTTCTGAAAGTCGCATTTCAGTCGATCGGAAGCAAGAATTAAACTTGTTTTTCCTCCAGAACATTTGAAATTGTATTTATGTTTTCCCAAAATGCTCATTTTACATTTGCACAATATTTAAAATAGTCACAATATTTTAAATATTAACATTTGAAACATTAGAAAATTCTGACTTCTAATTATGCCTACAGGCCAAACGAAGAATTTTATTGCAGGAAAACTGGGACACCTGAAGCTGCAAAAATTCGCATAGGGATATTATCAATTATTTATAGAAAACCCATTTCCTCAAAAATCACATCACTGAAATATTTCTAGGTCCTCCTTTGTAAATTGGCCCCCGGGACGTGTTCGTCGCACCCAAAATACATTAAAAAATTTATCAAATGACCTTTTATTTTATGAAAATGGAGCTGTAGACATTTCAAAAAAATAAAAATGGGTTGTCATTAGATTTTCAAAACTTCAATATTTTCATAACACCATTTTTGGCCTTGCCGTGATTATAAAATGATTAAATAACCCATCAAAACTCATCCTGGGGGCCTGAAACCGAGTAGACATGTTACCATTTGAACCAAAAATACATTGCAACAAATAGCCTGGAAAAATTAATCTTGAGGTGCAAGATATTAAAATTTAAAGTGGCTCAATCAGACTTTTTTGCAACTACACCCATCAAAAAACCAACTTGAACACACCAAGTCACCACTTTGAAAAAATACTAAATCACCTTCTAGGAAGCTACCACTGGAAATACTAGGTCCTTTAGGTCCATTGAGTATGTGTGCAAGAGGGATTTCCTTCAATCATTATTTTTCATGAGATATTAAGGGTCAAACTTGACCTCCTTGAAACATTACTAGAAATACAGATGTACAAACCGAACAAACTACATTTGCTTTTCATCTCAAAAAAATATCAAATCAGATCATGAGGCTCTAAAACTAGACCAAGGAGTATATGAATTTGGGGGGAATTTATTACACCAATCCTTTTGTCATGAAAATCATCCAGCCATGAAATATCAACTCGAACAGGATTTCACTTTGCACAATTAAAACTTCACAAACAACAAAATAGTCCCAAAACCCTCCAACTTTTCTTTTCAAAACCCTATCAAAAATCATCAAGGGAAGCTTAAAATTGACATGCATGTTCATATATGTCACATGAGTACACCCATAAAAGGATTTGATATGAAAATCAACTGGGTCTGAATTATGACCTTCCAAAGTAGGCCACTTGGGCAGTTTTTTCAAGTGCACTTCTAAGTGTGCAAATCAACTTTTTTCAACATAGGCACTTCAAATTTTGTGAATTTGAAAGTTCCATCAGTAATTGGGTCATCTGTGGAAAAATATGTTATCTGCAAGCTTGGAATTTTCAGTTCCACCTTGAAGGCCCATCTCATTCACACTATCCCATATGGGTTGAGCTACCTTATTTTAACCTAGATTTTAGACCCTTCTTAAAGGACATTGTTTCTCAATTGAGAAGAGTAATTTTGTATAAACATAACTCTGATAAATTTTCAAGCCTAAGGGTTTACCCTAGGGTTTGTGTGGAAGTAGACTTAAACAAACATTTTCCAAAAAACATTAAATTTATTGGCATAGGGTTCAAATTGAATCAACCAATTGTATAATTAAATAAGCCAAACACATGTTTTTATTTATGAAAAGAGGGCCAATTGATTCACAAGTTTCCTATTAGAAGGAAGAAAAACATCCATCCATCATTGGGTACTACTCCATCAAGTGATCATTTGTCCTCTCCTAGTCATCCTCCTCCTATCCCTCAATCCCCTCTTCATCTTTCATCTATCAATAAAATTACTTCTTCCTCCAATACTGATAGTCTTCCTATTGTGCAAGATGAGCCAACCCCGTCCGTCAAAGATGCTATTATGTCAAATGGTTGGAGAATGGCTAGGAAGAGGAAAGAGCCATCCCCCTATCTATCCCTCGTTCTTCATGTCAAGATCATTTTTGTTCAACTTCTTCTTCTCCTAATGTCCTTTCTTGAGATCCTACCCCCTCTCCATGTCATTCTTATCCTCAACCAAGTCCTCATGATACCACATATTCCTCTCCTCATTGTTGTCACCATTCCATAACTCCTTCTTCCACTACCCAAGATCGTGAGCCAAAGAATACAAATATGAATCTTGATAATAATTTTAGTGTCCTAGCTCAATATGATGACTCTTCTCTTCATCACGAGTTATAGGATCCTCTCTTGGAATCTAATAGATATTTCCATCCCTCCTCGTAAGTATAAAGTTAAAGAAGTTGTTATGAAATGGAAACCTAATATGCTCTTCCTTCGAGAAGTCAAACTTAGTGGCATTAGACTTAACATATTATTATGTAATGTTTGGGGAGATGCTATGTTGTTTTTTACATCTCATTTTGATGGCAGATGTGGTGTTGTTATTGGTTTAGGTCCATGGGTTACTAAATATGTTATTGATAAGGGGGAGGATCCTTCTCACAGCTGTGTTTGGGCCCTCACTATTATCAATGGGAAACTCATTGATTTTTTCTCTATTTATGCTCCCAATTATGCTAAAGACCATATTGAATTATGGAATTAGATGTCTAACAATTTACCTAATGTTGAATGGATATTAGGGGTTATTTTAACATGATTGAACATATTTATGGTCATAGCTGGTCCAAAATCAATGAAGAATTTGATAGTTCATTGTTTTCTCAAAATTCCTTGGGAGTGGTTGATCCTATTCACGATAAATTTTCAAACCATTCCAACAATTGGTATGCTTGGTCAAATTACAAATTAGGAAGTGATAGAAAATTGAAATGTAGAAAATATGGTAACTCTATGATTAGTGTTCATAACCTAGGGTTAATTCCAACATTTCTAGGATTTCATTAGGATCAAGGTACATAGATTGACCTTCAACCTCCAAGGTGAGTCAATCAAACTTGGATCTGGTCCTTTAGAATCTTAGGAATGAATTGGAAATGATTTAGGGTGAATAAACTAATGGAACTATAGAACCTAATATGTAACATGTAGATTCTCAAAGATAAACAGATTGTAACAACACTTTGCAGGAAGATCTAGGAGATGTTAGAGGGTATGTACCTATCACCAAAATTTGATTCTGAGGTGTGTAGAGGGATTGGTTCATCTTTGGGTGAATGGATCTTTTTGATCATTCCAAAACTTCAAAATATTATGTTGTAGCCCTTTGTCTGCTCTATATTCTTGTACTTGCAAATCTTCATTTTCAGATTTGGACCTACAATAAATTTGCAAAAATAAATTGCTTGTTTGTTTGTATGGGGGTTTGACTTGTTCAAACCCTAGTTTGGTAATTAAACCTTGATAGAAAGATAATGATTTGATAAAAAGATAATGATCAGATGAAAGATAGTGTGTGAGTCTTAACCTTATGTGTGTGTAAGGTTGTTAAGAGTTAAGATGCAAAGAAACCCTACACAAGTGAATCAGAGTATGATTCCTATATGTTTTTGACAAGATCCCCCTAGGGATAAGTAAAAACACCCTAAATAAATATGATACACAATAATAACTCATTGTGGGCTGCTAGAAAAATGAACTTAAAAATGAGAAAAATAAAAAACAAGTCATTAGGTAGAGGGAAGTGGCCAAATGCATCTCCCAATCCTAGAATCCATCATGTTCTTCTATATACATCAACCTTCAATCATGGGACAAAGCTTACTCAAATTTGAAAATGGGCTTGAAGACATGCAATATCAAATAATGTTGCTCCAAGACTCTAAATTTTTCTTGCTTGAATGTGATTTCTTCTTTTTCATTCTTATCTCCTTCTCATCTAGTTTGAAATGGTGAAAAGACCAGGCTTTTATAGGAATTTCTCTAATTTCTCAAAGATTAGATCTCGATGGCAGATAATTGCAAGTTGAATTTTTGAATGTTAAAATTTTTCCAAGAAGCTATTAAAATTTGGCTCTTGGCTAATGAAGGGAACCCATTCGCCCATGAGTGAATGGGTCTTGTCTCAAGTTTCTAGGACACACTTTTTTTACAGCAAGTTAATGATAGGTTGCATTTATTCAATGCTTATTTTAGTGTTGGAAAATGATAAAAAAAAATAGGCCTTGGGATGCAAAATAAAGGGAATTAAAGCCTATTTAGAAAGCATTAAAATTCATAAATGTAAGGTCACTAAAATAGGTCCAAACTAAGTGTAAAATTATACTATCACCTTAAAGGGAGTACAATTTCCTACACTACATTTAGCCCCCACTTTATCAGCCATATGATGCTACGTGCATATGCAAGAGAAAGTATCGAAATTAAATCATGCTTCATAAAATGATACTCATATGGATATTATAGTTCTTCTATGAATGGGATAATTCAGCCCCTAGTGTAGTTATTTGTAAAAGCACAATGTTAGGAACCACACCCTCCAAAATCGATTTGTTAGCTATCCAAAATAATCTTATTATTTGAAATAGACATTTCAAACTTCTATGGAGGATCAAATTCGAGGGTAGATGTATGCCCACTAATTCTACTTGCTCTACGGAGATGAAATCAAGGTATAAATCTAACTACATCAAATTTCTAGGTTTTTTATGGAAATTCTTATGATAGGGTCATGATTTCAAAACACCATTTATCAATAAACATTGGATAAGTTTAGGGATGTAACTGTGAATCCAACACAACAAATGGAATCAAAATTGGAGTTCTCTAGCCACCATTTTAGTGATTTGATTGAAATATACTATTAAGAAAGTTAACTATATGTTAATGCAAAATCATTTTATTGACTATAATTTTGACATTTACCATTGAGAGATACCTTGTTGCAAAGGAGTGAAAATGACAAGCTAATGACCATACCAGCCCCCATGACTTGAGTGTCTTCAAGATGAGGTTGTGAGTGGCACCATCATGGCAGAGGTGAGTCCACTGTACCTCCTGCTTGTGATTTTCCTTTATATTTTGCATGGTTTTTGAGATTTTTTGAAAATCATGGTGACCCTGTCCCATTTTGCCAACCCTGTCCCAAAATAGCAACCCTGTCCTAGACCCCTTGTCCCAAAATGACAACCCTGTCCTATTTTGGCCACAATGTCCAAGGGAAATTTTAATTTTCTTTCAACTATTTGGTTAACTGATTTTTCTATATTATTGATGATTTACTTTGCTTCTTTCAAAGTGTACCTCATGCCCATTAGTGTTTAGGAGGACATCTATTTTCCCTTCTCTATGAGAAAGTTACCCAACTGATTGAGGAGGAGACTCTTTGTATTACTGGATTATTTTGGATATACCTCATGTCACCCATGAGGTATCATGATGCTATTCTGATGGCTTTGGTTGAGTTGTGGGATGTTGATACTTGCACATTTCTTCTCCCAGTAGGGGAGATGACAGTGGCTTTGGAGGATGTGCATTGCATTCTTAGGATACCCATCCAGGGTGAGACCATCCATATTGAGGAGGATTACACACACTAAAAAATTAGGCATGATAATCAGTATTGCACCGACCCCTATAGAGATCCTATATCGTGCATTAAGCTACAATGGATTTTATATGCTTGTGTGCCCTTGATTCAACATATTATATGTGTGACTATTGCACTAGCTCTTGTACCTGATAGACGAGATGTGAACCTTGAGGGAGGCCTTGTACATACTATATGTGAGATGGAGTGACATCAAACAAGTTATGCATGGTGATGGAGCATGCTTTCTCACCTTTATTATGATCTTGGTCGATTCCTGTATTGAGAGATTCACGACATAGTACATTGTACACTTCTTCAGGTGTGGGTCTTTGAGCATATTACATGTACTAGACTGGTCGAATATCCCACCATAGTAGCTATCAGTTATCCACGAGCCTATAGCTATACTTTGAGATGAGCCTAGCAATGTGGAGATTTATTACACTAGAGAGTTAGATTTGATAATCTTGAGGAGGATGACATAGAATTTAGACCATACATGATTCTACCACAGTGGCTAGATCATACACGAAAGCTTACCAAGATGCAACAAGATAGATTGTTTTTTGGACGACATGAGTACATTGTGATGCCATTCTATTATGATTAGGTCATGCATTAATTTAGACAGAATCAAATAGCACCTAGGCCACGACCTATATTCTTTAGAGTCGCATGCACCAGTACGAGGCAAGGAGACATTTGTCGTCCTACCATCAACGATGTCATTTTTAGTGACTTAAACGATGAGGAGTAGGGAACACTCCCACTATTGGAATTAGATGATGTAGGAACCATTATAGCCTATTGGTGATGGTGGGTGAGAGCATGACCTCTACACATATTCCTTGATGATCATCTCGTAGGTGATGATGGACCACTACCATTTCAAAGGGATGAGAGAGAGGACATGAACATCGATGGAGATACTAGTGATGATGATGATATAGTGGAGGAGACTGAGGATGATGAGGACCAACAACCTATAGGAGTGGAGCATGATGAGCCATTAGAGGTCGCAGATGCCCCTGAGGAGAGACTTGCATCACCCGAGTGCATATAATGACTACAATAAGCATCTTGTCCCATGAGCATGGATATTGCAGCCATGTTGCACCTACCACCCTTCCTACCCATGAGAGGAGTCCTAATAAGGAACCTATTGTATCTTGTTGAGATCTTGATTGGCGGGTTGTGATCTAGGTGATGATATGATATTTTTCATTTTTATTTTTAGTTATGCATGACTTGTTATATCTTGTCCTAATTTATGTTATTTTTTTCTTCTTATAGTTGGTACACGAGAGTGGCTAGACTTCTTGAGTTGAGTCACCTTGAATATGGCACCTCACATGCCCCCACAACAGGTGACATGAGTGAAGAATAGGCCACCACCTAGTGTGGGGTACCATGCTGACCTATTTGAGCCCTTATCTAGATGGAGGATAGCCTATGATAATGCTAAGAGGACCATTGGTTTGTATAGAGTCAAGATTAAGGAGGGAAAATCTAAGGAGGAGTAGTCTAGATCCACACACAAGGATATTAGGACTACCGATGAGGAGCTCAATATTTCTTATTATGAGCTTTAAGCCACCTAGGTTCCTTTCGAGAGTGAGTGGCATGCTTTCATGCAGTCAAAACTCAATAGGTTGTAGGTGGAACTCACTAGAGTGTAGGCAGAAAGGGATTTGATAGATCAAGATCATGTTGCAGAATTCATACATGAGGGGATGGTTAGATGTGAGGTACGAGGCCTTTGATATCAGATGAGCTCTATGAGCCACTACTGCTCCACTGCCTCTCGATGAGCACCAACACCAGGCCTCGACGAGTCTAGTAGCCATAGGCCTCACTACATGTACTATATACATTATATCACACCACTTTTTATTACTGTGGTGATCATGTATATGAAATTTATAATCTTCTATACATATATGAGAATGTTTATTTGTATGAGCTCTTATTTTGATTAGATGTCAATGCGATCTATTAAATTTTTTTGGTAAGATTATTTAATAAATGTCTCCATGATCTAATTTATGTTACCTAATTAAACATTGTTGTTTAAAACATTTTTATTAAGTGTGACATGTTAGACTCGATGCCCTAATGATCTAATTTGGAAATTAAATGCATGCAATGATCTAATTTAACATAACTCATATATGATCAAATAGTATGTAAAATAAAGTAATAATTCAAGTGAATGAACAATTAAATAATTCAATATACACCAAAAATGTCTATTAGGAATCAAGCAATGCAAGATTAAATATAAACCCATATACCTAATATAACAACATACTCTAACATACATACTATTCACAATATTGTTGTGTAATACCTACACAGATGCCCAACATTGATAGGTTCTTGGAGAGGTTTTTCATCCATAGCTATTAGTTTATATGCTCCAGACCCACTTTATTCAATGATATAAGGGCCTAACCAATTTGGACTAAATTTTCCTTTTTCTTCCAGAGTGGCATTAACATTGTGTTGATTTTCATATAATACTAAATCCCCTTTGTTAAATGAATGAGGAATTACATTATCATTATAACTATGTTGCATTCTTTTGGAATAATCCTAGAGATGTTTCAAAGCATTTATACGATGTTCATCGAGCATTTGAATTTGTTGCAATTGTTTCTCTTTATATGTGTGATCATCAATGATGCCCCTGAGAGAGATTCTTAAAGAGGGAATTTCTAACTCTAAAGGCATTATTGCATCAGCACCATAAACAAGATTATAGGGCATATTTCATGTGGATGTTCGAATACTCGTGTGATAGGCCCACAACACATAAGATAAATGTGTATACCAGTCCTTGTTATGCTTATTAACTATTTTTCACAAGATTTGCTTAAGTATTTTGTTTGTTTCTTACACTTGACCATTGGATTGTGGGTAATAAGGTGTTGAAAAGCAATGTTGAACATGAAATGTTTCCAAAAGTTTCTTCACTTCATTTTTTTTGAAAGGTGTGTCATTATCTAAAACTAATGCATGTGGAAGACCAAATCAATAAATATATGAAACGACAGATTACATCAGTAGTCATGGAATGAAGAGGAATTTCCTCTACCCATTTCATAAAGTAATATGTATCCATAATTATAAATGTGTGTTGAGAGGAAGGAGGGGAAATTATTCTAATGAGATCCAAACCCCATACCAAAAATGGCTAAATAGGAACTTGGGCATGAAGTTTGGAAGTAGGAGCATGAATCAAATTGTTATGCTCTTGAAATTTATGACATTTTTTAACATGATCAAAAAAATATTTACCATATGTCACCAATAGTATCCTATGCGGATTAATTTTTTAACTAATGGTCTTCCCCCAAAATGCCCCCCAAAAGCACCTACATGAGCTTCCTCAAGGGCTATAGGGATTTTCAAATTGTTTAAGGCATATGAGAAAAATACCATCAAAGGATCGCCTATATAAGACACCTGCTAGGATTATATATCTAGTTGCAAGTTTTTGAATATGAGTTCTAGTGTTACTAGTAGCTGGTTCAAGAAAAGTACCTTATTTTAAATAGTTGAATGTACCATTCACTAGAGATTTCAATATTAGCAACTCAAAATTATTTCACAGTTTCATCTATTGATGGTTTTGTGAGTGTGAACAATAAATGTGAAATCCGTGGAAGAATCTTTGAAAGAAACAAGGGAAGCTACACTTGCCATTGCATTTGCATGTTGATTATCCTTTCATGGAACATTGTCAATGGTGTAAGATTCAAAATATTCTAACAATTTCATTGTGAGAATTTTATATTGAGATAACTTGTCATGTTTTTCTTGATAAGACCCATTAATTTGCTTAATGACTAATTGAGAATCACTAAATATACGAAGATGTTGAACACCTAAGGATAAGGTTGCACATATTCTAGCAATAAGGGCTTCATATTCTGTAGTGTTATTTAAACATAGGAAGTTTACATGGTAGGATAACGGAATTGGCCTTCCTAAAGGTGGAATCAATATAACCCTTTCTGTAGAGCTAGTTTGACACTTAGAACCATCAAAATAAAGCTCCCATGTTTCATTATCATTTATCTTCAACACATACTCATCGAGGAATGAGTCATGATTGGGTAATGCTAATGGTGAAGGAGTGTCAGCTAAATGGTCGGTCAATGCTTGAACTTTGATTATTTTTTGAGAAAAAAATTTAAGATCAAATTTAGTTAACATAACGGGCATTTATCTAGGCATTTTGATAAGTCTATTTTAGTAAAAAGGTGTTTTAAAGGATCAAATTTCATGACAATATGCACTTTTGTGTTTAATAAATAATGTCTCAATTTGGTAGTAGCTATTCACAAGACCCAAACATTGCTTTTCTATTTTTGTGTATCGAGTTTCATAATCGATCAATGTTCGACTAATGTACTAAACATGAATTTATTTTTCATTATCATATTGTTGAGCCAATAACACCACCAAAGTGTGGGTTGATGCTAATATGTAAAGGATGAAGTGTTTCCCATGGGCAATGAGTTGCAGGATGTGAGGATTAGCTAGATATTGTTTCAAAATTTCAAAACATATTTGACAATCCTCATTCCATCTAAATTTTGATTCCTTCTTAAGGAGCTAGATAAAAGGAACAGTTTGATCTTCCAATGATGCAACAAATTTATGGATAGCCTGAATCTTAACTTGTAAGCTGCATGGTTGAGAAATTTTCCTAGGTGGTGGCATATTTATTATTGCAACATTTTTTTTTGTTTCCACCTCAATGCCTCTATGTGACACTATAAAACATAAAATTTTCCACTATCCACACCAAAAACACATTTCTTTGGATTCAACCTTATACTGTACTTACGAACTGTTTCAAATATTTGTTGAAGGATTTTACCATGGTCTTGATGAGTTATAGATTTTTCTAAAATATCATCAACATAGCCTTCCAAGATATTGTGTATGAAATCATGGAATATTAATGTCATATCTCTTTGATATGTTTCTCCAATATTTTTCAATCCAAAAGGCATAACAACCCAACAAAATTTTCCCCAAGGTGTAGTAAATTTTTTCTTGTATTGATCTTGGGGATTAATAAAGATTTGATTATATCGTGAAAAATCATCCATGAATGATAATAAGGCATGCCCTGTGGTTGAAACTAATATCATGTCAATATTAGGAAGGGGAAAATCAGATTTTAAATATGCTTTATTAAGATAATGAAAATCCATACACATCCTAATACAATTATCAAGTTTTTCCACCCCTACAATGTTGGATATCCAAGGTGAATAATCAATAGGGTGAATGAAGCCCACATCTAAGAGATTTTCAATTTCAGCCTTAGCCAATAAATCTATCTTAGGATTCATCTTGTGTATCTTCTGTCTTCCCGGTTTGGCATCATTTTCAAGGATAATATTTTGTGTAACTATCTTAGGATCAATACTTGACATATCTAAATAAGTCCAAGAAAAAATCTCAAGAAAGTCATGTAATAAGGTTGCATGATCTTCTTGTTCACCATCATCAAGGCACTTTCCTATTTGAATCGCCTTCTCTTCATTAAATGTATCCATTGGTATGTTTGTAATATCTACCAAGAGTAATGCACTTTGAATTGGAACCTCAGGTATTTATTATTTTTTGTCTTCTTCGATATCATTTTGTTTGATTTCTTCGCCAAAGTATCCCTTAGTATTTAAATAATAGACCTGTATCTTTTATTGTGATGATATCTTGATAAAACATCATAAGATCCCAAAAATTCTATAAAGGACTCATCATTTTGAAAATTATCCATTGACATGTCATTACTTGTGGTATCTATTAATTCGGGATGCATCAATTTTAGAGTTGTCTTAGAATAATCTTGCATGATAACATTGTCGTTAAGTGAAGGTCTTTTTTATGCTTTCGTTATCTTTGAAGGGAAATATCCAAGACCTCTTGTTGTCTCTTGTATGTTAGGCTCTATAGGAACTCTAATGCCTTGCTCTTTCACTCCACATCCTTTTTCCATTGTTTCAATAATTGATATCCTTTTCTGTAAAGAGCTTCCATTTCTTTTGAAGATGGAGGTTTCTCATGATCTATCTCATCATAGGTGTATGTGTAAGTTGTATCTTCTTCTTTAGTAGAATTTGTTGATTCAAATTATTTTTATGACTCAACTATGGATTGTGTTGATATGTCAGTTGTTTCTTTTCCGTTTTTAGATGTTGCTATTGTGATTTTGTATTCGCCCATAAAGGTAGGTGTGAAATTCAATGAACCCCAATCATCTTCTAACAATTTTGATAGCGATGAAAGACAGTCATCCTTGTTTTCTTCTTGTAAAGGTTCCACTTTTGAAATTGGTATTAATTCCTTCAAAGGAATTTCCATTCCTTTCTCAGTTTGTAAACATTTTTTAGATTTTGTATCAGCTTTTATTGTGTAAACCTTATTATTATAAACATATTTTAGCATACAATGTAGCATTGAAGGTACTGCATGAATTTCATGAATCCATGGTCTACCCAAGAGGAGATTATATGAAAGATCATGGGGCATGACATGGATAGTGGTCTGTAAACTAACCTTGCCAAATTTAAGAGATAATGTTATCACACCAAGCGATTGTTTTCCCATATTATCAAAACCATGGATAGACAAAGAATCTGGTTGAATCTTAGTCTTGTCCACTCCTACTTTATCCAACAAACTGATACTACAAAAATTGAGCGTTAAACCATTATCCACAAGAGTACGTTTAATTGCAAACTTGTTAATGATAGCCATTATCATCAAAGCATCATTTTGTTTTTGTATTTACAATGGAGGTAGCTCACTTTGATGAAAAACAATATCCACATTGACTGAGTTCATACTTTGAGTTAGGACTGCTACATCATTCAGTTGTACACTAGGGGGAACCACAAATTTATGCAAAGCATTTTGAATCATGCCATAATAAGTGCATGATGCTTGAATAAGATCCCATACATAAATCTTAATATGAGTATTGTGGAGTTGTTCCACAAGATCATAGTCATTTCCACTATGTGAGGTAAGTGAGGGGCACTAGGCAAGATTGGTTGTGGAAGTGGTATGGATGTAGGGATGGCTTGGGTTTGTCTTGGTTTCTTATTATTTATTTTCTTATATGTATGAACAATATTATTATAGCTTAGCTGTTGCAACACATGGTTAGTAGTGAGTTGTTTTGCAAAACTTAAGATATGACCTTGAGGTTTTGGTTTGTTTTGAGATGGTCCTAATATAAGCACAAGTTTTGTTTGGGTTTGGGGTTGTTATGAAGGTGGGTAAATTATGAGCTAAGGTGTAATTGCATTGATTGTTCTTTGTTGTGTTGTGTTGTTACAAGCCTTAGTGGATTATTTTAGTGAGATGAGGTCCTCAAGGGCTTCATCTAACATGTCAAATTCATAACTACTAAAGGGCTTGAGGGATATATGAACTTGTAGAAAGAGATCTGACATGATTAGATGACCATGCTTTCTCCAAGGTTAATCTTTAAGTTTTAATGTACTCTTTAAAGTTTTATTTATGAAATGTGTTGGGATACTCTAAGGTTTTGAATGTTTGCAACATGAATACTAATCTACCCAAGCTATGCAATGATTCAGGAAATTTAATCAATGATTCTAAAAGTCTAAAAATTTGAGATGCTAAAAAGGAAAATGATTTCAATCTAAACAAAAGAACCACTTTCTTGAGCATGCAAAGATATTGTCTCAGAATTCCAAAATAGATATTTTCTAGCAAAAATACAATGCAAATACAAAGGCAAAAAATGTATGTAAAAATCTATTTGAACACCTATACCAAGAAAGGGTCGCCCAAGGGTGAATAAGTCTTTGTACAAGGGTCTAAAAAATTAAAAACTGAATTTTTGAGTTACTGTTTAGGACTATTGTTTTTGGTTGCAAAGTGGTTTTACAATGACTTTTTTTCCAAAAACATATTATGAAATGCAAGTGCAAATATATGATAATGTGTAAACAAAAATGACAATTTTGATAAGCACACATTGATACAACTATGATGCAAAATGTATGTAATATTTTTGGATTTTTATGAGTTTTAAATGATGCAAACATGCAATATCTAACCCCCAATGAACAATGGAAGACATAATGATGCAAAACCTAGATCTAGGGTTTAAACGACTTCCAAATCATAAAGCTTATGATGTAAGAATGTTAGGTTCACCAACATGAAATGGATAAAATGTGGTAACTCTAAGATTAGTGCTCATAACCTAGGGTTAATTCTAACATTTCTAGGATTTCATTAGGATGCAAACCAACAAGGTACATAGATTGACTTTCAATCTCCAAGGTGAGTCAATTAGACTTGGATCTAATCCTTTAGAGTCTTAGGAATTAATTGGAAATGATTTAGGATGAAAAAACCAATTGAAATATAAGACCTAATATGTAAAATGTAGAATCCTGAAGATAAATAGTTTGTAACTACACTTTGCAGGAAAATCTGGGAGATGTTAGAGGGTATGTACCTATTACTAGAAGCTGATTATGAACTATGCAGAGGGACTCATTCACCCCTAAGAAAATGGGTCTTTGTGATCCTTTTTGAAACTTCAAAATTTTATGTTGTAGGCCTTTGTCTACTCACTGTTCTTGTACCCGCAAATATTCATTTTTCGGATATGGACTATAAATAAATTTACAAAAAAATTGCTTTTATTTTATGTGGGTTTGCCTCAGTCAAACCCCAATTTGGTAATTAAACCTTGATAAAAAGATATTGATTTGATAAAATATAGTGTGTGACCCTTCACCTTATGTGTTTCTACGCTTGTTAAGAGATAAGATGCAAGAAAACCTTACTTAGGTGCATTAGAGTATGATTCCTATATGATAATGACAAGATCCACCTAGGGAGAAGTCAAAACACCCTAAATAAATCTAGAACACAATGATACCTTGTTGTAGGTTGGTAGTAGAATGAATCTTGAAGATGAGAACAATCAAAAACAATTCATTAGATAGCATCTCCCAATTTTAGAATCCATCATGTTCTTCTATAGGCATCAACCTTCAATCATAGGACAAAGCTTGCTCAAATCTGAAAATGGGCTTATAGACATACAATATCAAATAATATTGCTCCAAGACTCTGAATTTTGCTTGCTTGAATGTGCTTTATTTCTTCTTCTTTCTTATCTCCTTCTCATTTAGTTTGAAATGGTGAAAAGACTAGGATTTTATAGGCATTTCTCTAATTTCCTGAAGATTAGATCCTGATGGCCGACAATTGCAAGTTGAATTTTGAATGTTAAAATGCTGCCAAGAAGCTATTAAAATTTGGGACATGGCTAATGAAGGGGACCCATTCTCCCATGGGTGAATGGGTCTTGGCCCAAGTTTCTAGGATGCGCTTGTTTCAGGGAAATTTAATGATAGGTTGCATTTGTTCAATGCTTGTTTCAGTGTCAGAAAATGATAAAAAAAATATGCCTTGGGATGCATAATAAAGGGAATTTGGGCCTATCTAGAAAGGGTTAAAATGCATAAATTTAAGGTCACTAAAATAGGTCCAAACTAAGTGTGAAAATTTACTATCACCTATAAGGGACTACAATTTCCTATACTACAAAAATTAAGTAGGCTGGATAGATTCTACATATCCCTTACCCTACCCCTTACTCAAAATACATTGTGTTTTTTTGTTCAAGTGGACTTATCCACCACTCTCTCTGATCATCTTCCCATTATTTGCAACATAATTTTGTTTCCTAATTCAAGTATAGACAACTCTCTGCCATTCAATCTTAATGTGTCTCACTTAAAGAATTATATATGATTAGTTTCCCTTGAAGGGATTTAGAATTGTCTTTCTAAACTTGATGGAGGGGGTTCTTGGATTGATTGACGGTGCACAACCATTACTCAATGTACCAATTTTTTGCATTTGTTTGGAAAACAAATGGCCTGGCAACGTAAACGTAAAGAGAGATCTCTCCAAGGAAAGCGTGTTCATGCTAGAAATATGCTCAATTTTGATCCTAATAATATCATAATTCAAACATCAATTGTTGTGATAGAAGCTCAATTTCGTAAAATCAATAATTATAAAGGACAAGGGGCTAAAATCAGATCTAGAATTCAATGGATTAAGGAAGGAAACAAGGGCACTAGAATTTTTTTTAATTATCTCAATTATAAACATAAAAAAGAAAGAATTGGAGCTATAAAGGATGATTTTGATATTCTACAGTCTAATCCTATTGATATTTGTAATGTTTACAAATGATTTTATGAGAATCTTTTCAAATATTACCAATGGTAGGATATTCAACAAATCCTTGAGGATATTGTTAAAGGTCATATTCCTAATAAAATTTATACTAGGTACAACCAATATCTTGATAGAATGTTATCCTTGGAAGAGCTAGAAAATACTTTTTTCTCCATGGCTCCTAATAAAATCCTTGCAACGACAGACTCCCCATGGAATTCTATCAAGTTATGTGGCAACACATTAAGGAAGACTTTAACTGCCTATACTTGAAGGTTTTTCATAAAGGATCCTTAGGCCCTGTCATTAATGGTGGCATAATCAAACTTCTCCCTAAAGGAAAAATGGAATATTCCATATTTGGTTTGTATCCTATCACCTTACTTAAGACTTCCTTTTATTTTATTGCAAAGGCCTTGGCTATTAGAATAAAACTAGTGGTAAAATGAATTGTTAGAATAGAGCAAACTAGTTTTATTGTTGGCAAATATATTCTTGATAATCTAATGTTAGCATGGGAAACTTGTGAATGAGCTCAACATAAATGCCAAAAATGCTATATTTATTAAGCTTGATTTTGATAAGTCATATGATAGAATTCTTTGATGTTTTATTCTTAATATGCTTCAATGGTTGGGCTCTAGTACAAAAATTCGTGCACATGTTTGAATGTTGTTCCAAGATGCTAATGCTCAGATAATTATAAATAATATGGTGACAGACCCATTTCCCCTACAAAGATCCATTCGCCAAGGATGTCCTCTAGCTCCTTATCTCTATGTCCTTATTGTTGATGCATTGGGTTATCTTCTCCAAAGTGTCATTAACATGCATCTCATTTCAGGATTTTCTATCCCTAATAACGTTGTAATCAATTATCATTATGTAGATGACAATTTATTATTTTTACAAAATTATGAAAGAGATATTTCTAATATGATGGACATATTAGAGCTATATTGTGATATTTCAGGATCCAAATTGGCACATAAAAAAAACAAAATTATTGATGATTCAAGTTGGGTCTACTCCCCATTGGATTCAAAAAGAATGGAAACAAATTAATCATGAAGAAATTATGAGGTATCTTGGAATACCATTTGGTATTGGTGTCTCCTTTTGTGATATGTGAAATTGGTATCTTAACAAAATCAAGAACAAACTCATTAATTGGGGGCATAAATTCCTTTCTTTGGATAGTAAAATTCAAGTTGCTAATAAATTTTTTCTTGCTACTCATGTTTATTGCTCTTCCTATTGGATGCCTTTTAAGAAAGGGTTTGAGGAATTAGTCAAAATTATATGAAGATTTATTTGGGCTAAATGAGATGGTAATCCAAGATATATATCCACATCATGGTCCCATTGTACTCAACCAAAACATAGAGGTGGTTTGGGTCTCATAGATCCAAGATCTTAGGGGATTTTTTTGGTTTCCAAATGGATTATCAGAGTTGGTAAAGGTGATGAAGCATGGAAGATCCTTATTCGATATCAAATTAATCATGCTTTAGCCAAAGGAAAATGGCAGCAAGTGGGTTGGTTAGACAAAATTATTCATGCTTCATTTTTCTCCATCAAGGCTTCTCTCCCCCTTCAGTCTATCTAGAAGGCCTGGCAATATGTTTTCCATCTCTTAAAATGAAGGGGAGAAACCCTTCAACCTGGTTTCAATTTTTTTGTTTATTCTATTTGGTGGAACAAGCATATCCTTTATCACAGTCAACCCCTTGCTTTAAGCTTCCTAAATCATTCCTATCCATTGTTCAAAACAGGGGTATGTAATGCCAGAGATTTGTGGGATTTTCAATTAATGTGCTAGTTACCATGGAATACGGTTAAAATAATTTCAATCTTAGAAAAAAATGCAAAGATTTATTGATCTTTGTGAACTCCTTGGTGTTGTTGGAGTTGTCTATGAAGCTTTGTACTCCTGTCTATTGAAACTTTTTCAAATATTGGTCAAGGATATCTTCTTATCCCTTTTTATTGTTTCATTTAAAAAGATATACTTGAAGCTACTTCCTAATTTATCCTTGAAGTCTCGTTTGAATTCCAAATGGAATTACAGGTCCAGTGAGAAGTTTTGGTCAAAATTATTTGCTCAAATTTAGATATTGAAAGTCAATTCATGTGCTCAGTTAATTTCTAGGAAGATACTGCACTTCAAACTACTTGTTGGGAATAGGTTAAAATGTATTATGATCTAACCAACTAATTTTCCTCTTTGTCACATGCATGAAAATATCATGCACATTTTTTGGAACCGCCAGTTTGGTAAAATATAGTGGAATGTTATGCACAATGAATTCTCTTCTATCTTCAATCATAAACCAAGTTGGAAAAAATCCCTTCTTGGAGCTATTCTTCATGATAATATTATTTTTGAGGGTGTGAGACATGTAATCTTGTTGCATATATGGAGAAATAGATGTAAATCTTTTTTTACTAACAATAATGATCATCAGGAAGTTGTCTTTTTAAGGCTTTACTCTAATATATTTTTATTGTCTTGCTACCCTATTTTCTATGCTCCAGAATAAGGCTATGAGGAATCTCATGTTGAGTTTCTAGATTCAACAAATCAAGTTGCAAGTTGAATATTTTCTAAGAAAAAAGGATGTTTTTATAGCTCAAGGTTTAATATCTTCTTTTTCAATTTGTATAGAATTGTGTGCAGCTCTACATCTTGTTTCAATTTTATAATATTTCAACTAGTTGAGCAACTATTGGGCAAGGTAGTTAGTATAGCTCTTGGTTTCAATTTGTATAGATATATGGTTTTTTATACAACTCTATGATTTGTAATGGTTCTTTTGCAGGTCTGTTTTGTGCAATTTCTACTTGGAGTTTTTTAATTGCACTTTCTTCTTTCTAATTCATTCTTTTAATACAAAAAAAAGTTGAGAGGAAAAATGTACAAAAGATTTTAATAATTCCTATATACATGTTATTCTTGAAAGATTGTGCCTTTTCCTTCTTCATATGCTAAAATTGGTGAAAAAAAAGCAAGTGCCACAAGCATCATAGTCCTTCCCCAACTTTTAAGTATATTGATAGATAGGTAGTTTGAAGAGATTGAGAGGAAAGACTTTGTATGTTGGTACATGGAATCAAACAAGACATCAAATGGAGAACCATTTTTTGTTCTGGAGATTTTTTGGAGAGTATGGGATTTTTTTTAAAAAAAAATTTATGTGGATAGCTAGTGAAAGAGAGGAGCAATTTTCTATGTGTAATAAATTGGGTTTTTACGATCTAACTCTTGGTTATTAAGGTATATCTTCAATTTGGTAGATTTTTTCTAGTTTGAATGATAGGTTTAAAATATTAATTAAGAGATTTAACATGTTAGTGTAATTGTATTTTTTCTTTGTCAGTTTGTGTTTAAGTGAAATCTATGTCAGATTGTGTTCTTTCTGATCATTCAACTTCAAGTTCAATATTGAGTGGGGCCCCAAATTTTTTAAGGTTGATAAGAGTTAATTTTTCTTGATAATTTAATTGATCCAACATAAATCTATATTGATCCACATCTAACATGTTTATAGTTTGGTTGTTTAACACCATCCCCTATATTGTTTATTTTGTGTATATATTTGGCTAACAACCAACAAAAAATATTGTGAATCTTATGTGGTCATGTTACCTAAACTCAATTGACTCCTTGCTCAAATTAAAGTGGTGTCTTTCCATATTCCCTTCTCAATTCATGTGGTTAAGGAGCACTGCTTCATGCAAGGGGAAAATTCCTACTCTATCAAGGGAGTGTAGAGCAAAACTAAACTTATTAGTTAATAGTTGGCAATCATGTCTTAAAAGAAAATTTCCAAGTCTCATGACCTAAAAATTCATCCTAAGAGATCAAGCGCATCAAAGAAGATAAATAGTGTCTTTCTACCATTTTTTATGTCCTTCACATGGTTAATCAACACTACACCAAAATTTTCTTGACTCAAACCCCATCCCCTAAGAAGGAACCAACTCTTTAGGCCTATCTAGTTGTAGTGTCATGTAGGCTCTCCATGAATCAAGTTATTGCCAATGAAAAACTACTTTTGGAAGAGGAGCTTTGCTCAATTTCACTTGGAATGACTAATTGTACAACAATGACTTTATTTATAAATTTTACAAAATCCTATAGGATGATGTTGGTCATGATTTGTTTCAAGTTTATCTAAATTTGAAATATTTTGTATTAATTATGGAGATCCTATAATTAACCAAGGAAACATCAAATTCATACTTGAAGCTAGTGATCCAAAGATATAAAATTTCCATCACTCTTTTTAATGTCTCTTATTAGATTATGATGAAACCTCTTCTTATGTCAATTATGCATCTCCTCCTATTGATTGTCCATCTTGAACAAACTAGTTTTGTTCAAAGAAAATATATCATCAACAACATAGTAAGTATTTGTGGGGAGAGTTTGGAATGGGTGTGTCGGTCCAACCAAAAATCACACTTCATCAACTTTCATTTTAAAAAGGCCTATTATAGAATAAAATGGCACTTCATTATTTCATGATCAAAACTTTTTTGGTTTGGTTCAACATTTATTCAATTAGTTCAAATTCTCCTTGCTAACACTTCTACCTACCTTGATATTAATGGTATCCAATCTAAACCTTTTGATAAAATTTTATCTATAAGGCAAGGTTTCCCTCCTAAACACTCACTCTATTTTATTGCTTCTACGGATCTGGGTATCTATTTGCCAATGCTTTCTCACAAAGATGATTCAAAGGTATATCTCTACCAAGTTCCAAATCCCATACATTGGTTAGTGGGTACTTTGCAAATGATTCTTTAGTACTCATTGAGGAAGAATATAGTTTTTGTCACACATTCAACTATCTTGATGCTTTTGTCTTGCCTCTAGCTCCAACGTCCAATGGAATAAAACAAAATATTATAGGCAAACCCTCTCTCAACCTCCTATCTAGCTTCACACTTTTGGATGGAAATCCATTGGTCATGGATACATTTTTAAATTTATAGGAATTACCTTTTCTTTTCAAATCCATCAATCCACCTTCGACAACATGTGATTGATAGAATTGAGAAAAATATTTCATTTTGGATCACCTAGCCACTCTCACTGGAAGGTAAGTTTTAGATCTAATTTAAATTTTTATCCATGACTCATGTTTACTATTCCTCTTATTGGTTTCCCTACAAGGAATCATACCATAAGTTGGAAAAACTTTTGTGTGACTTTATATGGCCAATTGTCGCTACAATAAAGGATTTCATAGAGTGACAAGGGATATTGATTATTTTATTATTGACCTAGGTGTGCTCACTCTTATTAATGTTCACATGTATGGTATTTATATTTATGCAAAAAGGTTTTCAAATCCAATGATGGTAACAAGTCTTTTTTTTTGAGTAATTACAATGCCTCTAGCTCATTATATGAGTGCTCTACCTAGAATGGCCTTAAATTTCACTCTCTTTCCATTTATCTAGTGTCCATCAAAATCAATGGCACATTTTTGACCAAAATTATATGGAAATCCTAGGAGGCAATCAATTTGAGGCTAATCTATAATGGTGGCATATGTTTCAATGGCCTATCCATTAATCAACACTCCCTATGGTAGTCTCCCACCATCTTTTTTCAAGAAAATTCACTAGCAACCACTCCTTGGTTTCATTCCCTCAAGTCCTTTGGGAGGGAAATCAAGCATCTCTAGTCCATATACATTCCAAGGCATATTACAATTGGCTCTATTGGCTCAAGCTAGAGTGATATTCAATTTGTGTTAAACTAGATTTATAACTTATTAAGTGATAATTGGTTATGTCCTCCCTCAACATATGCATAAATTTTTTAAGAGATCCCCATACCTAGTGGAAGGATTAAAAATGGTATGAAAATCAGCATTTCACAATTATACTCCAAAAAAGTTATAGGTGGCTCCCCCCTCATCTACCCATGTTTAGAAATTGAATTCGACATGGTCTTTCAATCACCTAGTTTCCTCTAGGCTAAAAGATTTTGCATCATCTAGTAGGCTATTGTGGAGCCTAAAATTGTTGAGTTTTCTTGGTTTCTATTGTACTAGGGGCTACCCATTCGCATTTCCTTGATTCATCTTAGATTTTCTAATCCAAGGTGCCCTTTATTATAGAAAACCTAAAACTCTTCTCCATTATTTTTGGTATTTGAGACTATGCCCAAGATTCTTGGTATTGGATACATTATTTTCCTGGCCCTTAAGGCCCCAATTGCTTATGATAAGATGTTATTTTAGGAGATAAGGCCAAATTCTTTAATTCTAACAATTATGGCATGCTTTTAGATTGGAAATTAATTTTTGTATTTAGAAAGAAAAAAATGATGTAATTTTTATTATGCCACTCTAGATCTTAATTTTTCTACACACTCCAAGTTATTGGTTATCTGTAATGAGCTCATGTAGATTCAAGTTCAAGCTACCAAGGTAGCATTAGAGGTCCAAAATCTCTAAACCCTAATTGACCAATAGGATCATACCCCTTGCATGGTGTCTATGGTGGCACCTTCAGTAACCCACACTAAATTGCCCTATTAACTAAGGATATGCAACACTTAGAATCTACATACCACCACTAAAAAATTTGCTAGAGAGCCAACACTCTATCACCACCATAACCCATAAGACAACACTCTAGTTGGACTCATCTCCCTCTACAACATTTCAATCACCAAGGTGGGTGGTCTCTACATTCACATAAATCCTCCATGTCTTCTCTATGATGTGGTTGGCTCACTCATGATTGGAATAAATTACCTCAACTAGAGTTAGTTTTCTCTCTACTTAGAACTATCAAGATTTTTTAGTAGGAGGTATGATGGGGGAAAAATATGCTATTCTTTTACCTCTTATTTGTGTTAACCCTTGTCGTCTTTCCTAGTGTTTCTTGTCGTTCCTATCACTTTTCATTAATGAACTGAAGGTATTTTATGAAATAGAAGGAAAGGTAAAAACTAATGAAAATACCAATTTCGCTGACTGCTGCTAACTATCTTTGTGATTTCGGTAACAGACAGTGTTTAATGGTTGATAGCGAGCATGAAGGACATCGGTGGAGGGATGACTAAGCTACTGAAGTCATATTGTCATTTTGGCTCTATTTGTCAAGATTAGCAATTTTATTCTAGGTTGTTATGTTGTTCTTGAAATACTGTCAAAGACTTTAAAACTATTTTTGATTATCTTTTAATGGTTGTTGGCTGAAAGCCACTAACAACCAAAATTTTTATTTGATTACATATGAAAGACTATTAGACATATAGGTAACTACAATATTTATATATACGTGTGTACGCTGAAACTGGATAGATATATACATAACCAAAATCATACTTTGGTGATTTTAAATCTACACTCTGTTAATGTAGTTTGGGCAAATGAAAGCTATCGTGGAGTAATTATGTGTACGTGAGTTTCATCATTCAATAACCGATGAAGGCAGGGCCCACTTCCTTAGTTGTTGGTGATCATTGCATTAGGATTGTGTGTGTGATAATGTATGTTTTCGTTTTACAAGTTATTCGATTAATTTCATTACTGTATTGTTTGTTCGATCTTTTATCTGCATAATCCATTTATGCAAAAGTATTAATTGATATTGATTTATTAATTCTTGTCAGTATAATTTGTATTGGTTTATTCAATATATGTTTGTTTATATATGTAATTCGTCAGTCACTTGTTACAAAATAGCTAGATATCAATTAATGAGATTGTTATGAGTTAAGAAGTTAAATAATCAATTGGTGTCAAAAGTCTATTTGTATTCAGTAGTTCAACTTTGATTTTGTTCACGTTATTTCTAGATAGATTTCCATTCTATTGCATAGATTTTTACTTTTGTTTTGTTTTGTTGTGTGCCAGTAACCTGTTTTCTGTGCAGAAGTATTTCTTCACGGATTCTTGTCACACTTGTGACAGGAAGTCTACCAATCAAAATTTTGTTCATAAGTAGATTACATTAGTTGCATCCATCAACCCTTGGTTTATTAATTGCAGCTCTTCGACATATTGCCACAACATGGTTCAAAAAGCCTACATTCCCGGATTGACACTTTAGGATGAACTAAGGAAGCCATTTCTAAAGATTACATCGAACCCATTTCAAGAATAATTTAAAACCACAATTTTATTCAATCATTTTGGCGTTGTTGTCGGGGAATAGTGTTAAAGACCTGTATTTCTAGTAAACTAAGTTAGGAAATATTGCGCTAAGGAGAAATTCCACACGAAAGTCGACTCTATTTGGACAATTACCCTTGGTTTGTTTTGTCATAGATCATTTAGTTGCATGAATCATAATAGGGATAGTAGAGGAAGATTCATTAGAAAAGAAAAGGGAAGTAGTTCACAACCCGAAAAATCCAAAAATAAATCAGCACCATCCATTGAGAGTTTGTACCCCGAAGAATTGCAAGATAAGTCAAAATCACCCAATGAAAGAAGTAGCTTGACTCATGAGAAGTTGAAAAGTAAATTTCTATCATTAGAATTACCCGAACCTGATCTTGAGAAGTGTGCCATTGGGACCACTATTTTTTAAACACTCGCAAATACCCAACCAAGCTCTTCCGAGATATTACGCAAAAAATTTGAACAATTTTTCCAAGAGTCTTATGGGGAAAAAGCTGGTCCATTCTCCGAAGAAGGCCACAAGCCATTTGAAACTTATTTTACTCCTTGGGCATTAGAAGTCATGGATCCCGACAACAATAACAACAAAAACAATGACAACAACAATAACAACAATCATAATAGGGCATTAGCTAATAATAATCCGGGTACTTTTGAGTTTCTAATCACACATCTCGAAAGAGATGCTCCCATGAAGAATATTCCTCATTCTGCTTTGCCCATTTTTCGTGGTCTTTCAATAGAGGATCCTGACATGTTTTTGTTTGAATTTGATGTGTTGTGTCACAGCTATGACTATCAAAATGATGCACAGGAAACTCAAACTAGTTCCAACAACATTAAAGGACACCACCTTAGGATGGTTTATGAACCTTCGGAATATCAGGATGTGGGACATCATGAAGGAGCTATTCTTGAGAAAGTACCAAGAATATTGAAAAATGAAGGAGGTTTGGGATGAGATTTTATGCATGACTCAAAAGGAAAACGAGTTCATAGAGGACTACCTTGAATGTTTTATGTTTAGTCTTCAACGGTCTTTCCAGGAGGGACTAAATGATGATACTATTAAAATTTTATTTCTTAAAGGGATAAGAGATGATGTTATGGATGCATTAAATTTAATAGGAAAAGGCAATATTTCCAAAATGGAATTTGATGATATCTATGATATTTGTAGGAACTATTCAAGGTCGCGACATTCAGGAAGGAGCTATCCAAGTAATCCTTATATCACAAGCAGTGTGATAGGTATCACAAAAAGGGAAATAGGCAATTTACTTGAGGATCTTAAAACAAATTTGTTGAGTCATATGGGGAAATAAATAGACACTCTTTACACCCATAGGAAGCAAGAGGAAGCCGAGAAGGCCCTAGCTATGTTTTGTCCAATGTGTCACAAGAGACATGGTAGTGAGGACTACCCATTTAATAGGAAAAACATCTCATCCTTAGAAGAACTTAGTAAGAACTCTATCTTAAGGCCTCCTCCTGTAGGTATGCCTGAAATGGAATATTATGAGGAACCCATCTATTATATGGCCCCTACGCGAGCCTTTCCACCTAGAGCAATGCACCCTAACATGATGAATGATTATTTTGCCCCAGGACCTAGCCAACCTAACTCTTATCAACCGGGATGGTATGGGGGTTGGCAACAACCCCCATACCCTCAATAGATTTCACAATATCAATATACTTCACAGTCGTGGCAAAAGGCATGGAGGCCACAACCGCCACACCCATCACCATACAAACAATAATCATTCCCATCACAATCACAATTCCCACCTCCTCCTATGATTAACCCATACCAACAATCACAACAACTCCTTCCGAATTCGCCATCGTCGGCCGCCCAACTCATCAATCCAACAAACCATACACCACAACCACCGAGACCTACACCAATGCAAACCCAGGTGAATCCCAACCCCAACAATAAGGCAACCCAACCAGTGTATAATAATGAGGCAACAGGATACTCCACCTATCCCATAAATACATTAGAAATAGACGGAGTTCAGTTGAGGTCAAGGAAGGCTCTCCAAGGGACCACCATTACCGAAATCAACGAGGAGTTAGAAACTAAGCTAGCCAAAGAACCTCCCTTTCTCAAATGATTTCAATATGAACCACTACAAAGGGAGGATTCTCAACCTGAATTTTATTTTGCTAATGAATTGCACAATGTTAACATCAAGATTCCTTTGTTGCAGGTCATCAAGGACATTCTCGTCTATACAAAAATAATTCGTGATCTATGCACCCGGAAGTAAAAAAACAAGCAAGACCCAAAAATCATTCAAGTCACCAGACAATTGGTAGATCTTATGCTTGGAAACACAACCATTCCAAAGTACTTTTATCCAAGGAATCTGATCATTAAGGCAACCATTGGTAAAGTAAGTATTCCTAATACCCTTCTAGATTTGGGTGTTGCAATTAATGTAATGACATTTAATGAAACAAAGGAAAGACTCTCATTAGAAGGACTTAGGCCTACTCCTACAATTCTTCAAATGCCAGATAGATCCTTGGTCAAGCCTGAAGGTGTGATTGAAGATGTAATCCTTTCTATTGATTCATGGGAATACCTAATTGACTTTGTGATTTTGCAGCCAAAAATTAAGTTGGGGGGATACCCCCTGATTTTGGAGTGACCTTGGTTGGCAGCCGCAAATGCATCTATTAATTTCTAATCAGGGAACATGGTCATCTCCAATGGCGAGAAAAAGAAAAAATTGACTCTATACCCACCAACATAACCTTTGTTGGAAATAGAGGACCTAGTTTGGGTTGATAGTGAATTGGATGAGTCGTTACCAATTATGACAATTGATAGAGCATTAGATATGGAAGAACCTACTGAGGATAATGTTCTTGTTAATTTCCATCAGAAAAATTATACATTTAATGAAATTTTTGAAAGTATGGTCCTCCATTCAGGTATAAATGCTCAATGCCCTTTTGGGAATTTTCCATTGGTCGGTAGTTCACATTCTATTCAACACTTTATCACATTGCATCAGTTGTTGCCCCATAATTTCTTATATGGTTCATTCTTATCTTCTGTAAATTCAAGTGATATTCCATCCACCTCGCAAGTCTTAACCATTGATTCACCTACACAATCAGAAGCTATGGAAATTCTGCCTAATCGCACACTTAACATTAATCCACAGTTAACCCCTGAACAGATCCAATATCTTATCACCATACTTAGAATAAACAAAAATGCATTAGCTTGGGAATACCAAGATATGTGTGCCATTCATCCTAACACCTGCACCCACCGTATTTACATTGAAGAAGGAAGTCATCCAATTAGGCAACTACAACGTCGGCTCAACCCTGCCCTGCGTGAAATATTCAAGGAAGAATTATAAAAATTGTAAAATGTCAGGTTTATATATCCTATTTCAAATAGTCAGTGGGTTTCTCCTTTAGTTTTGGTCCCTAAGAAAAATGGAAAATGGAGAATTTGTGTTGATTATAGAGCATTAAATAAATCTACTAAGAAAGATCATTTTCCATTACCATTTATTGATCAAGTATTGGACACTCTTGTAGGTAAAAATTTCTTCTCTTTTATGGATGGTTTCAGCGGTTACAACCAGATTCACATAGCACCAAAAGATCAAGACAGGACTACTTTCACTTGCCCTTGGGGCACCTTTCCTTATAGTGTCTTGCCATTTGGTTTATGTAATGCCCCTGCCACTTTTCAAAGGGCAGTTTTGAGCATTTTTGTGGATCTTGTTAATGATTGTGTTGAGGTATACATGGACGATTTTACTGTCTATGGTAACACCTATGAAGAGGCTAAAAAAACTTAGAAAAGGTACTTAGGGGTTGTATAGATACCAACTTGTCATTGAATCATGAAAAGTGCCACATACTTATGACCGAAGGGATAGTGCTTGGAAATTACATCTCCTCTAAAGGTATTCAAGTGGATCCTAAAAAGATCCAAATTATCTAGGACTTGCCCATACCCTCTAGTAAAAAATATGTTTGAAATTTTCTTAGTCATGCAAGGTACTATCGAATATTTATCCAAAATTTCAGTAAGATTGCATCCCCATTATTTGCATTGCTAGTCAAAGATGTTGCTTTCTCTTGGACACCCGAGTTTCAAGAAGCCTTTGAGTCCATCAAGACAAAACTTGTAACCACACCCATCCTTAGAGGACCAAACTGGGAACTGCCATTTCATATCCATAGCGATGCCTCAAATTGTTCGATGGGAGTTGTGCTTGGACAAAAAGAGGATAATCTCTTTTATTCCATCTACTGTATCAACAAGAACTTCACAGGGGTCAAGGTAAATTACACGGTAATTGAAAATTAATTTTTAGTTGTCGTGTATGCAATCAATAAGTTTTGTCATTATATTACTGGCTATAAAGTGTTTGTCCACACAGAACATTTAGCAATTTGGTTTTTAATGAATAAACCTCTGGTAACCGATAGAATTATTAAATGGTTGCTTTTACTCCAGGAATTTGATATAACTATAGTTGATAAGCTTGGTCGAGAAAATTTGGTTGCAAAATTTTTGTCCAGATTACAACAGCCAGACAATGAACCCATTCCAGTTGACGATGCATTTCCAGATGAGCACCTCTTTACTATATCAACAAAGAGCCCATGGTTCGTCGATATTGCAAACTATCTAGTTACATGCAAGTTCCCACCACATTTTTCCCCAAGGGAACAACGGAAGTTGGTTGGACTCAGTGGCCAATATACATGGATCGATGGATTGCTCTTCCGCACCAACATTGACAATATCATGTAGTGTTGTGTACCAGAAGATGATGTCTTTGATATACTTTGTGTATGCCATACAAAACCATGCAGGGGACACTTTGTTGCTCAGAGGACTGCCCAGAAGATTCTCACTACAAGTTACTACAATTGTCAACGCATGGGCTGACCCATGTGCCCGGACGAGATTCCCTTACATCCACAATTGTCTATAGAGCCATTTGAGAAGTGGGGCCTTGATTTTGTTGGCCCAATCAACCCGCCATCAAGGAACAAGGAATACATCCTTGTATGCACCAATTATGTCACCAAGTGGGTAGAAGTGGTCACATTGAAGCATGCCAGAGATACAAAAGTAGCAGATTTCTTGTACTTCAAGATTTTCACAAGATTTGGTGTTCGCGAGAGATAACCATAGATCAAGGACCACAATTCATATCTAATCTCATTTTTGCTTCGGTTTGTGAATATGAGATTCATGATCACAAGTCCACACCTTATCACCCTCAAGCTAATGGGCAGGTAGAAGTCACCAAGAGAGAGATTGAGAATATTCTTACTAAGACAATTGCTCTTCATAAACACGACTGGGCTACACGACTTCCTGAAGCTGTGTGGGCCAATTGCACAACTCGGAAGACCACCGCTGGTCTGACCCCCTATGATCTTGTCTATGCTAAGAAATTTGTCCTTCCCATTGAGTTTGAGATAAAAATTCTCTGCACTGCACTACAATTGGGTATGAGTCTTTCTTATGCATAAAAGGCATGCATTGATCAACTACACTCCTTAGATGAATTGCGCCAGGAAGCACTCTTCCACACCAAGTTTGTTCAGAAACAACGTGGTTTATGACATGACTGTCACATTCGCCAATGGTCATTCCAACCTAGAGATTGGGAACTCTTATATGACTCTCGCTTCACAGGCTTTAAGGGAAATTTTCACACACGATGGTTGGGACCCTATGAGATCCATACCGTATATGCTAATGGTGTTGTTCATCTCTATACAGTGGATTCTGAAAGATGATCTCTTTTGTTAATGGTCACCGCCTCAAACTACACAAGAAGCCTCTTTCCAAAGAAGATTTTTTTCTCGAGGTGGCGCATGAACTTACTATCGTTCCTTTTGGCCTCCTTCATGGTTGATCAATAAATCCATTAAAATAAAATAAAACAAGAAAATATCCAATGGTGAAAACCCTTTTTTGGGCATTGTTGGCCAGTTAATGTTTGAAAACCAATTTTTTGGCAAACATGACCTATTTAATAAAACTTAGTTGTGAAAACTGATTTTTGATGCCACTAGGTGGTGGTAGATTGAAAACCGGGTAACCGGTGGTCTATAGTCGACATAATAATAATAATAATAATAAATAAAAATGAAACAAAACGGAGGATATCTTCAGCATTGGCACCCCACCTTCTTGTCATTTTTCTGCCAGGACTTGTTTTGCACAAGCAAGTGTCTGGGTCCCTCATTCCATTCATTTGGGGTCCTACTTCAACTTCCTACTCAGAACTCTGGCCTATTCTTTCCTGCCTCTCAACGATATGCTTTGACACTGTTCCTGTCATCTACTTGTCAAGAACCCATATTTTTCATGTCCTTGTTGGTTGGTGCTATCACTTCTTTCTAGCTAGATTCTATGACCCTTCACTCCTACTTCTGCCATCCATGTCACAATGGTTGTTAGTGGTTTTCAGCCAACAACCATTGCTTTGATTGATTTTATGTTCTTGTCTCCTTTGTGACAGGAACCGATGCAGTTATCTCTTGGCCGAATTTCCAGTCTCTTCTTTGACAAGATTTGTTTTCTCGATGGTACTCCTTTCTCCATGGATTAACTCAA
Source organism: Sequoiadendron giganteum (assembly GCA_007115665.2). NCBI lineage: Eukaryota > Viridiplantae > Streptophyta > Pinopsida > Cupressales > Cupressaceae > Sequoiadendron > Sequoiadendron giganteum. The sequence continues at coordinate 468,924,810 of CM021107.1, read as the reverse complement.
GATTTCTTCATCATTCCTAGTGCTTCATCCAATTGAACGTCACCTTGTCAGTCATCGTACTCTTTGCCTAACAATATTCTCGTGCTTTCTTTTCCACGCGACGTTCGCCAGCTGGCTGCTTTCGTTCAGTTTTGGCTTTATCATGACTATCCCTCCTACGTTGCACTCTTTCCGCCCTATCATTGTTGCGATTTGGCGCTTGCATCAACATCAAATTCGCCACGTGACCACTCCTGTCCATCAACGGTCATTGATATTGTTATTTCATAATTTTTTTCCTTTTCTTTTTATTTTATTTAAATATCGATCATTCATTTAATGATGGTGATGTCACCCACAGATGGGTAACTTGCTAAGCTGGGAGGGGCAGTGTCACATTTGTTGTCATATCTTGTATTTTCCATAAAAAACTTGTCCCGTAATATCTACATCCTTTGATTTTCAGTGTGATCTATCATAAATAGTAACTCCCTCTTAATACCGCCAGTAATCATTATTATTCACCCTTAATAAAAAATTAAAAAACCACCATTCTTTAACCACTTACCATAAACCATTTCTTATCGCCTAAAAATTGTTGCCAGTTAAGTTGTCATATTCCTAGTGATAGTCATTTTTGAAAGACTGGTTTTTACACTTTACCGGGCTCAAACTATGAACTGTTCAGATTGCACCTCCTAGTAAGGATATGGCAGGAGAACGTAGGCACCACTATGAGCCAATGACTATGGATGATTTAAGGGCTTTGATGATGTTTGAAGCTTAGAAAATATTCAAGCAAGCAGGTTGAGATGCGTATTTTAAGAGACTATGGGGATATGATGAGAAATTGGCTCGCGAGTTCGTGACAACCTGGAAGACGAAGCGGGTGAGAGTCCGTGGGCTGCTGTTTCTTGTCTCGGTCAAAAATATAGTGGATGTCACAGAGTTGCCATTGATAGGAGAAAAATATTTTCCTAACAATTTTGGGCAAGAAAGAGACCTCAAATCCCTCTGTAAGAAGTTCCTGAAGCATGGGGAGTTGGTTGAAGTAGTTTCAGGTCCGGGCACAAAGCTATCTTCACTTCTAGCTCCCTGGAATGATGTGGCAAAATTGTTTATTCAATATTTGACCTACGAAGAAAGGCATGTATATGTTTATGCAAAATAATTTCAGCTGATGATACACTTGAGATGGGGTGCATTCGTCAGTATTCCTTTCTTTCTATATTCTTCCTTAATGCAAATGCACAAAGCAATTCAGAAGGGTAGTGAGAGTTCATTGGCACATCATGGGCTTATTAAACTGTTAATTGTAAAGGAATTAAAGAGACTTTCACCTCCTAGGGATCGAGACTCGTTTATTGTAGATGAAACCCCTAAGAATTCTATTGAAAATGCCCTCCATGATACTTCAAAGCACTTTGCCGAAGAAGATTCCCACAATATAGAAAATTTTACTAATAACCTAGAAGATGAAGAGTCTAGTTAGGAAAATTTAGAGAATAATGAATACACCGAGGGTTTCGAGTCTGAAGCTCCTCCTAATAGTGCTAAGAAAGGAAAAGCACAAACCCTCGGGTCAAGTAGCAAGAAGGTTAAGGGTTCCAGTGCTAAACGACTTAAACTCAAGGATATTGAAATCTCTACACCTGGCTCTAGGGTTGAAAAGAAGCAGTGTAGTGGGTCTACCTCGACTGTTGTTTTAGAGGAAAAATAATTGTCACCTGATTTCAAAGATAAGTTAGCCAACTTGGCTAATGTAGCTAGTGGCTTAAGTTTGTGAAAAACTAAGGACGTTGTGTAATTGACAATAGTGGCAATGGTCTCCCAAAAGACTAAAATAATAGAAGTTGTTGCTAGAGAGTTGAGAAGAGGTAAGAGAAAGAAGCGAAAAATTAGACCTTGAGGATTCCCCACAACACCAAGAGGAACCTAAGAAAAATCTTGAGATACCACCCCAAAATTCTCCTATCTTAAGAGAGTAACTTGAGCAAAACCTTGATGTGCCGCCCCAACATTCCCCTATCTTGGAAAAGATACTGAACAGTCAAGAAGAAATTCTTGACAAGGATATTGTTCATACTGAATCTTCCTTGGGAAAAAGCGATAATGACCTTGACAATCCTGAGGATCACAACCCACGTGGCATTGCCCACGAAGAAGAGCATCAAGTAGAGGAGAGAGTAGGAAATGAGGTGAATATAGAGATTCAGGAACATGAAAATATTGCAAACCCTCATCAAAAAAAAAAAAGAGAAACAAGAGTTAGAGGCAGAAGAAGAGTATGAAGAGGAACATCCCCTACTCACTAATGATAAAATTCACAACATCCAGAGTTTGGTGACCAAGCTGACTAAAGAGAATGAAACTTTATGGAAACAAGTTCAAACAACAGAGTCACTCAATTTATTTGAAGCAAATGAAATCAATCAGTTAAAGGTAGCACTTGAGCAAGAAAAGGTCAATGAGACATCGGTGGTAACATTTCAAGAGCATGAAAAATAGTTGCAGGAACTCCATCGATTGTGTGTCACAGAGGTCACTAGTACTCTGCAAAAACTTGCCCCTTCTCTCTTTGGTTTGTATTCTATACTCTCTCTGCATGAGGACATGAAAAGTCTTTAGATGGGGGGAAATGATGGGGGAAAAATATGCCATTAATTTACCTCTTATTTGTGTTAACCCTTGTCATCTTTCCTAGTGTTTCCTGTCATTCCTGTCACTTTTCGTTAATGAACTGGAGGTATTTTATGAAATAGAAGGAAAGGTAAAAACTAGTGAAAATACTGATTTCGCTGATTGTTGCTAACTATCTTTGTGATTTTGGTAACAGGCAGTGCTTAATGGTTGCAAGCAAGCATGAAGGACATCGGTGGAGGGATGATTAAGCTGCTAAATTCATATTGTCATTTTAGCTCTATTTGTGAAGATTAGCAATTTTGTTCTAGGTTGTTATGTTCTCATAATACTATCAAAGACTTTAAAAATATTTTTGATTATATTTTAATGGTTGTTGGTTGAAAACCACTACAACCAAAACCTTTATTCGATTACATCTGAAAGACTGTTAGACTTATAGCTAGCTACAATTTGTATATATATGTGTGTACGTTGAAACTGGATAGATATATACATAATCGAAATCAGACTTTGGTGATTTTAAATCTACACTTTGTTAATGTAATTTGGATGAATGAAAGCTATCGTGGAGTAATTATGTGTGCGTGAGTTTCATCATTCAATAACCGGCGAAAACAGGGCCCACTTCCTTGGTTGTTGGTGATCATTGCATTACGATTGTGTGTGTGGTAATGTATGTTTTGGTTTTACAAGTTATTCGATTAATTTAATTATTGTATTGTTTGTTCGATATTTTATTTGCATAATCCTTTTGTACAAAAGTATTAATCGGCATTGATTTTTTAATTCTTGTCAATATAATTTGTATTGGTTTATTCAATATTTATCTATTTATATATGTAATTCATTAGTCACTTGTTATAGAATAGTTAGATATCGATTAATGAGATCGTTGTGTGTTAAGAAGTTAAATAATCAATTGGTGTCGAAATTCTATTTGTATTCAATAGCTCAAATTTGATTTTTTTCACATTATTTCCAGATAGATTTCCATTCTGTTATAGATATTTTTACTTTTGTTTTGTTGTGTGCTAGTAACCTGTTTTCTGTGTAGAACTATTTCTTCATGGGTGTGACAGGAAGTCTGCCAATCAAAATTTTGTTCATAAGCAAATTACACTAGTTGCATCCATCAACCCTTGGTTTATTAATTGTAGGTCTTCGTCATATTGCCACAACACGGTTCAAAAAGCCTACATTCTCGAATTGACACTTTAGGATGAACCGAGGAAGCGATTTCTAAGGATTACATCAAACCCATTTCAAGAATAATTTAAAACCACAGTTTTATCTAGTCAAGGTACGTGAGGAATAAGAAGCTACTAATGATAGGTGGCAAGAATTTTTAAGGTGGTAGATGGAATAATTTTAATGATCAATACCCTTCTCTTATAGAATTTCCATTGTGTCTTAATGATTTTATTTTTTATGTTAATATGGTAATGTGATGGTTGTTTCCTTTTTGGGTTGTAGATTTTCTCATTTTGCAGTTTTTTCTCTTTTTGTAGCCATGTGTTTGTGTTTTTCTCTCTTAACTTTATTAGTTTAACTCTGCATAACAATCCCATGCTAACTATATTTTTGAGGATTTGAGTGTATGCTTGAACACATTTGTTTTAATATATGGTATTCCCATAAAAAAAAGAAATGTTTAACTAGATGGTTGATGAAATATCTAATTTTTAGACTAAATAAGTGTCATTTAGTAAATAGTATTTTTGTTGTAATGTTGAAGCTATGCATTATTAATTTAGCGAAGTTATAAATTTTAAAATTTTAATTTTACATTTAGTTGTTGCATATTAAAACTAGTGCCTTTGTATTATCCACAATAACAATCAAATATTATATAATTACTTAAAATTTAATTAATTAATCATAAATAATTAAATTTATAATTTTCCTGGCTTTAAATACCATAAGGCACCTAGGGGCCACAAAAAAGAGTATTAAAACTCAAATATTAAAAACACAATGTTCAATGGATCTCTTATCAAGATAAAATATATTATTACAACATTGCTATCATAACTTATGACTTTGCACCAAGCTTATCAAAATTCCCTTTCATATATGTATAATATTCCTTGCATACATATTTCTTATTTGCTTATATATTCACCTTACAACCTACTATTGACAATATTATAAAAAATTGCCCATTATCAAACATGCCTTCATGGGAAATAAAAAGGATTAATTTATTGTAATAAAGAATTAGTAGGATATTGCATCTCATTTTCAACTGACCTATGCTTGGCCTCACCATAATGTTTGGTATCTTCTACCTCATGAATAGTAGGGAATGAAATTTGCAGTGTCCCACCTAGAAGCTTTAGGCTCTTAAAGGGATTGCCTTCATTTTGTAAAACTATATGGAAGTATTCCACAATACAATATTAGTCTCCACTTGAATTTGAATGCCCTTTGTTTCCTCATGAATTAGAAATGTGTTAGACACCAATAACATAAAGAACACACTTGAAAGAGACTATGAAATAACATCTTTTATTTGGCCTCATGAATCTATTTTCCTTCATCCTTATTGATATCCTTTTCCAACTATCAAAGCCTTAGCATCCAAATATGTGGGTTCTTGACCCCCCTAGCAATATAATTGATGAAACTTTTAGTTTCCCACCTTAGAAACAAATTGCTACACTATGGATAAGCTCTACTTCCCCATCCAATTTTCCCCTCAACTTCCTTTTTCCCTTACCAAATTCCTTTTCCTCTTTTCGTGTTGTATTTTGTCTCCAAGGAGCTTATAATTTTTTAATAGATTACGCAACACTTTATTATTAAATAATGACATGACCTAGCATGTGACTATTTAAGATCTTACCAAATCACTTCACACTTTGGCTAACCCTTCACCTTATCACGCTAATAATGATCCATCTCATTGTTTCATGTAACACACTGGATCTCCTAGCACTGAATAATATAATCAAATATTTTCCCACCCTTTTGATCACTTTGTATGATTGTGGAATCAAAACTTGACCATTACATCAATTCCATTGTTAGAAGTGGATTACAATTGAAGATCCTTAATTAACAAGGTTTTAACCTCCATTAGAAACTAACTAGACCATTTTTTAATTTCTTTTTTCTCTTTCTCCTTTATATTTTTTTTGTAGTTGACAACCCAATTAGCCACAATGTTTCTAATTCTCTTAATATTTTTGAGTTAAATGTTCTTAAATTTTCCTATCAATTCCTTAGTACAAGAGATTAGGCACTCTAGCAACCAAGCCTCACATCTCCCTCCCTTTATACAATTGATAATGATAACATAATGACCTTCGACTCAAAGCTTCTTCTAAAATTTCTTCACTACCATATTGATTCCTAATAAAAGGGCCCTATCCTTAGCCATATTATTTGATTCTTCGCTAAAATCCATCACTATAATACAAACTAGTTATCCATTTGAATCTCTAGAAACACAACCTCCTCCTACTAGTCTTATAAATTATTTTTGTACCTTAGACTCACTATTCATCAATTATTGTGGTTTAGAAGACTTCATGAGGCCCATTTGAATTAATTTTGATTACTCTTGGATTATAGAATTTCAAAATGCATCAAAAATAGGCTCAACATATGTAGCTCTTATAAGAAAATGATAGGTGTGAAAGTCAAGAAAATACTAGATACTCAATACCAACCTTAGATAACACATTAAAAATTAATTGTAAACCCTCCTTATTAATTTGACAATAGTTGTTGTGTTTTTAGTTTCTTGATATTAGATATATATTCTTGGATGTATTCTGAACCTTTAGGATCAAGATTCATCAAGTCATTATAAATTTTAAAATCCTTTTGTTGTGTTTTGCACGATTCAAGATGAAGGTATAAATCAAAAGATATTAATGAACAAATGTGACCAAGAGTTTCCTCATAATTTATTTTCCACGCCTCCTTTTGATGTAGATTAGTACGTTGAAGACTATTTTATTTTAGATGTCCAATACATGTTTTTTCCCATTAGATAATTCCATTCTATTGTTTTATAATATGAGTCTTAATTATATTGATTAAGTGTTCAATATGGGGTTTCCTCATTGCAAGAACACACATTAAAAAAATTAAAAGCAATCAATCACTACAATATTACCTTGCATATTCACCATAAATGACTTCCCTAACAATATAAGATTTTGGCACTTTATACTTAATGTGATTAAAATTGCCATTTTCTAAATCAACAAAGTGGTTTTTGATTTTAGTACATTACATATACAAAATTAGACCATAAATTTAAAATTTTAATTCTGATACCAAATGGAATAAATCATACTAGACCAATGAGAAATACATAAAAAATTATGTACTTTAAAATATATATAACTAAAATTAATGAGAAATGTTGAACAACAATTGTAAAAATTTATAATTTATGGAGAATTCAATTAACAAAATTAAAAACCATATACACCACTATGAAGATCTCAAAATTTAACCCAAATAATTTTTTTATCATAAATTGGAGTCAATAAGGTTTGCAAAGATTAAAACTCAAATGAAGTAGTGTATGGGTTGGGGGAAGAAAGTTCTAATGTTAGTTAATGCAAGATGTCATTAGCAATCAGGTATTTAAAGATTCCTCTAAAATATACTAGATTCCCAAAAGACTCCCAACCATCAAGTTTCCCTTCCAAAAACTACCTTGGAAATATGAAATAATTATCTTATGTTTAAAAATCGCTAAAATTTTCATGGGAAACTGATTATTGTTGTTGGGTACTGATTTGATGGATTTTAGGTTGTTTTCTTCCTAGAATTTGCACATATATTCCTCTTGCTAGATAATAGTGGTGGGTTGATAGTGCAACCATGGTTGTGGTGGTGGGGATACATGCCACATGGCACCCTAGTAAACTTGCAATACTTTTGATCTTTAGTACCTTTGCCAATAAATATGACCTATAGAGCTTAAGAAAAATAATAGAATAATATAAAATTTAGTGAGTTATAAATTTACCTAGTGGTTAAAAGGATGTGCTAAAGATTCTATTGATGCCTACTTATGTAGACAAAGATTCAACATAATTATTTGCTTCTGTAGAGAATATTTTCTACAACACGATCCATACAATTGAGGATAACATTTTTTTCTTGATGGATCAAGGAAAAAGTGTTTGATTTTGATGATTTTATAGCCGATCTATAGGTTTTGAGGCTTTTTAGATGTCGTAGAGTCATATTTGACCCAAATACTTTTAAAATACAACTATCTTTTAGATATGACAACCACCTCATAAATGCAAATCCTTGTAAATTTGGCCCCCCATATCCAATTTGGATATAAAAAAAATAAACACCCTAAAATTAATGGTGAGCTCAAATTTACTCTAAGAATCTCCTAAACCAACCTTACATCCATGTTTATATTACATGATACATATGTTTCATTTGATCTATGAGATTGAATGATTGGTTATTGTTGAGGCTTTTCATTTGGGGTTGTAAGGAGATCATACTTGACATAGCATAGCACTTTGAGGTGTTGGTAGAAGGACATGGTATGATTTACAAGTTTTCTCTCTCTTTTCTATGACTAATTCTTGGAGGTTCATCTTCATATTATTTGGGAGAGTTATAGTGATATGTTGTAAGAGTGTATGCAAATATTGGTGTTGCATGTGTGGATCATCATGATTGTTCTCAGTACTACATTGTTTTAATCATTTTCCACACCTTGGTATGAGTATTGATTGGTAGACTTGATATTCCTTGTTCTATTTTCAGATTTGACATTACCTATGTAGTGGGAGTTCTTGGATATGTATGCTCTTCATTGACATGTTTTATACATGGAGCTTGTGATTGCAGTTTATGGGTTGCATACATTGTTGACATGAGTTTACTAATGTTTTTGATACCTAGGAGGTATGGATGGGTGAATTTATTAGCATATGTTGTGGATGCTACTCCCAATGATTGTGGGTTTTTACCTTTAACAACAACTTGGAGCCTTTACTATCACTTGGATTTGATGCTTCTATTTTTTGGATTGGTGCATATTCACCTTAGCTTGTTCTTTTTCTTCCATAGATGGCATGTTGAAGGATCAGAGGAGTTATCAAATATTTTATATCATCCAAATTATAGTTATAGAGATAGCCATCCAAGATCTAGAAGTTTTAATAAAAGCATAAGAGAGATATAAAATGATAGAATAATTCTATTTTATCAAAGGATGGATAATATAAAAGAGGAATATATTAATCATGAATTGGGATTACAATAAAAATTATATAGGCAAGGATGAGACATAGGGGGACATAATATTATGATATATGCCTTAATCTTATGACTTGAGACATAAAGTAAAAATGTCTTAAGAACACCTTAAGTAAACTTAAGTAGACAAGTGTAAAAAATACATAAGAGGTAAACTAGTTAGGTATTACACTCAATTCACACCTCTTACATAGTTTTCAGCAAGCCATTATAGATGAAATTTTTAGTTTCAAATATGTAATTTTTTCAATCTTTAACTTATTTTTCTATTTATTTATTAATTTTTAAACACTATGCCTCATAAACTTGAAAAAACATATATATATTTTAAAAATAAAAATTGTGATCAATTTAAATGTCATTATTTACACAATAAAATAATAATATTAAATTTATTTTAAATCAAATTGTATGAAACATATAAAAAAGCTTTGAAATTTACATCTTAATCTTAATTATAAAATAAATATATATATATATATATCAAACTCTAACATCATATACATTTGAAAAATATAATATTATTTGAAAAAAAAATCTTATATTTACCCTAATTAATTAGACTTCCACCGATGATGAACTTGTCCTAAAAACCGCATACTTAATTATGATTTCATTAGAAAACTCCTATAAATAAGATTCATCTTTTATTATGCTATATAATAGACAATAAATGAAAAAATAAATTAAGACTTCTAAAATGTTTCAACTTTGACAATCTCGAAATAATATTCCTTTTAATATTGAGGTTATTAAATATTTTTTCTCTTAACAAGACAATTTGATAGGCCTCACCAACCATCTTGTCAAAGACCCTCCCTATTTGACCTAACATGCTAGGAAAATGACTTATATATGCCCATAAAAAGATTTTGAAAAAATAATTATTTACTATTTTATAGGTCAAAGACTTACCTTTTAAGTATCTTTTATTATGAGTATTTAAATAAATTATATATTTAAATATAAAAACAAATATCTAGAAGTGTTCAATTTTTATCTCATATATGAAACTCTAATTTTTTAAATAAAAAATATTGTTTTAAAAAAGACATTATTTTGCATTTATCCTAAAAATTAGAGTACTTGTCCTAAAAACCACTCATTAGAACTCTTGTCAATAAAGATTCAATTTTATTTGGAAACAAATTAACTACGGCAGATTACTCGGTATCTTGGCATTCTATTTGGGTTGGGTGTCTATTTTTGAGATGTGGAATTGGTATTTAAAAAAAATAAAAAATAAACTGTGTACTTGGGGAAATAAATTTTTGTCTCTAGTTGACAAAATTCAAGTTGTGAACCAATTTTTTTGGCGTCGCATGTGTATTATTCCTCTTGTTGGATGCCATAAAAAAAGGATACAAAGACCTTAACAAAATTGTCTACAACTTCTTATGGGCCAATTGGAGTGGTAAGGTTGGTTTTAAATCTGCTTCTTGATTACATTGCATCCAACCCAAAGCCAAAGGTGGGTTGGGCCTTTTAACTTTAGGACCCTAGAACGCAAGAGGCTTGTCTGGTAGTGAAATGGATTGTTAGAACAATTAATGGAGATGAACCATGAGAAAATTTGGTTCATTTTTGGATTCTCCAAGCTATCCTCAAAGGAAAATGGCAAGCAGTCGGCTAGGAAGATAAAAATTTATTGGCTCCTTTCTTTCATTTTAAAACCTTTTTTTCCTTAAATTTCATGTTGGAAGACCTAGCAATGTGTTTGTAATTTTCTAGATTGGGAAAGTTCTCTAGAAAATGGGTTCAACTTTGGATCTTCATCAATATGGTGGAATAAACTAGTACAATATCAAGACCAACCGCTTTTTGTTGCCTTTCCAAAGCTAGCATATTTTTTATTTAAAAAGGGAGATCAAAGATTTGGAGGTTTATGGGATTTTCATGCTAGATACTAGGTTAATTGGCAAAATCTTAAGCATAACATTGGTTTAAGTTACAAATATAAAAGGTTTATTAACTTTGTTAAATCATTGGTTCCCTTTGAACTGGTTATGAAGATATGTACTCCCTTACAATGTAATCCTTTTAAGGATTGGTGGTGGTTGTCCAACTGTCAGTTCTCTCTGTTTCCTCTTAGAAAAGTCTACTTGAATATGGTTCTTTCAGGAAAAGAATTGGAAAAAATCAAGTGTTCAAATCTGGCATTCTAAAATTGAAGTTGTGTGTCGTAGAGTATGTCCTACAATGTTAGTATAACACATGCCTTCATGGAATGCATTACTTAAAAGGAAATCAAAAGTAGCATAAACGAAACTACAACCTATCCTTCTAACTCATCCCATGGCTCTCTAATCCCGAGGAATCCTGCAAATTATGCTCTCAGATCTTATTATGGTTGCACAATAACCTACAAAGATTGGCAACTCAAGAAACGAGATGCTTAAAATGAATCTACATGCTTAATTTTTGAGTTTTTCAATAATTTGATGCATGTAAGCTAAATGATCCTATGGTAGAATGATGTTAAAATCTAAGTGTTGAAATGATGATGATGATGAAATATGAATGCTAAATGGAAGATGGAAAGAACTAAACTATCAAAATGATAATGCCATCATAACACTAAAGTGAACTAAAAATGCGTACTAAACTAAAATGCTCTCCAATTCTGTCACAAATGTATTAAAATTCAGTAGCATAAACTTATCTAAATCTTCATCCTTGAAATGTTGTAGAAAAAGGCTCTATTTATAGATTTTTCAAGCCTCAAGGTGATGTGGCAACAACAGATGGTCAGGATTGCGATCATGCGGCATCAATGGCAGAGCATCAAGAGGTTAGAGGGAATCGGGGAGGTGGTTCCCTTCCACAAGACAAATTGCCAAGTGTAGAAAGGAATCACAGAGTTGGGGAGCCATGTGTCTCAGTTTGTTCAAAATTGGTTGCAAATTTGTTGGAGATATTTCATATTTTGCAATTTATAAAAATTCATTTGTGAGACACATGATGAAGTGGTAGGTGAGTTGGAGGTGGTTGGAAGAAAGTTGTAGAAATGTGCTTAAATTGGATTAAAAATTCAATTTAATAGGAGAGGGTAAATTAGTAAAATGAAAAATAAATTCCTTTGTGCATTTTAACCAATTTTTAGAAGAATATTCTAAATTCAAATTTAAAAATTCAAATTTAAAAGGAAGGGGAAAAATTAGTTAAATACAAATTGATTAATTTGTCATTTTAATTAATCTTAGAAAGAAGGTGAATTTTGGAAAGAGGAAATAGAATATGAACCATATAAATAAATTTTTACAATTTATTTATAATAATAGAGTAATTAAGAACATTAATCAAATAGTCAGTATTTAATTAATGTGATGCTCATACCATTTTTGCATGCATAGAAACTAATATGCAAATTTTTGCTTGAAAAAATCTTACATTGCAAGTTGCCCATTGGTGAGGATAGAATATAAGCGGATCAAATCTGTTAAATGTACTTTTTGTAAGCACATTGAAAGTTTGAAACATATATTTTAAGACTGCTCTTTGACTAAAAGAAAATTGAAAGCTGTTTTTGTTTATCTCCCGATGATTTTATCATGTTTTGATTTGGAAAGAAGCAATTTTAGGTTTGGGCCTTCAAAATAATATATAATATTGTTGCTGATTCTATAAAGCAGTTTGTCTTGTTTAATATATAGAAATGTAGATGTAGACTGTTTTTTGAGATCATAATGTTCATTTAGAATAATAAATGCTAAGGTTACTCTCACATCATTTTTCAAAATATTTTTTTATGTTAACAACTATAAGGAATTCCCAAAGAAAATGTGAAAACTAACAATTGTATTACGGCTACATTAAGATGATGTAATTTGTTTCAAACAGCTGCAACATTTGATAAAATTTAGAGTCTGAAATGGTTAAGCTTTCAGCCGTTCATTATTGATGTAAATTGTTTTATGTGAACATATTTGATTTAATTCTCCTTGATGTGTTATATATAATTTAATTCAAATAAATTAAAAAATCTTATAAATTTAAGAATAATTAATTTGATTTTAAGTGTATAGATTTCCCAGTATATAATTTGACTCAAATAAATTAAGAAATCTTAAAAATTTAAGAATAATTACTTTGATTTAAGTATATAGGTATTTCGATGGATGCTTGAGTGATCACACTCACTGATCCATCCTCTGAGAGTGACTGTTGAATAAAATAGGCAACAAACGCCAAAAAAGTATATCAAGATGATGACACAATGTGCCGTATTTCCAATTGGATCGAAACCACAAAATCACCAATACCACGGCCTAATAAATTATTCGTCATTTTACCACCCGCTTTCGAAAAAAATATCAGCTATTAATCAGTCCCCTACTTCCACGATCTTGGATACGTGCAGTCTGTGCATTTCAATGGCGGTCCGATGGCCATGTTTCATTTTTCACATGACAGCTAAGCTCAATAAGACAAATAATTGTTTCCGCAAAATAAAATCATATATTCATTAAATTAAAACTGTATACAATCAGATACAGTATTCATGTTATTTGTATTTTCTGTACATAGCCTGACTTCCATAGCCAGATATAATCGCAAGAGTATTATCTACACCAAGGTCTTGCAAGAAAGGATATTGGGATCCCAAATTGCCGGCAGCAGAAACATACGCCCATTTGCTCCATGCGCATTGAAACTTGCCCCCGTTGTTTTATCCACCAAGAGGTTACCGGCATAACCAGGATACGCCCCCGACCCATACATTCCCGGGCAGGCCGACACGGCCTCCAATGGCGCAGAGGCGTCGCCCTGGAAATAACCAGTATTGAATGGATTCGTGACGGCTCCAGCTAAAACAGAGGCAATATTGATGATCATTCCGTCGATGCCCACGTCACCATTGGGGGGCACCAGAGGAGGAGTCTGAGGGCCGTAAAGGGGCTGATGAAATGGCCATGCGCATTGCCCCGGACACTGGGTCTCCGAGTTCCCCACCCACGCATAAGGAAATGCAGTCTTCCCCTTTACTATACTTGCATGGAACCCGCAAGAGCTCATGCAAAACCTCTCGACAGCAACATCCTCGGACGTCAGAACCAAGTACACTGCATCAGGGTTTGCACGCAGGGCTCTTGACGAAATGGCCCTTTCGACCAGTACTGCAATGTCCGCCCTCTTCAATGACTTGCCCATGGAGTAGGCTTCGTCAAGCTTCTGCCTCGCAAGCCTGGTCTTCGTCTTTACAGGGGCGGGGGCGGCTCCATTGGAAGCAGCCTTGTAGGACTCTGTTGTTCTCCACCAGGAGGACACAGAGGTCTTCAAAGAGTTTCCCCTAAAGACACCCCCCAAGGACTGCACGAAGTCCCCCACGATCGAACGCTGCACGGGACTGAACTTCCCGTACCATATTAAATTCACATCAAGCATAGGGCTTGCTGTGAGAAGAGGCCCATTGTGGTACTTCAGAACCAGAGGCTCTTCTTTCACTAACTCACCCGAGCTCAACTCTACCACACAGAACAGCACAACAATTAATCTAATCCCAAACCTAACCATGTCCGAAGATTTTTCAAACCCAGTTTACAATGCACTGCGACTCGAACTTGAATCTCTGTGTATTACAACGAGTCCAGGAGGGGGGTATTTAAGGAGAAGGGGGACTGCCGTGTAAAATAAGTGTCCTTAAACAAGGGGAAGGGAATTATCCGCGGCCATGCTAGCTGAGTGGCAGAGCAGATTACAGCTGGCAGCATTAGTGAAGGAAGGTACGTTATTCCATTATGACTGACCCGCTCTCCCATGCCCCTTCCACTATTGGCGTTACACGTGTTTCATTATCCTGGAGATTAATCATAACGTTGGGTCGAGGTGGTGGCGTGTGATTGGTCCAAGTCAGATGTGTTATGGAAGAGAATAAGGGCAAGAGATGAGATCGCCCAGTAAGCGCGTGATATTCACGTGAAGAATGAATGGGTTGGAAGTGGAGAGGCGTTTCGCATGGAAATTCATTGAATTGAGGGCGGTGAGTCTTTTTGACTCGTGGCCTCTAGTCGGCAATGCGCAATTTACAATGTGAGGGTTCTCCATAACATATCCCTCGTCTTGTCATGTCAACCCCAAAGTGATTAGCCTTTTGGCTAAGAACAAAGACTATTCAAAGCATGCTTGCTACTTTCTTTTGTTCTCCACTTGCCTACCGACATTGTGTTTTACATTAAATAAAGAGTTTTTCTACCTACCAAAAGCTTAAATGAGTACTTTGATGCAAGTACTGAGAATATTTTTATCTTGGGAAACACAAACATTCATGTAAGTTCTGTGATTAATAGTAAAATATATGATATTTTCAAGTTGAGGAGGTTAATTTATGGTAAAGTGGTGGTGGTAATGTGGCCACCAAGGTTCCAATCTTCGTTGAATTATTGTGATCATACGACTCATGTCTTTAATGATCTAATGTGTTTGCGGATTTGAACCTCAATGTTCATGTTGTAGATGTTCATGTTGTTGGCGTTCATGTCAAGCGACTTTGTGTTCCAAATTATGTTCTAGACCCTTGTTGGATTAGTGTGCTCATGAGCACTCAGTCTTTGTCCCTCTAGGTTGTT
This sequence comes from Sequoiadendron giganteum, assembly GCA_007115665.2. NCBI lineage: Eukaryota > Viridiplantae > Streptophyta > Pinopsida > Cupressales > Cupressaceae > Sequoiadendron > Sequoiadendron giganteum. Next base: position 468,909,367 of record CM021107.1, on the reverse strand, counting down.
GTGCTCATGAATTTGGACAATTCATATTGAAGTTGTGTGTTAATGTCGGGAATGAGGTCCCTATTTGTGGCCTCACTTGAAAAAGGCCAGATTTAAAATCCCTCCTCACTAAAACAAAAACAAAAAAAATATTTTCAATTTGAGAAGTATTTATATTTTATTATACAATTTTTAAAATAGATGGAATAATTGTTTAAATGTGATGGTGCTTAAATTTTAGATAATTTGATTGGACAATTTTAATTAGGTTATTGTAATGCTCACTCACATTGAATTTTCTATGAGAATTCATATTAAATATATATTATCTACCTACCATAAGCTTACATGAACACTTGATTGAAGTACTAAGAATATCTTTATGTTGGAAACATCAACAATATCTATTTACCTAAGTAATGTGATTAACAATAAAGTATATAACTCTCAGTTTGATATATAAAAATTCACTATGATTGAACATTACAATTAACCTAATTAGAATTGTCTAATCAAATTATCTAAAATTTAATCATCATCAAATTTAAACAAGTATTTCATCTATTTTAGATCATTTGATTAGACAATTCTAATTACATTAATTGTAATGTTCAATAATATTTTTTTTTTTGTAAGAGTTCATAATAAATATATATTTTATCTACCCACCATGCTTAAATGGGTACTTTGATTGAAATACTTAGAATATCTTTATGTTGGAAGCATAAATATTATCCACTTACATTACGTATAAGTAAAGTGATTAATAATGAAGAATATAACTTCTTTCATTTGATAAGTATATGTATCTGTGCATGCATGTATATATTTTTTTAATTATATTTTTTCTAAATAGATAGAATAAAATGTTTTCATTGTTTAAATTTGATCATTAAGTTTTAGATAATTTGATTAGACAATTTTAATTAGGTTATTTAATGTGCAATCATATTAATTTTTCTTCAAGTGTCTGTTTAATTCTAAATCCAAAATGACACTTTTCCCTTAATATCATTGGAAGCATATATATAGTAGAATCTCAAAATGTGTTCATTCAAAAAAATTATAAGCCATAGACAATAGTGAGAGAAGTCCCATGTTTAGTAAGGACATGATTAGTTAGCCATCCTATATTCTCATTAGTTTAAAGATTTGGTATATTCTTATCAATTTAGATGTGTGATATTTCTAGATAGTGGAAATAGTGGAAATAGTTGAAAATAACTTCAAAGTTTTGATGTTTGTTTTCAAATAGTGTGATCAATATATTATAATATATTGACTCAAAATAATGTATTATAATATAAGCTCAAGATCTTATTTGTTCTCCATGATTCATATCTATTTAAATAAAGTTTATTTTGAAAAACATAATAAATGTAAGGTCAAAGATCTTTTTATACCTATCATTTATGATTATTCAAATAATATTACTTTTAAAATGTAATAAATGTAAGGTCAAGAGCTTTTTTGTTTCCTATCATTTATGAGTAGTTAAATAATGTTATTTAAAAAATGAAAGGTCGAGTTCTTTTTATGGTAGTACTTTTAATCTCAACCATCAATCTATTTATTTGCTCAAATGCTCCTCATTGAGGGAATACCTATTGATGTAAAGATATAAGAAAATATATTCATTCATAAATATTTTTTCCTCCATATTTTAAAGTTTTTTCACATTGATTACATTTATTTATTTATTTTAATTGAACAATGTTGAATTACATTGAAAAAAGCAATCACAAAAACTACAAAGAACCAAAGTTTTAAAAAATGACTAAACAAGTATGCATATAAGAGTATGATATTTCCACAATCCATTATAGTTGACTTCAAAAGCTTCTAGATTTGAATTGGATCATAATTATAGATTTCATTATGGCATTGCCATGTACATAACTCTTTTATTTATACTATGTTGATTGAATTGGAGATGATTGATTACTACTTTTATTTGTTCTAGCTAGTAGGTGATCTATTTGTTTATCTTTAGTAATATCTATAATTGAGAAGACAATGATGAAATCTAGAAAAATATGTTAGTAAAGTCTTGAAGTTATAGTCTAGATGAATATAAAAAATTAGAAGACATAGTTATGCAATTGATTTTCCATAAGAGTAGAAGGATAATACTTCTAATTCAATCAACAAACATATTGTTATTTTGACTCATTCCAAATAAATCTTTTTTTCTAGTTCAAATTTAATGATAAAATTAAGCAATTAAATCTCTAAAAATTATAAACCATAATTTTTATAAAAATACATCTCCATAATAAGTGTTTCATAGTTTCATTTGAATGACAAAGGGGGCATTTGATTGGTTAAACAAGGAATTTAAGTTTAACACAAATAAAAAATTTGTAATATAGAATTTTCCAACCAAGCATTTGAGCATCCCAACTTTGGATTTCTAGAATTGTGCATTCGATTTGACCCAATAATTTTCACTAAATTTTTACTTCCATTTATTATTGTTGCAAATAACTAAAGACGTTCTGAGAAGGACGAGATACATTTGTTTTAAGGGAAAAATGAGAAATATTGGGAAGATAGCCAAAATTAATCTTTGAAGAGATAACACGATGTAAGTGTTACCAAAATTTCACCTCAGCTCAATTTGGTAGAGCTAGAACAACTGATTACATTTAAGGTGAAAGGTACATTCATTTTATGTTGATAGTTCATTTGCAATGAAGGATCTTAAATGGAATTCAGTTGATTATGCATAGTAATGTTGTTTTATATTCATTTTGAAATCAAAGAACATACAAGATTGCATAAAAATTGTTGTTTCATGCTTTGAAGATAGAAGAAATGTTTAAAAGTCCCACACAAGCCGTGGGAATGACTGAATCAATTAAATGCAACAAAGCGAGTAAGCTATACATCTGAAGAAAACATGAAAAGAGAACATATCCATCATTGCCTGGTAATGTTGGCGTTGATTGTAATTTCTCCTATCTTCAGATGGTTCTTCTTGTCTTCAAGCTTCTCTCGTACCTGATCTTTAGAAGCACTTGCATTTGATTGAAAAAAGTCTTGTTAGAGCTTCGAATATGAACCTGATCATATATCCTATCAACATATATATAACTTACAACAATGAGGCATTAGATCAATTGAGCCATCAAAAGATAAATGCAAAAGTGTCAGATCAAATCATCAGAAGAACATTGAATTCACTATTTTTATCTAACTTGTTTGTTCATTGTGCAGGTACAGGTACATGTTTCATAATTGGTTCATCATATTCAAATGTCATAGTTGTGGAGTAAAATGTGGCTCCCACAAGGGTTGAGCCCAATAACTATAAAGGTATAGTTGTCATTGTAACAATCCTTTTGTGCCCCTATGAAAGAAGGTGACAATATTTCAGGTATTTAAAGAGGAGGATCATTGGGGGAACAAATACAATTCATGATTGCCATAATATAAAAAATAGTAAATGGAGTAATAGGGGTAGCATTCCTTATGCCCAAAGACAATTAGGATAAGATAGAGACAAGCACCTACAGACTTGCTATATCAAAAGAATGAATAGGGTTCTATTATGAAAAGAATTCCCTCATTGATCATAATGTACTTCATATTTCAAGTCTTCAGTGTGTGCTTTGATTGATGACTACCCTCATGTGGTGGCTAAAGCTAATAAACACCAGCAACATATGATAGCCACAATGAGTAACTGCACTCAACAGTGAAGGTTTTTTATGCAAGAAAGCAAATGACCATGAATAAGCAATGGACAAATCTGTTGTTTCAATAAACCATTTTCAATTGGAGAACTATTTATAGAGTGAAGACAAGTGCAAGGCATATTAATGACAATCAATCCATGTTGATGGTAGTCATAGCAATTTGAAGGGAAAGCTTAATTATCTATCCATTATCTTGTGTTTGCATTTGTTGTCCATACCAAGGAAATTTTAAAATGTGCTTCTACAAAACCTGTAAAGCATGTGATGCAACAGTCATGAATAATGCAAATGATAGTACAGTTCAAGGGAAATAATCATGCAAATACTAAGGAAACAGTCTGAAAGGAGATAATAAGAGTGATAAGGTTTGACACTATCTGCTCCTACTCTTGCAGATGTATCATCATGATCTAAAAATTAACTTACATGATACAAAGACATGAAAGCAATGAAATACAAAAACCAACAAGGGTTTATGTGACAATCATACCTTTTGAGGAGCTTGATAGATATATTCAAACAAAGACAAAAGAAAGCAACAATATCACAAAGCATAACAGGTTTAGGGTAGTATTCATGAAAAAGTGGAGATAATGTGTAGGGTTTCCGGTGATACCTATACTATGCAATGGTATTGAATAATTTTGCAAACCCAATTAACTGAGATAGCTCTTGTTTTAACTTATCATCTTCTCATGAGATCTCATTCATATTATGATCTTGTATGAATTTATCATTGCAAAGGTGATTAAGAAGCTACAATTTAAATACCTAGATGAAGTCAGGTCGAGGGTTTAAAAAAAAACAAATTCAGTATGGAGAGATCTTTCTTTTTGTGTCTTTCAGGAAGAAGCAAGTGTGCAGGCCACGGGTTTTCAAAACCCATTTTCCATTTTGAGAGTAATGTACTAGACAAGGTTCAGTCATTGTTGATTGGCCATGATTTGGAGAAGAATAAATCACAGGTTGAATGCTAAGGCCAAACTTGTGAGGGTTTGTGTAAAGAAATAAAAAATACAAAGAAATGAAAAACCCTTTATTTTGCTTAAAATAATGAATACCCAGAACACATAAAGTTTCTTTTTTGTAAGAATAAGGAAGCCACGACATAAGGGTTCTATGTTTGCTTCTAAAAGAGATTAAGGTCACTAGGGTTCCAAAACCATTTTGCTTAAAATTTAGGGGCCACAAAATACAGAGTTAGCCGTGGCCATAAGATTTGAGAGAGCCTCAAAATAATGGAGATAGCAAGCCCAACACACAATGCCCTTTTCTTTTAGTAGAAATAATGGAGTACAATCATCTTTCTAGAAAAGATGAGCTCGAATTGAGCTTATGATCCATAACAAACGAGGGGTAGTAATAGGTTCAATGGATGGAAGACTTACCAAGCTTATGCCAATTTTTCATAAGAGAGATATAGTCAAAATGCCATAGCAAGAGCTCCAGAATTTTTTCAATATCGGCCTCAGAGTAGAAGGAAATATCAACAGGTAGAGTTACACAGAAAAAATACATCAAAAAATATGCCTTAGCCGTGACTTTGAAGGCCTGAAAAATGTTTGCAAAAATGGAGAATACAAAGGAGAGTGCTCAGATTTGTGAGTGTAAAGAATTTACCTTGTTCTTTCCTGCCAAAGACCCCATGAAATTCACCAAATACAAATCAAATGATGGATTCAAGTTCAAACCCTACCCAGTAGCATGGCGGCACAGGTTTTCTCCAGAAAGTGTAAAATGGAAAAGTGAAGGAGAGTATTAGGGTTCGAGTATTTCACTCAATGCCCTAATTTGAGTGAGTGGGATTTTTTAACAATGTTTTAAACAAAAACTCATTCCACATTTTAGCCTATGGTCTTGAATTTTAGTCAATTGACCTAATCAGTTGAGGGGCCGTGAGTTTGGGAATCATAAAGATGGATAAAATTGATTTTAATATTATCATTTAATTTTGAAGTGAAGGTGAACCCCATCTATGTTTATGCATGATTTTAAGATAAAAATAAAGAATGTAATTGAATATTAAAGGTAATATTTCACTAATTACCTTAATATTTAGCATGCAATGTATAAAAGGTGGAACTATCACATGATAAATATTAAAATAATCATAAATGATTATCTTTAATATTTAATCAAACAGTTACCTTTTCACTGAGATCATGCAAAAACACAAGTGGTTAGTGGGAGTCAACTTGAGTTCCTTTAGGGAGTTGAACTGGAGGTCAAGGATCATGCAAGACAGAAGGATCGGTGCAACTAAGGTCATTTTCATGTAGTTTTGGGGTCTCCATTAGTCTAACTGTTTGAATGGTGGAGTTGAGCCTATTCTTGCTCATTTTTATGCAGTTTTGACTCCTCTTTTTGAGGGTTTTCATCTTTGCTCGTGGGAGGGATATTTTCACATTCAGTGCCACCTCCATACACTCAGGAGCCATTTTGAGTTACACTTCAGTTTTATACAGTGTGACATGGAGTTTTGAGTTGTTTAACCTCAGTTTGCAGCATTTGGTAGGCCCCATTTTCAAGTAGTTTTAATTTTTCTCGTGGATGGCTTTGGAGTTCAGATATTTTTAACTTCAGTTAGCTCGACATCTCTTTTTGGGATCATTCTCTTCTACCTTTTGTATAAATTGGAAAAAGTCTTTCATTTTCCTTAGTTCTTGATGATTTTGCCTTTGCATTTTTGCAAAGAAGAGATTGATTTTGTAACTCATATTGTTTATAGTTTAATATACAACTTTTTACAGGTTACATAGTTTGTTATTTGCAGAAGTTCCTTCAGAATATTTAATTGAATTCAGTGTTTGCCTTTTCGATTTCTGGTGTTTTTTTTCTTCTAAACAATTTGATGCAAATTTAATGTGTTTTAAATATGAAACCTTTAAATTTTTGTCTCGTTTCCTAGATGCATATACACAAAAGCAATTTCTTCGCAAGTCATAGATTGTGTTAAGTTTGCCTCTTCTCTTAGGTTGTGAAACCCAATTTTCCTTCATGAAGAAATATTAAACAAGCCTTTTCATGAAATATTTATGCGATTAATGTGCTCAAATTGAACTGTGTTAAAAAATTTATGAGAGTAATAGTTGTGAAACAACCTACATAGTAGTTGTCATTAGGTGCATCACCATAGTTTAAATTTTAGTTTATGCATTCAATTCAAGCCTTCTTCCCTTTTCTATTAAAGTTACATTCAATTATTAGAAGATCATATAGGAAGCCGACCTATAATCCAGAGGTCTACTTTCACCATAGGGTGCCCACAACCTGAAAGTATTCCCATGTTTCACAGGATCACAAAGCATCTTCTCTTTCGCACACGGGTGCAATCCTGTTGATAACAATTTTTGGAACGCCCAATGGGACTCTAAATCACAGTTCAGAGACAAAATTTAAGCTTTCAAACTATTGTACAAAAATTTATAGTAGTATTTACCTAACAGAGGTTTAAAATATTCATTTGGCGACTTCGTTAATTCTAGTTATATGCATATTTGTTCAAGCAACACATGAGAAGAATTCAGACAAGTGGAAGTGTTGATCCCTTCGATTACCTGCAATTTTCATCACCCAAGAGAAAAGGAAAAACAACAAGAAGGAGATTGATCAAATCCAAATCACATTCAACACCAAGATCCCATTCTACTCCCCCTGATCCTAGATTTGCAAGTTTTGTACCTGTATTTCCAATTGTTTGTCCTATGCCAATTTTACAAGTACCAAATTAGAGAGTTCAAGCAACTCTGATGGCCAGAGCACATGCGTTTGTACCATTCAATGGGGGCATCCCATTGAATTTGCAGCAACACGATGATATACCAATGTTTCCACTGAAAAGTCTCCCTATTTTCACTAGTGAAGATCAAACTACGCCAATAGAACACATCAGAGATGTAGCTTCGCTATGTGGAGTCCATCATGTAACACAAGAGAATGTGGCATTGAGGCTTTTGGTAGCTTCATTCAAAGGTAAAGCACTTCAATGGTTCAAAGGCTTACCCGTGAATACTGTTGTGTCATGGGATGATTTGCGAGACACATTAAGCAAACAATTTTCTGATAAATCTGATCATCTATCTCTAGTCGAGCAAATGACGACTATCAAGAGAGCTCCACAAGAATAGATGATCGATTTCAACTTCTGATTCCAAAGAACTTGGAGTAGAATCCCTACAACAGTAAGGCCTACACCAGATCATGGCTTTCTATATTATCTTAGAGCACTAAATAGTGATATTGTTGTGATGATACAATCTATGGGCGGGGTTACATTGTCGGGAGCATTTGAGATAGCTATTAGGGATGAGAACAATTTAATTCAGGCTGGTAAAATTGCACCTAGGCCTCCTATGCTTATTTTCCCTGATATTCAGCCATTAATGCCCATTCAAATACCTCCTATAGCCCCATTACCTATTGTTTCAACCTTAGGTTTCCAAACAACTACTCTAAATAATTTTGTTACAACAAATTTAGAATTGCGGGAGCTTAGAGGAGCCCAACAAGAAATCAGAGGTACCCAACAAGAAATGGCTAAATTGCTAAAAACAGTTAGCAAAGACTTAATGAGCCTCAAGAATCAGAAAAGACAAAATTTAAGGCCTTATCAAGCATCCTTTAAGCCAAATAGACTGCCTTATCAGGTTGACTACCAAGAACAAAAATGAAATTTTAATGCTAGGCCTAATCAACCATATAATCAAAATGCTACCTCATAATCAACCTACCTGTGCAAAACAATTTAGCACAAGATTATGTATGGTGTTATCGTTGTAATCAACCTCATAATCAGGCTACCTATATGAACGGGGTGATTAATCAGGCTCTTATGGTGCAGAGCAGTTTTGTTGCTTCTGAGAAAACAACAAAGGAGAGCAATGATCAACAAGAAACACCAAAAGATAACCTTGACGTAGCCATGATGAACTGGAAAGGTAATGAATTTTGTGGAGTAAATCATGTACAAGGACAAAATCAGTCAACTACCTCCATTGTAGCCAACATAAGGTCCAAGGAAAGAGTTTTTGATCTAAGGCAACAAATTATTTCTAACATACAACAGGCAGATAAAGGCCAACAACAAGCTGATAAAGAGAAAAATCAGACTTCTACAACCCAACATGGGAAGTCACAACCCTCTTCTTCATAGAATGTTCAGATATTACCAAGAGGACAACCTGTAGTAGCTAAGGAACATCAAAAGACTCCATCTCAGCCTCAAGCAAAACAATCAGAGCCTGCTATTCCAAAAGTGCATCCAAAGGTTAGTGGTACTGCTTTTAATATTGTTGAGGATATGAGGAAAGCAATAATTAGCATGACCATGCTAGAGGTTTTACATCTTCTTGGGTAGAAAGAAAGCCTAAGAGAGGATTTAGCTAAGATATCAATTTCTAATTAATCCACTAAGCAACAACCTAGAGTTCTTGTAAACAGTCCAAAAGTGAAGACTGAACGACCAACTCAAGAGGTAAAGCCACCACCTTTTTATGTCAGTCTGATTATTTGTGAAAGTATAGTGTATAATTGCATGATGGATTTAGGAGCAAGTAGCTTAGTTATGCCCAAAAATCTGGTATATAAGTTGGGACTAGAATATGATCCATTATCAAAAGGGGTAGTCCAATTAGATGGAACATCCATTAAGTTTGTTGGAGTTATCAAAAGTTTTCCTCTTACCTTGCATGCTTGTCCCAACTTTTAAATTCCACAGGATATATACGTCATTGATCTTCCACCGTTCTTTTCCATTTACCTTTCTAGAGACTTTACAAAAAATTTAGGTGGTTATCTGCCATCAGATTGGTCACATATGTGTTTCAGGACCAAATATGGTACTAGAGTGACTATCAAATCAAAACTAGATGCTAAATACCACATTAATCCTTACGTTGCAAATCCTATAAATACAAACCTAGCCATCCATGAGTATGAGGATCAATCCATGACCCTTGACCCCAGTGTATCCGTTGAAGGCATACCCAACATAAAATTAGATGAGTGGGCAACTGAGAATCATGATGTTGATCCATTCAGTCACATGGATGAAGTAGGTGTGGTAATTTATATGATTAGGGAGCCTAATGTGATTGTTCCAAATCTGGTCAAAGAGGAAAATAGCCTGAACAACAGATTAATCAGCTTTGGAATTTGTACTATGATGGTTCAAGGAGTAAAGTAGGTGCTGGTGGAGGAGCTATGCTGATTTCACCTGAAGGAGAGAAGTATTTTTCAACACTTCGCTTTGCTTTTAGTTGTGCATACAATACATTTGAGTATGAAGCAATAATTTGTGGCCTAGAATGGGCCAGAAAGAAAGGAGTCAAATTTCTGCAAGTGTTTGAAGATTCTGAGTTGATAACAAATCAGGTAAAATACTTGAATGTAACTAAAAATGATTTATTAAATCTATATAAACATATAACTTGGGATTTAATAGAAGAATCTGATGCTTTTAACTTGTTGTCTATTCCTAGAAGTCTGAATAAAGAGGCAGATAAACTTGTTGCCATAGGTTCACAATATGACATACCAACTGATATTCATAATGTTGAGGTACAACAATATGTAAAGGTGGTAGTGAGACCATTTTTACTAAATAACAATGTTAGTTGGTAGGTTTTTTATAGCAATGAACAAATTATCAGTTTCCTAATAGAAGAAGCAAATTTTTTTGTTGGAAACCAACATAAGCTTGAGCAATAATATGATAGCCAAATTTTACAATTAAAGTCCAATAAGCTGCCCAAGGGATTGGTGAACCTTGAATCAATTTTTAACACTGATGATCAGGTCAGAAAAGACAAATCCAACATCATAGTGAAGCAGGAGCACTACGAGCCAATCGAAATATTCAGAGACAAGCTTCCCAAGATTTGTAAGGTCTATACCAAAGAAGAATAGCAAGCCTTTGTTCTTCTCTACCAAGAATTTAGTGATGTTTTCACTTGGGAGTATGAAGATTTGAAGGGTTTTAACCCTAAGTTATCCCAACACACAATTGATTTGGAGCCCAATGTGAAACCAGTAAGACAGAAACAGAGGCCTCTAAATCCGAAGTTGGAGCACCTTATGAAAATAAAATTGAACAAGCTAATTGAAGGTAGTATTATCTTTCCGATAAAACACACCTCTTGGGTTTCTAATTTGGTGCCTATCAAGAAGAAGAACGGAGAGATAAGGTTGTGTGTGGATTTTCATGATCTAAACAGAGCTTCACTCAAAGATCACTATCTGCTGCCTTCAATGGAGCAAATATTGCAAGTTGTTTCTAGTTCAGAGAGGTTCTCATTGCTAGATGGTTATTCAGGGTACAACTAGATCTTGGTTAAGGAAGAAGACCAGTATAAAACAACCCTTACCACCAAGTGGGGTACTATGACCTACAAAAATATTCCCTTCAGTTTGTCCAATGTAGGGGCAACCTTTCAGAGGGCAATGGACATGGCCTTTCAAGGCCTTATTAATAAAAAAAATCTTTTGTACTTAGATGATATTACTGTATTTTCAAAGAAAGTTGACGAACATTTTTCTCATCTTAGACAGATCTTTGAAAGATACAGAGAGTACGGGGTGTCACTAAATCCCAAAAAGAGTATTTTTGCAGTCCATGAAGGAAAGCTTCAGGGTCATATTGTTTGAACTCATGGTATCACCATTGATCCAGAAAGAATCATTGCAATTTTTGATTTTCCCTTGCCTGCACATAAGAAAGGTTTGTATAGTTTTCTAGGCAGGATTAACTTTGTTAGGAGATTCATTCTTAACATTGCAACCTAATTGTAGCCACTTACAACCATGCTAAAAAAGAACATTCCATTTCATTGGACTAAGGAGGGTACGAACAGATTTGAACAAATTAAGGAGGCACTTGCAGCAGCCCCAACACTTATTAATCCAAATTTTGATAAAAAATTCATATTATATGCATTTAGAAGTGTTGATACAATTTCAGCCATGCTCTGTCAGCAAAACAAAGGACTAGAGCAGCCTATAGCTTTCTTTAGTCAAGTTCTGCATGATTATGAAGCTATATATTCATTCATAGAAAATCATATATTAGTTGTAGTAAGAATCCTAAAGAAATTTAGGCATATGTTGTCAAATAACAAAATACAAATAATGGTCACACATTCAACAGTCAAAGTTTTTTTGCTCAACAAAGACATTAATGATAAGAGAGCAAGTTGGATCACGAAGGTAATGGAGTATGACATTGAAATTAAAGTCACCAAGCTTGTCAGATGTAAAGGCCTATGTGAAGAGCTTGTTGGTAATGAAGAAAACAACAAACCAGTTGATCAACAAGTTGAAATAGTGCTCAGCAATGAAGAACAAGCCATTGTTCTAGTTACATCAAAAAATTGGATTCAATAAATGGTCCATTACTTGCACATAGGTGAATGTCTTAAAGGCTTGGAAAAGTCAAAACAAAGGTATTACAAGCTTCAAGCCATCCCTTATGCTGTAATTGATATAATTTTATATAAAAGGGATTATAATGGTGTTTTGCTGAGATGCATTGAATCAGAACAGATTGAGAAAGTTCTACAAGAGTTTCATGATGGGCCCACTGGAGGCCACTTTGCACCAAGAACCACAACCCTAAAGATAATGAGAGCTGGCTATTACTAACCTGATTTATTTAAAGATGCCTATGCTTTGGTCAAAAAATGTAACAAATGTGCAATGTTTGTAGGAAAGCAGAAGCTTGCAACTTTGCCTCTACATCCAATTCAAGTGGAGCAACCTTTTGGAAAATGGGGACTTGACTTCATTGGTCCCATAAACCCACCTTCAAATGTTAGGGATAAATGGATACTTATAGCCACATATTACTTTACGAAATGGACTGAAGCAGTTGCACTGAAGGATGTAAATGAGACATTTGTCTTGAATTTCTATCAAGACTTTGTTTTTAGGTTTAGTACACCAGATTCAATCATTTTAGATAATGCTTTAGCATTCATAGGTTTAAAAGTTTCAGATTGGTCAATAAATCTTAATATTTATCTGAATACTTCTTCTAATTATTACCCTTAGGGTAATGGACAAGTAGAGTCCACTAACAAGAATTTGATTAAAATCATCAAGAAGATGATCCAGGATAATTAGAGGACTTGGCATGAGAAGCTAAAATTAGCCCTTTGGTCCGATAGGGTTACACCTAAGATAGCAATAGGAAATTCACCTTATGTTCTCGCATATGGTAAAGAGGCCAAAATTCCTATCTCAGTTGAGATGCCTACATTAAGTATGATCAAAGAACTGGACTTGCTTGATGAAGAACGTATGGAAATTAGGCTAGCACAACTAATGGAGCTGGAGGAAATAAGGAAAGAAGCATTAAGGAACCTGGAGATTCATCAAGCCCAGATGAAAAGGACATTTGATAGAAAAAAATTCCCAAGGATATTCAAAGAGGGAGATCTACTATTTAAATGGGATAAACTCAAGAGTGGACCTAGTAAACACACAAGGTTCGATTCCATGTGGGATGACCCATATATTATCATAGAATGCAAACAACATAATGCACTCCAACTCTCAAAACTGGATGGAGAGGTGTTTCCAATCCCTGTTAATGGGATTCACCTCAAACAATGCTATTAAGGATCAAATTTTGTAGATGTACATAGTAGATTAGTTATTTTCTTTCAATAAGTGCTCATTGCACAATAGTTTCCTTTCAGTTCAGTTTTGTTTTCAAATAAGTGCAGATGATGCACATGTTTTCTTTCAGTTTTGTTTGTTTTTGTATGATTTCAACAGCTGAGTTACAGGTTTCTCTAAGTCAAAAAAGGATAGAAGAATGGAATCCATGCCCAATGGATTATCAAGGCAAATAATATGGCATGCTTAATAGACAAGCATTCAACATAAATCACCAAAATGTTACCAAAATTTCACCTTAGCTCAATTTGGTAGAGTTGGAACAACTGATTACATTTAAGGTGAAAGGTACATTCATTTTATGCTGATAGTTCATTTGCAATGAAGGATCTTAAATGGAATTCAGTTGATTATGCAAATTTCACAACATAAGATTTATCAAAATTACATAGTAATGTTGTTTTATATTCATTTTGAAATCAAAGAGCATACAAGATTGCATAAACATTGTTGTTTCATGCTTTGAAGATAGAAGAAATATTTAAAAGTCCCACACAAGCCATGGGAATGACTGAATTAATTCAATGCAACAAAGAGAGTAAGTTATACATCTGAAGATGAAAATAGCAAAGAAAACATGAAAAGAGAACATATCCATCATTTCCTAGAAATGTTGGCATTGATTGTTATTTCTCCTATCTTCAAATGGTTCTTCTTGTCTTCAAGCTTCTCTCATTCCTGATCTTCAGAAGCACCTATAGTTGATTGAAAAAAGTCTTGTTAGAGCTCCAGATATGAACCTGATCATATATCCTATCAACAGATATATAACTTACAACAATGAGGCATTAGATCAATTGATCCATTAAAAGATAAATAAAAAAGTGCTAGATTGAATCATCAAAAAAACATTGAATTCACTGTTTTTATCTAACTTGTTTGTTCACTATGCAGGTACAAGTACATGTTTCATAACTGGTTCATCATATTCAAACGTCACATTTGTGGAGTAAAATGTGGCTTCCACAAGGGTTGATCCCACCAACTATAAAGGTACAACTGCCATTGTAACAATCCTTTTGCGATCCTATGAAAGAAGGTGACAATATTTCAAGTATTCAAAGAGGATGATCATTGGGGGAACAAATATAATTCATGATTGTCATAATAATAAAAAATAGTAAACAGAGTAATAGGGGCAGCATTCCTTATGCCCATAGATAGTCATGATAAGATAGAGACAAGCACCTATAGACCTGTTATATCAAAAGAATGACTAGGGTTCTATTATGAAAAGAATTCCCTCATTGATCATAATGTACTTCCTATTTCAAGCCTTCAGTGTGTTCTTTGAGTGATGAATACCCTCATGTGGTGGCTGAAGCTAATAAACATCGGCAACATATGATAGCCACAATGAGTAATTGCACTCAACAGTGAAGGGTTTTTATGCAAGAAAGCAAATGACCATGAATAAGCAATGGACAAATCTGTTGTTTCAATAAACCATTTTCAGTTGAAGAACCATTTATAGAGTGAAGATGAGTGCAAGGCATATCAATGACAGTCAATCCATGTTGATGGTAGTCATAGCAGTTTGAAGGGAAAGTTTAATTATCTATCCATTACCTTATGTTTGCATTTTTTGTCCATACCAAGGAAATTTTCAAATGTGTTTCTACAAAACCTGTAAAGCATGTGATGTAATAGTCATGAATAATGCAAATGATAGTACAGTTCAAGGGAAATAATCATGCAAACACTAAGGAAACAATATTAAAGGAGATAATAAGAGTGATAGGGTTTGACAATATCTGCTCGTACTCTTGCAGATGTATCATCATGATATGAAAATTAACATAAATGATACAAAGACATGAAAGCAATGAAATGCAAACACCAAGAAGGGTTTATGTGATAGTAATACCTTTTGATAAGCTTGATAGATATATTCAAACAAAGACAAAAGAAAACAACAATATCACAAAGAATAATAGGTTCAAGGTAGTATTCATGAAAAAGTGGAGATAATGTGTAGGGTTTCCGGTGATACCCATATTGTGCAATGGTATTGAATCATTTTGAAAACCTAGTTAACTGAGATAGCTCATGTTTTAACTTATCATCTCCTCATGAGATCTCATTCATATTATGATCTTGCACAAATTTATGATTGCAAAGGTGATTAAGAAGCTGCAATTTAAATACCCAGATGAAGTTAAGTCGAGGGTTTAAAAAATAAAATTCAGTATGGAGAGATCTTTCTTTTTGTGTCTTTTAGGAAGAAGCAAGTGTATAGGCCACGAGTTTTCAAAACCCATCTTCCATTTTGAGAGTAATGTACAAGACAAGGTTTAGTCATTGTTGATTGGCCATGATTTGGAGAATAATGAATTACAGGTTGAATGTCGAGGCCGAACTCCAGAGGGTTTATGTAAAGAAATCACAAATACAAAGAAATGAAAAACCCTTTATTTTGTTTAAAATAATGAATACCCAGAACACAAAGTTTCTTTTATGCAAGAATAAGGAAGCCGCGACATAAGGGTTATATGTTTGCTTCTAAAAGAGATTAAGGTCACCAGGTTTCCAAACCCATTTTTCTTAAAATTTAGGGGCCACAACATACAGAGGTAGCCGCAACCATAAGATTCGGGAGAGCCTCAAAATAATGGAGATAACAAGCCCAACACGCAGTGTCCTTTGATTTTAGCAGAAATAATGGAGTACAATCATCTTTCTACAAAAGATGAGCTCAAATCAAGCTTATGAGCCATAACAAATGAGGGGTAGTAACAAGTTCAATGGATGGAAGACTTACTAAGCTTATGCCAATTTTTCATAAGAGAGATACAGTCGAAATGCCATAGCAAGAGCTCCAATTTTTTTTCAATATTAAACTCAGAAAAGAAGGAAATATCAACGAGCAGAGTTGCACAGAAAAAATACATCAGAAAATATGCCTTAGTCGTGGCCTTGAAGGCTTGAAAATGTTTGCAAAAATGGAGAATACAAAGGAGAGTGCTCAGATTTGTGAGTGTAAAGAACTTACCTTGTTATTTCCTACCAAAAACCTCATTTAATTCACTAGATATAGCTCAAATGATGGAGTCAAGTTCAAACCCTACCCAACAACATGGTGACATAGGTTTTCTCTAGAAAGTGCAAAATGGAAAAGTGAAGGAGAGTATTAGGGTTCGAGTATTTCACTCAATGCCATAATTCGAGTGAGTGGGATTTTTTAACAATATTTTAAATAAAAAATCATTCCACATTTTAGCCTATGGTCTTGAATTTTAGTCAATTGACCTAATCAGTTGAGGGGTCGTGAGTTTGGGAATCATAAAGATGGATAATATTGATTTTCATATTATCGTTTAATTTTGAGGTGAAGGTGAACCCCATCTATGTTTATGCATGATTGTAAGACAAAAATAAATAATGTAATTGAATACTAAAGGTAATATTTCACTAATTACCTTAATATTTAGCATGTAATGTGTAAAAGGTGGAACTACCATATGATAAATATTAAAATAATCATAAATGATTATCTTTAATATTTAATCAAACAGTTACCTTTTCACCAAGATCATGCAAAAATACAAGTGGTTAGTGGAGTCAACTTGAGTTACTTTAGGGATTTGATCTGGAGGTCGAGGATCATGCAAGACAGAAGGATTAGTGCAATTGAGGTCATTTTCATGTAGCTTTGACTCCTGTTTTTGAGGGTTTTCATCTTTGCTCATGGGAGGGATATTTTCACTTTCAGTGCTACCTCCATGGACTTAGGAGCCATTTTGAGTTACACTTCAGTTTTATACAGTGTGACATAGAGTTTTGAGTTGTTTAAGCTCGGTTTGCAGCATTGGTGGGCTCCATTTTCAAGCAATTTTGATTTTGCTTGTGGATGGCTTTGGAGTTCAGATATTTTGACTTCAGTTAGCTCAACATCTCTTTCCGGGCTCATTCTCTTCTATCTTTTGTATATATTGGAAAAATTCTTTCTTTTTCCTTAGTACTTGATGATTTTGCCTTTGCATTTATGCAAAGAAGAGATTGATTTTGTAACTCATATTATTTATAGTTTAATATACAACTTTTTATAGGTTACATAGTTTGTTATTTGCAGAAGTTCCTTTAGAATATATAATTGAATTCAATGTTTTCCTTTTCAATTTTTGGTGTTTTGTTTCTTCTAAACGATTTGATGCAAATTTAATGTGTTTTAAATATGAAACCTTAACTAGTTTCCTGGATGCATATACACAAAAGCAATTTCTTCACAGGTGATAGATTGTGTTAAGTTTGTCTCTTCTCTTAGGTTGTGAAACACAGTTTTCCTTCATAAAGAAAGATTAAACACGCCTTTTCATGAAATATTTATGTGATTAATGTGCTCAAATTGAACTGTGTTAACAGATTTTTGAGAGTATTAGTTGTGAAACAACCTACACAGTAGTTGTCATTAGGTGCATCATTGCAGTTTAAATTTAAGTTTATGAATTCAATTCAAGCCTTTTTCCCTTTTTCATTAAAATTACATTCAATTATTAGAAGATCATATAGGAATCCGGCCTATAATCTGGAGGTCTACTTTCACCATAGGGTACCCACAACCTGAAAGTATTCCCATGTTTCACAGGATCACAAATAATATTTGCTTTCGCACACGGGTGCAATCGTATTGATAACAGTAAGAACTTGCATACTTTAACCAGTAAATTAAAGAGGACTAGATATTGAACAAAATTAAGAAATTTCTTGGAGTTATTATTCAAACCTAAATGTTTTTTAGTAACTTGCTAATGAGACTAGTACAAAAAGTGAACTCATATATTATTGAATTGTCAAATCTATTTCTTGAACAAGTGATAATCTTTCCTATTAAAGTTGTTGGTGTAAATAAAGTCTTCTACCTAGTTGATTCATTACTAGGGGACTTATTTACATGTTAAGTTTACTTATCCTAGGAAAGAATCTTTCTAGAAGGTGTTAGTTGTCATTAGATCTTATCTTATCTTTTGACTTATAATGTATGTGTCTCAGGTAGTAGTGGTAAGTTGTCACATGTCATAGAATTAAGACACTTGTCATAATCCTGTTTAGTCTTGTGTCTCATAGGTTGGCTATATAATTAAGTGGTCTTATTGTAAAATTGTATTCTTGGATAATCAATTCCATTACAATCTTGAGCACTGCATATTGATCTCTCTTGTGTTTTTATGAAGTGCCTAGATCTTGGGTGGTTATAATCTTTAGCCAAATTGTACATAGTGTAGAGTTATTCTATACCAACTCTTACAAAAGTTTATGGCTAAAGGTTCATCTTCATATTGGATATGCTTATTCCAATAGATGAAAGAAGATGTAAAGCTAAAACCATGTTGTAATGAATAATCTTTCCAATTTAAGAAATGAAATACATGTTGCTAGGCTTATCAAAATGGATTGAATAGGAAAAAAGGCTTTAACCTAAAATAATGATACAAGAAGAATCATATTCAACCAATTGACATTCCATTCTTTCCCTTTAATAACTCTTATAAAAAATTTATGTCTCAATAAAAAATCATGGTTTGTTACTTTTAACAACTCTAGTGATCCCTTAGCAACTAGACATGATCTTTAAATTTTGGGATTTTTAATTCCCAAAGTACCTTTGGACCTAGATTGGATGTAATGAGACCAAGAATTGGCTCAAAAACTAGCAAAACTATCCCACTTGATCTAAAGGAGTTGTGAGATTAATTTGACCAAATCTTCATGTTAGGGTAGATAGGGTTATTATCAAACTATTTAGCTAATCACACTTCTTAGGTTGACTTAATCACACTAGTTAAGTCTCCACTTAGGAATTTTTTTTATTTTTGTGTCACCTTATGTGGACTCACCAAGTGTCCCTACACTTGTCCATAGATTCCTACACATGTTTCATTCTTTGTGGGGTAGTTAGAGTTTCACTCCTACCTTCTCATCTCCTCATCCTTACCTTTATAAGCAAGGTTCTTTGGTACATTTTGTATCCCATGCTTATGATATTTTTTCATCTTGCATATTCATTTTTGTGGATTTTTTTGAGTTTGCAAGTAGATATTGGCTACTCCAACATGTTAATAGAGAAAGCTTGCAACTTTGTTCCCTTTCTCGCTTGAATTTGTAAGGGTTGTGGGTATTATCTTTCAAAAGGTGTGTCCTAGAGTGAAACAAACACCACCATTATGCTCAAAGAGGAAAAGAAATGAAGATTCATATATAAGACATAAATTTTGATGACATGAAATATTTTTAAAATTTTGAGAGGCCATCCATGGATGTTGTACAAAAATTCATACTTGTATGAATTTGTACGAATGTATGATTACCATACTATCCATGTATCAATGTATCATCCTCTCTATATCAAATGCCTTGATTCATGTGCAAAAGAAGTCTATATAGACATATAGGGTTGTTAATATTTTTTTTTTACAAGGTACAACCTACATAGCGCTAGCATCAAATTTTGTAGGTTTGACGCATACAAAGTACCCAAGTAGATTTTGAAGATTCCTTAGAATATTCCTTATCAAAGACTCCAAAAGAAGGCAGTGGCTATCCAGCCTCATAAATGCATCGGGGCATGGATGCCGCGTCCATTCATCATCCCATGGATCATTGGTTAGGAATGAGAAATATTTTTTTATTTTTTTGCATAACTAGTATGACCACATTATATTGAGGACTATGTAATAAAAAATGGGGCATAATTTAAATATATATTTAGCTATTGGAGTTTCCTCTTTTAATCATTATATAGAAAATTATAGTGTATATAATTTAAATTATTATTATCATATATATATTATTATTATTTTTTAATTATATAACAAATTATAATGTATATAAATAAAAAATAGTTTAAAATAATTTAAAAAAATTATTTATTTTAAAGAAAAACAAAGATATTTTTAAAATAATAAAAGATATTGGTTATTTTTAAAAAGGAGTTTGTTTCAATGAGTTAAATATAGTAAATTTGGTTTGATGAGGGAAATATATAGTTTTTAAAATTGAAAATATAGCAATATTAATAAATGATTATATAAAATTTTACAATAGAGAAAGTTTGAAAAGAAAAAAATATATTTCCTTCATCAAGCCAAATTTACTATATTGCCCTCCATATTTAACTCATTGAAACAAACCTATTTTTCAAAATAACCAATATCTTTTATTATTTTAAAAATATCTTTATTTTTCTTGAAAATAAATAATTTTAATATTTTTATTATTTTGAACTATTTTTATTTATATACATTATAATTTGATATATAATGATTTAAAGAGGAAACTTCAATAGCTAAATATACATTTAAATTCTGGCCCATTTTTTTATTACACAATCCTCAATATATTGGTCGTACTGGTTTTGCAGTAAAAAAAGAATGTTGTGCATTCCTAAGTAGTGAGCCATGGGATGATGCATGGATGTGGCATCCATGCCCCAATGCATTTACAAGGCTGGATAGCCGCTGCCCCCAAAAAATATTCTATCATTAACAAACTACTTGTGCATAGGGATTGTGATTTTGTGGCTTTTGAAGGGATTTTTTTTTAAAAAGGAGAGCAGTTTTGGAATATTTTGACACCAAAGAATATTCTATTGGCATCTTGGAATATTTTTAATTGATGTTAGCATGATGTTATCCTTTTTGTCCCTTCACTATTGGCCTATTTTATGTTTTGGCTCAACTTCATAAGCCTCATTCTTAACCATACAAACACCATTTTTGGTGATTCTTTTTAATTTTGAGTAATTTTGTGCTTTATCTAGTGGTATTATTTTTTTTATTAGTA
Source organism: Sequoiadendron giganteum (assembly GCA_007115665.2). NCBI lineage: Eukaryota > Viridiplantae > Streptophyta > Pinopsida > Cupressales > Cupressaceae > Sequoiadendron > Sequoiadendron giganteum. Next base: position 468,888,233 of record CM021107.1, on the reverse strand, counting down.
AAAATATGTTTTTTTCTAAAATCAATAATCCGTAGAGGACGACGTGCACAATTCTCATTTTTGGAACTTCAAAGGGCCCGTTTAGGCTTGAATGGACTCCTTTTTAGGTGTCATTTTTAAAAAATTGCTTATTTTTTTGAGCTCTAAGTATTATGCTATTATTTGTTCTTAATTATATTCCAAATTTATAAATTTTTAATATACCTCTTTTTTAGGACTTGTACATCAAATCCACTTTGTGGAATTTGTAAATACACTAGAATAAATAATCATATCACTATAAAATTTATGGTGGGGATCATGTTTTGAATAATGGGAGTTTTATTTTTATATTTTTGTCATTTCTGGAGGTTTGTAAGGCATGCTTAGTTTATGTCTTCATTGTCCATCTCATGATATAAGCTATAATTGTCCTTTTGAGGACACTTGTAAGAATTCAAACAACAAATATGTATAAATGCACTCATATAAAGTGCCAAAAAATGAAATTGTGTTCCTTAGGAAGGAAGTTCGCACATCGATTGTGCCTCTTTTGTACATGCACTAAGTTATAGAGTGTAATTGGGGGGTTGTGTAGTGCCTTAGTTTTTGTCATCACATCAATAAATCCAAGTGTTTATTGCTTCATGTGTGTGCCTTGGAATTTTGCACACCCTTTTTTAGTTGCTTGTTCATCATATTGGATTTTCATGCACACATGGACCACATTTTAGTTAATCTGCATATATATATATTCCTTTTCAACATTAAGGGGGGTATCATCACATGGTTTTGTAGAGGAGGAGATTCACTACTTTTGAGTCTCTATGATACAAAAGAGTATGCAATGAGTGAATTATCCTCAACTACCTCAAATGCTAAGCTCAGGTGACAAAGGACGACTAAGGGGATTTTTCTGTAATGTTTTATATTTTATGACAATTTTCAAGAAAAGGACTTCAGAAGCCAAAAGAGCAGACCTTAGAGGTCTCAAGAGAAATTTGAATAGCTCTCAACCAGAGGACGATAGCATGGTGCACAAATGTCCTTGCGGCACGTTGTGGTCTCTTACAGATTGAAAATAGAGCAAGCCTGTCGAAACACACATAGCCTATTGACAACTCGAGGACTGAAATCTGTCTGTTTAACTAAGTTAATTTAGAATACTAGAAATGATAAAAAGTACAACAATAAGAATACTAAATATGCAATAATCTAAACTAATAAAATAAAATGATGAAAGATAAAAGAGAAAGACAAACTCACAACTGGTCTAGTTTTATGCAGCCTCCTGCAAAGCTCCACATGAACAACCTGCACACACAAAGACAATGAAAATTGTTGTTGTTGTTTTGGGGCTTGCCTTACTCAAACCCCCATTTTGGTATTTCCACCTCCACATATAGCCAAGAAGATAAAGAGAAAGAAATAGATGATAAACAAGAAAGAGTGCTAAGATAAAGAAAGTAGACATGTTAGATATCAATATGCTACTTGTAGTGATGGAAAAAGTATCCCTTTTCCTCTCTTAATTTGGGAATGATTGATAAGATGAGCTAAGTGATGCCTTAATTTGGTGTTGTAATATGTTTTACATATTCACATAAGTTTTGGACTCTTTTCATTAAATTTTGGCTCATTCATGCCTTATTTGGTCCTATTTTGCATCCACAAGCCTTATTAAATACATTTTTCTAAGGATAATCTCGACACTTAACAAATGGAAAATCATAATTTAATATTTGAGGTTATGTGTTCCAGATCTAGTGATTTGGGACTCATACGCCCTAGTCCCACCTAGGTCTTGGGACCTGATTTCAAATTTCACATTAAACAAGACATTTCTTAGAGTTTGTGTATCGTGTTTAAGACACTAGGACTCATATGCTCAAGGTGGTGTATGAGTCCCACTTTAGCTAGGACCTATTTTAAATCAATTTTTTGGTGGGATTTTATTATCCTAGATCTAATGTTGGCTTGTATTATAATTTTAGGAATTTGGCATCAACAAGTATAAATACAAGGCTATTTCACTTAGTTTCACCTAGCAAATTGATGAGAGAATTCCTAAGGAAATTTTATGAGATCAAGAGAATTTAAGATCATCCAAGAGACGATTATCAAGAATTTGGAGGTACATTCAAGATTCAAGCATCATATGTGTTTTTGAGCTAACATTTGTGATGTAGGTTTTCATGATTCAAGTTAAAATTCAAAGACATTATCTTATATCAAGATCAAGATTCAAGATCCACATCCATTGGAGCCATTTCACACAAGTTTGCAGACTTTATTTCAAGGGTTTGGTGAGTTGCAACATTACATTTTTCATTCATCATTCCTTCATGTTATTTCATTTCATTTCAAGGTTTAATTACCAAAACAAGGTTTGACCAAGGCAAACCTCCATTCCCTAACAAAACAACATTTTGTTCTCTTCATGTGTGATTGCAGATCTAGGTGATTTAGACCTTGAAGATCCTTTGAAGACAAAGTTGCAAGATTGAAGAAAGTTGTTAAAGTTGTCAAGAAGTTGTCATCTTCATGGAAACTCACCTATAGGCCAAAATTCAAACTTTCTAACTTGGAGATCAGACAATATGGAAGCTATAGAAGACATCTTGAGGCTATAGAAGTTTCAGTCAAACCCTAATATTGGGACTGAATTTCCCCTTTGGGCATATGAGTCCCAATATACCTCTTTTCACCAGTTTTCTATAGATCTTGATTTGTCAGCAAAAGATTCCAGATTCTTCCCAGATTCCAATAGTAGGACTAAATCACCTAGCTTGGTGTTTGAGTCCTAGTGCACTTCAAAAATCAGTTTTTCAAGGTTTCAGACCTTGCTTTGATTCCATTATTCTTCCAAGTACCCTTTTGTTTCATTCTCTTTTATCAATCTGATTTCATGTTCTTAAGTTTCTAGGGTTTTGTACATAGATGTTTGAATTTCTCCTTTGAAGCTTCATTTTAATGGTGAACCCCATTTTAATCACACCTAAGAAAAATACCTACTAGTCCTATTAGTAGTGCCCCCTTCCCTCAATTGAGTCACTTGGTTGAGGGATCTGGTTTTCCTAATGAACTGAGAGTGAAATAGGTCCTAAACCCCTTGGTTCCATCTCCCAAAAGGTGGAACCCTTATTTCCTTTGGCTCACTACTAAAAAATATGATAATTCCAGTAAAAGATTATGTACCCTCCCTTCAACGAGCTTGAGAAGTTAAAAGAGAGTGCAACACTTGAGAGTTCCAAGATAAGGATGTAAGAGCCACGAACATGCAAGAAGCTTGAGAAAAATGGTGTAGAAGAGCTTGTGAGAATGAGAATGCAAGGAGAATGAGAGAATGAAAGATTGAAAGATTGAGTTGCAAGAAGAATGAGAGAGTAAATGGAATGTGAATGAATTATTTTCAATGAAGAAATGCATGAAAGAGGACCATTTTTAGGTGTGTCTATGACCACAAAGACACTATACTTCATGGGTAGGTAGAAGTGTAATGTCTCAATGACCATAGGATCATAAATCTTGTTTGGGCATTCATGTGACCCACAAACATTTGTGTGTCACGACAACATGCTCGACAAAAAATACTCAAATATAGAAAGTGACATGGTCAAGGATGAAATTGAAGGTGAGAAAAAGTGGCATTGTATTATCGTCTTTATTAGGCTAAAGTAAGGGTTATGTAATGTGAAATCACACTAGGGGTGCAATTTTACAACATTACATTTTACCCCCACTTTGATGAGCATATTTATTCTAGACATGTGTGAGTTAAAGTAGAAAGAGTTTGAAGAGAATATACCCAATATGAAGAGGATGCAAGTCTTCAATCAGATACATATGCAATGTAGAGAAGCGGAGCCAAAACGTGAAGAGGACATGGGTCTTCCATCCTGTAAAGTTGACTACCATCTCACCACAAACATGTTAGCTATTCACAAACATGTTAGGAAAAAATGCAAAAAATAGACAATGATAAAATCCATAGACATGACATGACATAATCTGATCAGATAAAAGATGACATTGATAAGTATGGATAGAAAGGATAAAGACCATACAATAAGTAGATAGGCCTGTGGCTGCTACAAACTGTGTTACATGACAATCATAGAAAAGACAAGAGGATTCTAGTCAAGTTGCCCCCAAGTTAGATGATGAGACATAAGACATAAGACATAAAGATATTTTTAATTTTTTTTTAAACTTTTTAAAAATTAAGAAGATATGATAGCCACCCCCTTAGAATGATGTATGCTATGCCAAGGAACACATATCATTCTAAGGAGAAGAGAAAGACAAAGAGATGTCATGGCACAAAATATGTAGCAAGATGTATTTGTAGAATGTTGTCACACGAGGGACAACACATAAAAGTCACAACATCATGAAAGAGAAAAGCAGAGATTAAGAAATCAAGATCACATGGGGATCTCATTATTTAGGGTCAAAATTGCTCATATACATAGATAAATAAATATAATATAATATGTATGAATTTTCATCACCCCCCAAATAGATTGAAACAAGAAGAAGAGAACATGAAGACAAAATATAAATATAAATAAGGTCAACATGGAAGAGGCCTGAATGCCCCAACGCTTTGCATCATTCCTAATGTGAGAAAGAAAATTTTATGGCATATAGAAGAATGATGATACAAACATAAGAAGTGTACGATTTTTTTTATCTCTTGTATCTAATTACCTACAAGGGTAGCAAGGGTCCTCTAGGTGAGAGCAAAAACATTAATAGACAAGTATAGGGAAACATAAACAAATCCATAAAGCTAATCTAAATATGAAGAATAGGTATTGCTCTAGTTTGATACCTCCAATAGGTCATCCTGATCCTAGTCTATATCATCGTAAGCGGAGGGAAGATGATCCAGTGGGGGGGATAGCTAGAGTGGTGCCAACTGACTTGCCTATGACAAGAGCTAAGGAAGAAGCCTCCTCAAGGTCTTCCTTGTCTAGCTCATGTAAGAATAACATAATTGATCTAGAAAATATTGATGACAAAGTTATAATATCCTCCAATGAGTCAAACATGCACTTCTCTGGAGTGAAACAATGTGATTGCATGGGAGAAGGATAGGAAACTCAAGAGTCACTTTTGGCCTCGAGAGGAGGGGCAGTAACAAAATCCAGGGAAGGAGGTGATGTCTCAATCACAAGTATGGTACGAGCCAAGGTGGAACAAGATTGAAAAGACAAAGAAGACTTTTTTTAACTATCACTTGAAATGAGGTCAATCTCCAACTTACACTTTAGTAGAGGATGTGGCATCCTTGTATTAGAAGTGAAAGAGGGAGAAGGAGACAAATCCATTAAGGACACGACCTTGGTAAAAGAAATGTCAATGAGCTATGAGAAGAGAGGTGATAAGAGGCAGCTTTGTAGAAGGGGCGATGAACACTTGCACTCTTTTGGGGTGTGGTTCATTTCGATCTACTAACAAAGCTGAAAGCAACATGAAGGAAATGAGAACCAAAACAAAAAGAGAAGCAATGAAAGGAGCAAGAGTAGAAATAGAAGCAACAAAATAAAAAAGAGGAGGCTCATTCTTGAACTTTTTTGAAGCTTCACACTCCTTATCCAAAGCATGTTGATGATGCTTACACTCTCATGCAAGTAGGTTACGATGGCTATGGGTATTATGAGGTGCAAGTTGAGAAAATGTTAGAGGTTCTTTGTCCACTAGAAGAGCAACCTCCATAGATGTTACTAGTAGAAGGGAAAGATCTTAATGAGGAATAGGAGGAGGAGGCATAGAGACATGCATCTCAACAATGGGCTCCTTTCCCTTGTTTGCCTTAGGGGCAAGTGGAGGAATAGGGGGAGGCCTTAGAGGATGATATGTATAAACAACTCCACAATAATGCTTCCCATTACCATATAGGGTGGATCAAGGGTTCGTGGGTAGAACTAGGAGATAGAAGACTTGAGGCTTGGACTTCCAATATGTAGGCACATTTCTCTTTCCTATTTCAAGCATAGTAAAATGAATGAACAAAACTAGAGGTTGGGAAGTAGCAGAAGAAAATGTAGAAGAAGAAAAAGTCTTAGGAGTAAGGACTTGCTTATCCTTAGCCTTTAAAGGGGCAAAGGATGATGCATGTTGTTGTACACATAAATAATCCTTTAGAGAGATGGAATGAGTAGAAGGAGACAAACCAATTTCAGGCATCAAGCCCCAAATTTTATACCTAAAGTAAGCCTTATATAACAAGTCTCCTCTAGGTGGAAAAGTTCCAACAGGAGCAGTCCAAAATTGATCAAGGAAGAAGCCCCCACACAACACCAGTGGTTTGTATCCAGTGTCTTGGATAGTGTACATGATGCCCTCATGAGGAAACTTCGAGAATTTATGGATGAAAGAGGCAACTACATTCATAAAGACTAGTCATGGAATGGCTAGTCTAACTTAAAAGAGGTCAGACTCTAGTATCATGACAAATAAATCTTCCAGAGTTTTAGGTCCAACTAGGACCAACAAAGAAATGGAGACAATGGGAGGAATAAAATTTCCATCTTGTGTGTGGAGCATGGTCTATGACTCCTCGTATTTCTCCTTATGCAAATTATTTATGAAAAGAGTCTCCTTCGTGATAATATTGACCTAACTCATGGGTTGACCATAACGCTAGTTACAATATTATCATTGAAATGAGTGGGGATATATAATAGAGAGGGATCCTTATTTATAGGTAGGTCACGTGGTGTAAATATTATATAAAGAGTACTATCTATGTAGCCCGGAGGAGGAACACGAGTAAATGAAACCACATTCACATACTCTAATGGATTTAGATTGGTAGAAGAAGAAGCAAAGGTTACAAGATTGATAGAATGGGATGGAAAGGGATCTTTGTAAATCTACAATTAGCTATTAGGCTTCACTACAAATTTATTAGAATATTTCTTTTTACCTTCAAGTTGAATGGTACCATTATCGACGTGTTCTTGTATAACATGAAGAAGACACATGTATCACTCAGTATCATGACTTGATACTCGATGGTATTGGAAATTTTTTTGCACATCATACCATTGGGGATAGGGCTCAACAAGCGGTTTGATGTCTAGAAGATAAATTACACCATATTTTAGTAATTTCTGCAAGACATTTGTATAAGATTCATATAACTTTGTAAAAATTCTCTTTTTGCTTGCATAACTTTTATCAGTAGGAACATACACCATGTTCGCTACCACTTTATTTTTCCTTGACTCTCTAAAGACAAGTATGACTAACCAACCATTCAAATGGGAAGATGAGGAAGAATCATTATAATAAGCAACTATATGTTGGTACTCACATAACGTAGCATACAGATGGGAAAAATAGGTATATTTTATTAGAATAAATTTATCTCGCAATGTCGGCAACAAGTTCTCAATGAACACTTGTTGTACATCAAAATCTGGTAGGACATAGGAGATTTGAGAAAAGAGGGCTTGGTAACAGGTGATAAAATAAGTCATTTTCTCATATGCACCCTGCTTACATCAAGTGAGATCATTAAAGGCAACCTTTGGTCTGATATTAGTTGGAATTATTGTAAGAACTGATTCACAAACTGGTCAAAAGAGAAAATAGAGTTATTAGGGAGAGAGCACCATTCCAAGGTAGCGTCCTTGAGATAATGTGGGAATTATTTTTCTAGTAGAGCATCATGGTGGAAGAAATCAATACACATGGCATTGAAAGATGAGACGTGTGTTTGCAGATCTCCTTTGCCACTATACTATTTGAACTTAAGAATCTCCATCTGTTCAGGGATGGGGGTATTCTAGATAGCAAAGGACAAAGGGCTACATCATAAATGAGGTTGGAACATAGGTTGACAAGTAGAACTAATGAAATTTTTCAATTGAGATTGCATCCACCCCATGTTCTATAATAGATCATTGAGGATGGGATATGTAGATGGAGTATGACTAGTTGAAGCACTAGAGGTAGAGATGTTTTGAGTCTTAGATGCAAGAATCTCAAAATTCAAGGGAACTCGGTTCATTCTAATTGTAGGAATTTCCTCAAATTTAGTTGTAGTATTATTAGCAACATTATTGATGAAAGGACCCGTGTTGACCATGTGGATAGACACTCTAGGCATCAAAACATTCAGTTGGTGACCAATAGTTTTTAACTGAACATATTGGGGCTTGCACAAGATAGAAGTGTATGACAGGACATGGGTCTCCACAATGTTTACAATTCCTCGAATTAGCTCCAAACTTCTTCAATCAGTAAAATTAGTAAATTCCTCAAACCGTTGATGAGAGGAGCTGGCTGAGAATAATAATTTTCATTCTTTAGGAACTCTTTGAGCCTTACTTTCAAAGAGTGAATCTAGTTAGCAAGAACTCTAAGAGTAGCTTACTCAGCTAAGGAAGAGGAAGAGCTCGAAGCAGAGGATGGTGGGGTATGAGTTTCAATTATAATATGAGGAGAGGAGAATCTAACAGTAAGTCCTATAAAGTACACCTCAAAATCTAGACATGAACGAGGAGGACTAAACCTTCTAGACCCATATCAATAGGTTGATAGATTCTTCTTATTACATGCCTGGAGGTAGTGGATTGGGTTGTGAAGCTCATAAAAGTGTCACAATTCGCTATCCAGTACATGTCTTGACAAGAGAGAACAAAGTTTTTGATAAAAAGATAAAGGGAAAGAAAGTTTCACGTCGAGTTCACCAAAATGATGAGGAGGAGATTCCCTACTCCCAAGTCTTTAGGATAGAGACGAGTCTATAGGGAGAAAATTATCCTCAATTACCTCAAAGGCTAAGATCAGGTGATAGAGGATGGCTAAGGGGATTTTTTTATAATATTTTAACATTTTATGATAGTTTTGGGGAAAAGGACTTCAAAAGTTGAGAGAGCAGGCCTCATGGGTCTCAGGAGCAAGCTAACTAGCTCTTGGCAAGAGGATGATAGTGTGACACACAAACATCCCTGTGGTGTGCTATGGTCTCATACAAGCTAAAAATAAAGAAATCCTATCGAAACACACATAGCCTACTGACAACTTGAGGATTGAAATGTGGTTGTTTAACTAAGCTAACATAATACTATAAATGATAAAAAAATGTATAACAAGAAGAATACTAAATATGCAGGAATCTAAACTAATGAAATAAAATGACAAAATATAAAAGAGAAAATGAACTCACGGATGGTCCAAAATTATGTAGCCTCCTACAAAGCTCCACAAAAACATCCTGCACACATGGAGACAATGAAAATTATTGGGGCTGTTTTTGGGCTTTCCTTAGTCAAACCCTTGTTTTGGTGTTTCCACCTCCACAGACAACCAAGAAGACAAAGAGATAAAGAAATAGATGATAGACAAGAAAGAGTGCTAAGATGAAGAAAGTAGACACATTAGATATCAATACACTACTAAACAAATATGATAATACCAGCAAAAGAGATTTTACCCCCCTTTCAATGAGCTTGAGAAGTCGAAAAAGAGTGCAACACTTGAGAGAGACAAGACAAGGAAATAAGAGCCATGAACATACAAGAAGCTTGAGAAAAATAGTGTAGAAGAGCTTGAGAGAATGAGAATGCAAGAAGGAGAATGAGAGAATGAAATATTACGAGATTGAGCTACAAGAAGAATGAGAAATTGAATGGAATACAAATAAATGAGTTTGAATGAAGAAATGCATGCAATAGGACCATTTTAGGGCGTGTCTACGACCATAGAGTAGTTAGAATTTGTGGACAGGTGGAAGTGTAATGTCTCAACGAACACAAGATCAAGAATCTTGTCAGGAAATTCGTGCAATGTGCAGAGTTTGTATGTCACAAATGCATCCCTGACAAAACTCCTTCAAAGATCGAAAGTGATGGGATCAAGGAAGAAATTGAAGGTGAGAAAAAGGGGATTGCATTATCATATTTATTAGGCTAAATTAAGGGTTATGTAATGTGAAAAATTGCATTGGGGGTGTAACTTTAAGACATTATAGGTTATTTTTTATATAACTATTATACACACAACAACATGTAGATAAAGTCTTGCTGTTTGAGCAAAATAACTTATTTTTCTTGAAAGAATCACTAAATTTCTTAGTTAAAGGAATCTTAGCTATCCAAAGGCTTTGGAATGTCAGATCTTGACTCACTAGATTCACTTAGGGTTCATTGTGTAATTGCTATTAAAAATAAGGATCCTACTACTTTTCATAAATCTTTTAACTTCAAACGATCTAGTAATATAAAGATCTCAAAAAATAGAACATATATTACCTTTAAAACTTCATTAATTTGAATCACTAAAGAGGAAAACTGTAATAAAAATTAGAGTTAAGAGAGATAGATCCTAAAAAATTAATGAATTCCAATTATTATCCACACATTTACAGAGAAACAAATAAACCAAAGAATCAAATATTTTGTATTTCACTAGAATACTTCACATATACATACAAAATAATGCAAGAAGTTTAGAGAAAAAAAATATTCACCACCGAAATAACATCAAAATGCACCCAAATTTGGTGCAACAAATTGACTCTTTTGATAGGAGTAAACAACATAGAATTATGCAAGATATACCATTTGGAATAACCTTTCAAATGCTTTAGTATTATCAATATCTACTATAAATAAAAGTTTTTATGCAAGAATTGAAAAAAAGAACATGAAATAAACATAAAATTATTGATGTTCCAACTTTAAATCTAAATGTTTCAACAAATTTTGATCCTTCAAAAGATTTTTTTTCCTTTTATAGAACAAAAGGTAGTAGTTGGTTATAAAAAACACATGGCTTAGAGAAAACAAGCCAATCAAAATGTACCATGTGGCACAAGGGAATTAGTGGCACTTAGAATATATTTGTCATGGTCCCTAAAGACAGTCAAAACTTACACCTTGGCTATTGTTTTTGATGAGGAAAAGAAGGTTGATGATATACAAATGCATGAAATTATCAAATAAAAGATTAGTGGGTTCCTTCAATCTTCAAAAACATGGGAACACGTTGTTGATGTTTCCTTTTAAAATCCTCATTTTTGATGAAAAGTTCCTTTATCGGGAAAGATACCCATAAGTGGAAAACTTGGATCCTCTTTTCTTCTGGTTTCCTACTACTTGTCTTCAGTCATTTCCCCCGTAAGCTCATCTCCTCCCTTACTGAGCTTGTATTCCTTGAAAGCCATCAAAACTTGATTTATATCCTCCCTAGGGACATTCTGCATCATTTTCCAATGGAAATTTTCTTGTGTATATTCTTTGGTTATACCTTTGATGGCATCATTATTCTAGGCCACATCAATCTCATACTTTACCATGTGGTTCTGAGCTTTGATCATTTCCTCCATGGCCTCCTGAATTAATGAATGAACATGATCATTCATTACCTTCTTGAGTAAATCCTTGAAGCCTTTCAGTTTTGTATCTTCCTGTCCCAAGTTAGCTTGATTAAACATCTATTATGTAAGCATTTCCATAAGGTCCAAATCCTTGTCCACTATCTTTTCACTTTTCTTGACTACATTTTCTAGTTATTTTATGTATTGTAATAGAGAATCCTTTTCCCAAGCCAATTGTAGCTTCCAAATCCTTAGCTTTAGAATATCCTATTCTATTACCACCTTCCCCTCTAACAAAATTTGGGTGTCTATCTTCTAAACAACCTTCATTCACCATAGTTCTATATCATTTTGTTCCAAGTGGTCTTTACACTCAATCATTAACCCTTTGGACTTCTTTAGCCAACAAAAAGCTTCCTCGGATTTTCCTATGGCCTCCCTTATAATCTCTTCACCCTTTGCATCAAGTTTCCTACCCAATCGTCTAACACATTCACTTTGTACTTGAAGCATTCAATTGCATCTACTTGTTCCTTGGAAATTAGAACTAGGTTAAGAGGCAACATTGTTAATGATTGACTTGGTTGAGCTATGGCTCTAATGAAGCTCTACATTTGAGATATGTGCTCCTTTAATTAATTTTTCTATCTCCTACTCTTGACATGAATGTTGTAGGTTAATTGTTGATATCTGATAATCTTGAGCAGTAGCTTCGTGTTTATCTTTTTATCCTATAGGAGTAGTTACCTATAGAACTTTCCTATTGTCTACACTTCGCCTAATGGTATGTCAAAATCTAGACTTGGTCTTAGGATTTGGTGTTTCTACCTCTTGCATTATACTTATGAAGTCTAATGGAACCAATTGTACTTACATTGGTGGCTCTGATTGTCAAGCCAACCAGCTAGGAATGTCTTCACCTAGTCTTACCCCCTTTATGACCTACTTCTTGTTGAATCTCCCTTTCAAGGCTTCCCTCTTCTGATACATGGATTTTTATCCTTCACCTTCAGGGAGATTTACTATTTTTTTTCTTGTTACAGTGAATCCTAGTTTGCTTGCTCTTCCCCTCTTGGTTCTTGGTCTTCTTCTTTGGGTCTTAGTTCTCCTGCATCCCCACTTTCTTTCCCAACGTGACCCTCATGTGTGAGTGATTCGTGTTATTCTGGAACCTTAAGGTTTTAAGTACCTTGATGTTCTTCATTTGTGGCTTTAATGGGTTTAGTAGCTTGACGTTTATCTGAGCTTTCTTCCTTGCAGGGTTCATGCAACTACTCTTGAGTAGTGTCTTTCCTAGTTTTCATATGTTGAGGTTGGTCCTCAACCAACAATATATTCATTATATCTACATGTATATCTCCTTCTTCTTCTTCCAAAGGAATGTGAATTTGAGGTACTACATCTAGTTGTTCTTCTTGAGGTTGGGACATTGCTTCTACTACTTCCCTTGAATCTTCCATCTCTTGAGCAAGTGGGTTTACTATAATTCGTTGAATTTCAACAATTTTCAAGTGTATCCCCTTTTCAAGTTCCTTTTCAATAACTAATGTGAGTTTTGGATATTTTTTTTGGTTGTTGTTTTCCCTGCATTTATTTTATAAGGTTACTCCACCTTTTCATTTCTTTCATGACCAGATCCATGGTTATATCAGACTCTTCTTATGTGAGAAAGTATGTCTCTCCCATGGTTTGCCTCATCATAGAAATCCCCACTGAAGGAGGAGAAGAAAACATTATTGCTACTAGTTGAGACATTGATCCTCTCATCCGAGTATAAACCTGTTGTTTTTCAATTACTTCTTTTGGAGTAATATATTCTGCCTAAGTTAATGTAGCCAATGAAGATGCTCATATTGATGTTTTTAGTAAGTTTGTTGGGATTTCCCTAATTTCACTATTGGGGTCTTCTGGTTGCATGGATATTGAAACTCCTTGACTTGGGCTTTCAACAATTATTTCCCTACTTTCTTCGAGAGCCTTAGCCTCTACAATCTTCCTCTTCTTTCCCATGCAGTCATCATATCCCAAATCATCAATTACCTTTTTATTTATCTTCCTCCTAGGTGGATATGTGACTCTCATTCCATTGGACTTCAATCTCTAGATATTTCTGTCAATCCAAATAGGACTAAACTCAATAATTGGTTTGGATATTTTTTCTAAGGATGTGACCTAGGGTTCTTTCCATTCAGGATCTTGATTGGACTGATAAAAATCCTATCAGAATTATATATTGGATTTAAAACATCACCATCATCCTTATTCAATTGTAATGGGACATCTTGTGTTCCCATTTATCATCTGGTTCAGTTTCAACCTTTGATATGCTCATCTCCTAGCCTCACATTCATTTGGAAAATCATTCTTGTAGTCTTCCAGGTGGGGTATGTCAACATACGTTTTATTGATGTGCCTGGAGAGCCTCCCAATTAGATCATATTTAGCTCTACTCAACTTAGACTCTTCAAATCCATGTGCCATTAATTCATTTTCTAAAAGTCTGACATTCTTATTTGAGCTACATTGGCATGTTGAGTATTTGAGCCATCAAAATACAACACCCACTATTTTTTTGTTACAACAAAGACATCAACATCTGGAAATTCCATGTATAGGGGATGATCATCATGAATTGGTGCATCAGCCAGTTGATTGGCGATAACTTTCCCTTTGATTGCTTTTCTATCAACATATTGGATGTCAAACTGACTAAGTATCATTACCCATTTGGCTAATCTTCCTATCAAGTTTTCTTTGCTAAGGAGATATTTCAATGGATCTATCTTGGCTATGAGTCTAATTGTGTGAGTCAACATATAGTGTTGCAATTGTTGCATAGAAAAAACTACTGCTAGACATGCTTTCTCAATGGATGTATAGTTGATTTCATAACCATTTAGAGTTCTACTAATTTAATAGACTACTCTTTCTTTTCCTGTTGAATCTTCTTATGCTAATAAAACTCCCAATGATCGATTAGTTGTGGCTATGTACAATAAGAGAGGCTTTCCTTCTGCTGGTGGTGCTAGGACAGGTGGAATCATTAGGTATTGCTTCAATTGATTAAAATTTGCCTCACATTTCTCGTCCCATCAAAAGGAAACATTCTTGTGCAACAAGTGGGTAAAAGGATGAGTCTTATCGGCCAGTTGTGATATGAATCTTCTGGTTGAATGGAATCTTCCTTGAAGGGATCTTAACTGACTGATATTTTTCAGAGGTGGCATTTCCATGATAGCTTTTAATTTTTCAGGGTCTACCTCAATATTTTTTTCTAACACTATATATCCTAGTAGCTTTGCTGATGTTACCCCAAACACACATTTCTTTGGATTCAGGCAAACGTTGAACTTCTTTATTCAGGTGAAGATTTTGTCTAGTATCTCCAAATGTCCTTCTCTAGTTTAAGATTTGGCTAACAATTCATCCACATAATCTTCCATTAAGGTATGCATCATGTCGTGAAAGATGGTTGTCATAGCTCTCTGGTATGTGGCCCATGCATTCTTCAATCTGAAAGGCATGATGTTCCAATACAAGGTTCCCCATGGGCAAGTGAAATTTGTCTTATTTTGGTCTTCAGGTGCTATGTTGATTTGGTTGTAACCAGAAAAACCATCCATGAGTGACAACATGCCATGACTTGTTGTTAAGTCTACAATGATATCAATGTTTGGCAAGGGAAAATTATCTTTCAGGCAAGCCTTGTTGAGATCTCTGAAGTCTGTACAAATCTATATGCTACCGCCAGGCTTTGAAATAGGTACAATGTTGGATATTCATTCTGCATAATCAATGGGTCTGATGAATCCTACATCCAATAATTTCTTTAGTTCTGCCTTAACCAATAAGGCAATGTGAGGATGCATTTTTCTTAACTTTTTCTTGACTCGTTTAATTCCTGAAGGGAGGGATAAATGATGCCGGATGAGATCCAAGTCTATCCATGACATGTCTACATATGACCAGGAAAAGTTGAATTGTTGCTCTTCGAAAAACTTGATAAATTTAGGCTTCTCTTGTTGTATCAATGATTCTGCTAGATGGACAGTCTTCATTGTTTTTGGATTTCTTACATTTATGGACTATGTTGGCTCGATTAGGACTTTGGATCTTTCTTGGAAGTGCTCAGGAAGAGTGTCAAATTTCCCATCCTTCGGTGCCTCGAAGAGGTTTTCACCGTCAGATGCGCCCTTTATTTTTATTCTTTGTTGATCTGATACTGCCATGGAATGGTTTTCACCATTAGATCTTTCTTTTGTTTCATTCATTTTGCAGCTGGGAAATTTGGCACTCTTCTTCTGGAAGTCTCATTGTGATGTTCAATGGTGGAACCTATTTCAGGAGTAATAGCGTAGAGGAAATTGACGATGGCCTCATCGTTTGAAAAGGTAGGGATATCAATAGGGTCAGCTTGGTCCCAATCTATGAGTTCAGGATATACCAATGGTAGGGGATCATCAGATGGGTTCAGGTCAGAGGTTGTAATGGTCCTAATGGTGAAATTTTCATCGAAAAATACTATGGCAAGGTCAAGATCTATGATGCTACTCTCTTTTGAGTGATCCATCTCACTAGGAGTTTGATCGTCTTCACTTGAGCCATCGATATTTTATGATCCTAATTCAAATGGTCGTAACCCTGAGCTTTGTCCCTCGTCAAGTGTAGGAGTGTACTTATGTACTACATCAATGTCCTTATCATGATAGGACTCTTCAGATAGTGAGTCCCACTCATAGTCTTTGGAATCAATTTCATAGTGATCACTTGATTGGAACTATAGGATCCATTCAACAAAATTTTGCTTGAGGTCCTCCTTTATTTCTTCGTCCTTTTGATGCTCTTTATATCCCAACCCTGTTTTGTCTTTTGGATTTTTTATAATGGGTTGGATGGGTTATATGATACCTTCTTTCCTTTTTCCAATAGTTCCTTGTCTCTCATAGCCCATTTTTTCCAAAATTGAAAATCCTTTGCCATATTGAGTGGTTTGGACATTAGCCATTGCTGCTTGAGAATCATTTTCATCTTTGTAGAGCCAATTCAAAATATCTTTGTCATCATATTCCTCTGCTTGGGTGCTTGCTTTTATGAATCGTCCGTCAAAAAGGGTGATAGGTTGTGAGGCTGATTGTGATGAGATTGATGGTTGACCATGGGATTTTGGGGAAATTAACTGCAAGAGGCAAAGGGATTGTTGAATGGAGTATTCACCTACTCCTTTGTCTTTGACTTGGACTTTCTTCTCAAACTGTTTGGCTAAAGTATTGAGTTGGGCTTCAGGAATTACAGACATAGAAGGGCTAGGTTCTTCCTTTTTCTTGAGTTGTTTGGATGAAGAACTTGAGTGACTTCCTTCATTGGAGGATGTGGCTAGCAGTTTTGACAAGGGATTGGCTTGACTTGGATTATTGGAGGTGTCAAAGGTGGAATCAAGAGCTTCTCAATTATGAGGCACAAATATATCTTGGACAACCTTAAGGGTATTGCAATGTTGGGGACTATTGGAGTCGGCGGGAATGGTAATCTCTTTCCCATTGCAAGGAAATTTCAGACACTAATGGTATGTTGAAGGGACACCCTGCATTTCATGGATCCAAGGATGACCCAAGAGTATATTATATGTCAAATATTTATCCAAAACTTGGCATACCACATCTTTTTGAATCGGACCTACCTGAATTGGAAATATAATCAACCCCTTTGAAGCTCTTTCCTCATCATCATATGCTTTGATGGTGATCTTTTTCCTTGCATCTATTGCATTTTCAGAGAACCCTAGTGCACAGACAAGCTGTAAAGTGCATATATTAAGACTGGCTCCTTCATCAATTAGGATGTGCTTGACATGACTTTTATGGATTAGGACTTCGATATGGAGCGTTGCGTTATGAGGATGGGTGAGAGATATGTCCCAACTAAATGTCCCACCATAGCTTGGAAAGTGAAGACTTCCAAATCATTTGGTACTGTTGTATCAACTAGGGATTTTTCCAAGATCTCTTTGTGAGCGGGTGAGATTTTAAGGAGCTCCAATATTGATATTTGTGTAGGGATCTTTTGGAGTTGATCAACAATGTTATATTTATGAGATGGAGCAATGGGTGTTTTGGAATTCTTTCCTTTTAAAACATATTTGGTTTGGGCCCTTGTGGTCACATTTATGTGCACACTGTCTTGTTTTCCATTGATTTTGATGATATTAATTTGATTATCTGTTGCAACCATGGCTTGTTAAATATTATGAAATTGATTAGAGGGAATGTTGGTGTCGTTGATTTGATGATTGGTTGCAACAAGGTCTGGTGTGTTCTTGATTTCAATGTTGTTTGTGTGATCTTCAATGGCTGAAATATGATAGATGGTGTCATCATAAACATAGTTCACACATTTTCCTTTGCTGTTCGTGTTAGAAGAATCCCCTTTATCATAATTTGGCAAGGGATTTTTGAACACCCCATGATCGGTGTTTGCTTGGGAATATTCAATTTGTATGACCTTATTGTCAATCAAGTCTTGTATCTTGTGTTTTAATTGCACACAACTATTGGTTAGGTGACCTTTTCATCGATGAAACTCACAAAAGTGGGCCTCATTCCACCATGAAAATTTTAGTTTGGGTTCAAACCCTCGAGTGTCGGGTAGAGTGATGAGATTTTCCGCTAGAAGTTCTTTCAATGCAGATTCATATGATTGACCCAAAGGTGTAAATTTTTTGTGATTGTTTGATGTTTGCTATGGTAGTTTAGGTGGAGGGTTATTTTGGTTATTATTTTGATTGTTATTCTGATTCGTGTTCTGGTTGGTGTTGTTTTGATTAGGGGTTGGATTGGTCTTGGCTGTGACTCGTGATAGATTGAAAACTAGTTTGGCATTATGCGTTTCGGCTGAATTATCATTGTCGTTGTTCTTGTATTTTTACCAAAACTTTGGTTTGTCATTGTTGGAGGAGTTGGTTGAGTTGTTTTGGTTGTAAATTTTCAAAACGCCCCTCTTGACCAAGGCTTCCTCAATTTTGATCCCATTTTCAATTAATTTCTCGAAGGTTGGAGGACATTGTAATTCAAGCCTATAGGTCATTTCATCATTTAAGTTATCAATGAATACCTCCATCTTTTCTTTTTCTGGTATGGGACGAGGATACCTTGCGAATAACCTTCTCCACCTTTGTAAAAATACTAGGAATGATTCCCCTTTCTTTTTTTTGACATTACAAAGGTCCTTCATTGTGATTTCATGTTGAATATTATATGAGTATTGGGTGAAAAACTTGTTGACTAATTCCTCAAAAGATTTGATCTCTGAAGGTAGTTGCGAGAACCATTGCATACATTTCCCTCCCGAATTACATGGGAATAATCTCATTAATTAAGTGTCTTCATGGGAAAATTCAAGGCTCATAGTTCTAAATTACCTTACATGATCGATGGGATATGTTTTTCCATTATATTTGTCAAATTTTGGGAATTCACAATGTTTAGGGAAGGGTATCATGTTGACACTTGGATCAAAAGGGTAGGGGCATATATCTTGTATTGAGTACCTATTAGTGGTTCCAGTTTGCATGTTTTGCATTTGTTGTTGGAGGGTTTGTATTTGTTGTTTCAAAGTGTCCATTGGGTCATTTGTTTTTCTTCTTCTGTCTTCTTAGGAGGTTTTTGCAATTTTGTGACATCAAAATCATCGAGTAGTTTGACTCATTTGTTTGCTAACATCAAAAGGTATTTCTCACCCTCTTTTTCAAAGATCCTCTCCATGAATTTATGAAAATTGGGGTCTTTTTGCGCTTGTTATATGCTTTCATCTATTATTTCTTCTACCTCATCTTGACGAATTCTGAAAAAAGGGTTTTCCTCTCTTTAAACCTTGGTGTCTTGGTTTTTGATTTCTTTTTTCTCAAGTTTTTGCTTTTGCAATCTTGCTAAAATGGGCATACAAGTGATGAGAATTTTCTAAACTTTGATCAAAGTTTTGGGTAGTGCCAAAGACTAAGGTTAGAATCTGATTTAGCAACGTTGGTTTTAGGATGAAGGATGGTGAAATCCTGATGGTGAAGCTTAGTTGATAGATCAAAAAAATAGGTGTGATGATGAGGCACTTTTGGAATGTTTGATCAAAGTTTAGATGATGGATTTTCACTTGAAAGTGCTGGTTTCAACAAGTTAAAAGCAATTTTGGGATGAGAAAAGAATGTTGTTTGAGAAGGAATCTACAAATTGAGTGTTAATTGGCAGAGGGGAGGTCAAATTTAGCTTTCTATTTACAAATTTACCGGATGCGCTAAAACAGTGCCCAGATGAGCTAAAAGTGGGATGCGCTATGGGATGGTATAGATGTGCTACGAAAAAGGCCGGATGTGCCAGAGAATGGTATGGATGCGCTAGGGAATAATATGCATGTGCTAGAACAGTAAATGGATGTGCCAAAAGAGTTTCAACAGATAAATGCGCTAAACCAAAGAATGTATGCACTAAATTATGGCATGGATGTGCTAGAACAACAAATGGATGTGTTAAATTATGCAAGGTTTGCACCAGAACAACATATGGATGTGCCGATTGAGAAAATGCTTTCTGGTTTTTGACAGATTGACATATTTTCCTTGTTTTAGCAGTGAATTTTGGATTGTTTAGTTTGGATTTTCTTCTAAATCAATAGTTGAACATGTTTGTGTGATGTTTCCTTGAATATTGGTTTAAAAACAAAGGTAAAACACACCAAATTATAGAGAAGGGGGATTCTCTACTCATGAGTTCTCTTCAATAAGAAATCCTCACGAGATGAATTACCCTAAACTACCTCAAAGGATAGCGGTGAGAGTTCTAGAATCAGAAAGAGCAGGTCACAGAGATTCTCTAGACAAACTAACAAGCTCTCGGCTAGAGGATGTCAGCGCAGAATGCAGACGACAGTGCGATGTGTTGGCATCGTAGAGGCACGTTGGCATCTCGTACGGACCAGAGAGCGATTTTATCACAAAAAAACAACAAAGTGGCTACTTCTAAGCTGATTACTGAGAACTTCTAGATTGTAAGGAAATGATAGAAAGCAATAAAGCTGAAATAGAAGTGAAGTAGATAAGGACACAGAGAAGAAGGGAAAGGAAACGCTTACGAAAGTGCAATTGATGAAGCCTCCAACTCATGAGTGTCTCCAATACCTGTACATAAGAGAGAGAGAGAGAGAGAGAGAGAGAGAGAGAGAGAGAGAGAGAGAGAGAAGTGTTGGGGCTGTATAGGGGTTTGCCTCAGTCAAACCCTCATTTTGGTGTTCCCACCTCCATGAACAACCAGATAGATAGAGAGAAATGTAGGAAATGAAGTAAAGTACACAAAGACACTACAAAATAGTGTTATGCTACTCAACCAAATAATAGAGGAGAGGAGTGAAATCTTACCACCTCCGCCCAAAGTGCTCAAGGCTAATAGGAGAGAAAATGAGAGGAACTCAAGCCTCTGCTGCCATGGTGTTTCGTTCCACACTTTCTCTACTGAAGTGATGAAGTGTTGATGTTGCTACTATGAAGTGTAAAGTGTTGCTTGAGAGGATGAAGAAGTTGCTTGGAGCTTGTGGAGAGATTGCAGGGGATGTAGAAAGGATGTGAAGAGATCAACCAACCATGAAATGGAATGAGAATGAGTGAATATGAAGGAAAGAGGGAAGAAAACAACCATATTTGGGTCGGGCAGTCGAAAAGGGCGTTACAAATCAACTCCCAATGAGAATGGTAACGCCTCTGTAGGCTCTAGACGCAAGAATATGTCAGGGACATTAGCGCGCCGCACAGATGTATGCATGCCACATGGGTGTCCTAGACAAAAACGCCTCCACTGACACACAAAACAGATGCCAAGTGGAACGAAGGTAGTGGGCTTAGGTGGAATTAAACCTCTGCTTTTGATTTCCTAAAGTGATAAGGGACAAAAGGGAATTTGTGTTAGGGGTGAAAATTCATGTTGATACATTTTTCACCCACTTTAGCGAGCATGAGTACTGGCGAGTGCTTTGGTAAAGTAGATTAGTAAGAAGTAACAAGGTTAGAAATGTATGCTTGAATCATTGCGAAAGCAGATCATGGTCTGGCAAACCCGAGAGTGCAAGACAAGAAAAGGACTTCATAACTCCATGGAACTATTAAGATAAAGAAAGAAAGGACCTTACAGACCCGCATACCTGCAAGGAAGATATCCTCCAAGAACTCTCACATGAAGGAAACTAAGAAAGCACCTTACAGACCCCCAAACCTGCAAGGAAGGTATCCTCCAAGAACTCTCACATGAAGGAAATCAAGAAAGCACCTTACAGACCCATAGACCTACAAGGAAGGTATCCTCCAACAACTCTCGCATGAAGGAAACCAAGAAAGTACCTTACAGACCTGCAGACCTGTAGACCTGCAAGGAAGGTATCCCCCAAGAACTCTCACATGAGGGAGACCGCGTAGAGGGGACTCTATAGAGTAAGAGATGGTGACATGTTTACCCATAGATAGAACATGTCAGGAAGCAGTCGCACAGGCCAGTGAATGGACAGTCACACAGACCACTGCTAAAATGCAAGAATTTCAAAGGGCTCCCTCGGGAACCCTTCAAAAGGAAGGAGGTTCCATTCAAGGGATGCGTTGTTTGAAAATTAAATTCTAGTTAGGTTTCCCCCAAACTAGACACAAAGATAGGTCTACTCAGGCTGCCCCTAAGCTAGATGCAAGGAATGTGAAGTAGGTCTAGTCTGGCTACCCCTAGACTAGACACAAAAAATTGGAGTCGGTCTAGTCGAGCTGCCCCCAAGCTAGATGCCATGGAATTCATTCGAGAGAAAAAAATTCAAAGGGGTCCCTTGGGAACCCTTCAAAAGGAAGAAGGGGTCCACTCAAGGGACGCTCAAGTTGAAATACAGAGAGAAGAGAGAGGGATCCTTAGAAGGACACACACCTCTAGAACAAGTTATCATCATCCCCAACGTATAGGGGAGGAGAACCACATAAGATGTTTAAGCATGCAGGATAGAGGTAGACCTCGATATCAGTTGTCATGCGAAGAAAAGGTAGGTGCATCAGCAAGCACCTGAATCATGAAGTTGTTGTATTTTTTCCTTCAAGGCCTTACATTCACTAGTGGAATGGCTAGGCACTCGATGGTATGCGCAAAAAGAATGTTTTACCTTATCGTGTGTATGGGATTTCTTACATGTAGGAGGAGGAAGAGTGATTAAGCGAGCTTTTAGAAGCCACAACAAAATACGCTCCTGCTCAGATAGAAGATGAGCAGGAAGCAAGCCTTTCTCTTATGGGGAAAAGCTTGACTTCTCACTAGAAGAAGATACGAAGATAGAAGACAAGGAGAATAGACCAATCCGTGAGAAATAGGTTGAGAGGACATTGTGTCAACATTCAACCGTGGTTTCTGCTTAGATTGTTTATTCAAGAAACCAAGTCCCAAGTCATGCTCACGAGGCACAAACTCTATAGGGACCCGAATGCCTTGTTCATTACACCCACAACCTTTACGCTCATAGCCATATTTAGAGACAAGCTTAAAGTTAGGGCCATAATATGTTTGCAAATCATGGGAAGAAGGAGGATCCTCATAGAGAGCATTATTCTAGCAAGGGAGAACATACTCTTCTATGGGATTGCCATCATCCTTCTTGATAGGACTGTCAACATTATCCTCTTTAGCAGAGGCGTAATCGTCTTCCTCAGAAGAAGGATCAATAATAAGAACATTACAGTTCATATTCACATTATCCCGTGATATAGAAGGACAATCATCTTTGATGGTAGGTGTGAATGAGGTTATCGAAGGGTCTAAGCAGATCAAATCGACCTGATATTCCTAAATGAAGGAATCTATAAATTCTGAAAGACCCCAATTGTCATCAAGACACGCATTCCTTTGGGAAGAGGTAGAAGGAACAAACTTAGTAGTTCTTGCTTCAGAAGTATCTTCTTTAGGGACATCTATCTCAAGAGTATCCTATGTAGTAGATATTGCTAGAGTAAACATCAACGCATTGGAAGATACTGAAGCTCGACCAATAGTTGTCATCTCACATAGGTGCATAGCATCAGGGTCAGTCTTGACTGTGACTACTTTATTATTGCAAATGAACTTAATAGATTTATGTAAGGTAGATGAGACTGCACCCATAGCATGAATCCATGGTCTACCAAGAAGAAGGTTATAAGGTAGCTTGCCTGACATAACATATACATGGGTAGGTATGGTAATAGGTCCCAACCTCAAAGGCAAGACTATCATGCCTAGGGCTTGTTGATCGACATTATCGAACCCTTGAATGTCAACAGAAGAAGCATTAATAGAAGATTGGTCAATATTAATCTTAGGAAATAGATCAATGCTACATACGTTAAGCGCCAAACCGGTGTCAACGGGAGTACATCTAATGTCAATATTATTATTACTAACTATAATCATTAAGGGATCTTCTTGCTTCTGCACTTCCGGAGGTGGGAGTTCTTGAGGATCAAATATCACATTCAGCGAATCCGCACGAATATACGCCATCAATGCGTCAACATCTACCAGCCTAGCGGAAGAAGGCAAGAGGATATTTTGCAAGGCTTCCTGAAGCATACCTTGGAAAACCAGAGCAGACTGAAGCAATTCCCACAATGAGATCTTGGCCAAAGCAACTTGAGATTGCTCGACAAGACTATTATCACTAGGTACTTTAGTCATAGGTTCAGGTGCTTGAAGAAGGCTTAGTTGTTTATTCATTCTAGCATCATAGTTATGGGCTACCTCTCTACAAGAGGGAGCCTTAGAAGGATCAAGGGAATCACTATCAAATGGAACACCATCAATAGAACAAACCCTTTCAGGAGAAGGACTAGCTGGAGTCACGTAAATGATGGGTCTCTTAGGCCTTTGAGGGGTAATAGAGACATAGATTACATTTACAGAATCATAACAACTAGTAGAACAATTACTCGAAGACATATTCTCAACATCGATCCAGACAGGATTAAATGTGGAAGGAGATTAGATTCACTAATGCATCTTCTCTAGAGGAGAGTGCATTAGAATAGACAAGGAATTCATCATGCACCAATGCATCATCTCTAGAAGAGGGTACATTGGGATGAAGGGTAGATTCATCATTCATAAATGCATCATCTCTAGAAGAGAGTGCATTGGAATGAATAGAAGGTAGAGTGACATTAAGAAAGGTATCAATGATTTCATCTTCTTACAACAAGATATCCCTCGAAGCAGGAGAACTCTCATGAGAAGGATCAAAGATACAAAGCGACATGGGCAAAGCAAAGTCACTATCACATGCATGAAATGGACTATCATTAAGATTTTGAATAAAATTAGATGCATAACTAATAAAATAAATTAAATTCATGATGATTTTTTTTCGTTATTTTCTATGTTTTAATAATTTGCATTTTTAGAGGTCTTCGGGGTAGAATTTGAGGTCAAAACACTGATTCAAAAGTTATGACCCCGCCAAGTAGGGGTAAATAAATTCCTAGTTTTTGAAGAATATTGTTCTTCACATTGGGTTCACCAAAATGTAGAGAAGGGGGATTTACTACTCACGAGTTCTCTTCAATTAGAGAGCCTCATAGGACGAACTTCCCTAAACTACCTCAAAGGATAACGGCGAGAGTTCTAGAATCAGAAAGAGTAGGTCACAAAGATTCTTTAGACAAATCGGCAAGCTCTCAGCCAGAGGACATCAACACAGAATGCAGATGATAGCACAACGCGCTAGCATTCTCGAGGCACGCAGGCATCTCGTACAGGCCAAAGAGTGAGTTTATCACAGAAAATAACAAAGTGGCTACTTCTAAGATGATTACTGAGAACTTGTAGATTGTAAGGAAATGATAGAAAACAATAAAGCTGAAATAGAAGTGAAGTAGATAAGGATAAGGAGAAGGAAAAGGAAACGCTTACGAACGTGTGATTGATGAAGCCTCCAACTCATGAGCATCTCCAATACCTGCACACGAGAGAGAGAGAGAGAGTGTTGGGACTGTATAGGGGTTTGCCTCAGTCAAACCCCTGTTTTGGTGTTCCCACCTCCACGGACAGCCAGAGAGATAAAGAGAAATGTATGAAATGAAGTAAAGTACACAAAGACACTACAAAACAACGTTATGCTACTCAACCAAATAATAGAGCAGAGGAGCGAAAGCTTATCACCTCCACCCAAAGCGCTCAAGGTTAATAGGGGATAAAATGAGAGGAAATCAAGCCTGTGTTATTGTGGTGTTTCATTCCGCACTTGCTCTACTGAAGTGATGGAGTGTTGATGTTGTTGCTGTGAAGTGTAAAGTGTTGCTTGAGATGATGAAAAAGTTGTTTAGATCTTGTGGAGAGATTGTAGGGGATGTAGAAAGGATGTGAAGAGATCAACCAACCATGAAATGGAATGAGAATGAGTGAATCTAAAGGAAAGAGGGAAGAAAATGGCCATATTCGGGTCGGTCGATCGAAAAGGGTGTTACAAATCAACTCCCAATGGGAATGGTAATGCCTCTACAGGCTCTAGACGTGGGAATTTGTCAGGGACATTAGCATGCCACACAGACGTCTGCGCACTATGCGGGTTTCCTAGACAAAAATGCCTCCATCGACACAAAAAAAAATGCCAAGTGGAACAAAGGCAGTGGGCTTTGGGGGAATTAAACCTCTTCTTTTGATTTCCTAAAGTGATAAGGGACACAAGGGAATTTGCGTTAGGGGTGAAAATTCATGTTGATACACAAACAAGCACAATCCTAGGTTTTGTAAGACAATATTCTTTTGGATTCCACGCGGATTTTAATCCAAACACATATTCTAAAAGGATGATTTAGAAGCTTGGCCACATAGACTCCCCCTTACATTGCACTCACTTCTCGGGTTAACAAAGCTTCTAGCTCCCATGAATCTCCTATGACAAGATTTACACCTCTACTAAGAACTGTGAGAATGTGGATGCCTTGGCAACGACCGTTGTTGCACCAAAGAATAGATAAAGGTAATTTTTGCTTTACTACAACAAAGGCTTTTAGTAGGGGAATTTCGTTCATGGGGGATCATCCATACGACAAGAGACCATTGTTTCCCTTCTTGTCGAACAATCCTCGTGATACTCGAACTTTCCTCGAGTACCCACATTTATATCTCAGGTGGAAGTCGCTTGGTTTTAGCGTGTTATCGGTTGGGTCGTTCCCTCCTTTTGAAGTGGGGAGGCAGGCCCTCTAAGGTTTAAAATGCAATAAAATGAATGGGTCTAGCTTTTTTATCACCCAATTAAGAGGAGCACATACACGCCTACCATTCCAAACACAACAAGCATGGTGTTAATTTATCCCTCCTAGTTATGCTAGATTCATAACTTAACTAAAGGAAATGACAAATAGATTCAACCCTGCAAACAATTGTTAGTAGTTTCAATCCATTGTTCTTTGACAAAGTTCTTTATTTGTTTCAGCAAAGTCTTTGATTGCGTACAAGGTTCCTACAAAATAGAAAAGCATAGATTAGTTTCTGGAATATGGAAAATTTACCCTAAAAACCAGATGCGCCATTACAGTAACCCAATGCGCTAAAATTTTGACATAATGCACTAAAAGAGAGACTGAACGCACTAAATGACAAATCAAATGCGCTAAACTGAAAAAAAATAGAATAAAAATTAAAACCTCTTGATGTGCTGAAAGAACAACTATATGTGTCGAAACAAAAGTTGAATGCGCTAGAAGAATCACTAGATACGCTGAAACGGGAACTCAATACATCGATGAATTTTTCAGACATGCCATAGAAAAATTTGGATGTGCTATTTCAAAATTTTCTATGAAACCTACGAAAAATAACTCAATAGAAAAACAGATTAAGGATGGGGCAAGGCCCCACAGTGGGTGCCAATTTATATGTGATTTTAAAATGTGTCAAATGAGAGTAATTAGTTAATAAAACTAAACACACACATCCATGCAATGTATTACATAAAAGAAATAGAAATAACATAATTAAATTTCTACTGCTCTCCTTTCAAATCATTCCATGGTTCTCTAGTCTTAAGGACCTTCAAAATTCATGCTCTCAAATCTATTAAATATTGCACATGAATCTACAAAGATGACAACCTAAGAAATGAGAAGATATTGTGCAATGCAACCTACATGCCTACATCACTATATTTTCATATTTTTGATGCTTAAATGTTGAATGGTCTATGGTGGAGTACTGATATGCTCAAATGATGCTAAAATTGATAATGCAAATCTAATGGTAATGCTATATAAAAGATGCAACAACTAAGATACTAAAATTGAAATTTCTATAATAACACTAAATGAACTATAATGCTCTCACAATGCTCTCAAATTGCACTAAGATTTATGCAGCATAAGTTTGTAATCCAAATCTATATATCTTAAAAGCTATAGAAATACCCTTTATTTATAGATTCTTTCCAGGCTTGAGATGATGTGGCAGTGATGAACAGTCGAGATTGTGATCCTGAGGTATCAACGGTTGAGCACAAAGAGGTTGGAGAGAATCAGGGAGACGGTTCCCTTCAAGAGAACACCTTGCCAAGTGTTGAAGAGAATTAGAAGAAAGAAGAAGACATGTGTCCAATGTGGTTTCAAATTTGTTGTAGGTGTTAATGAAAAATCTCTTTTACAAATTAGAAAAATTCAATTTCATGTGACACATGGTGAGGTGGTAGGTGAGTTGGAAAGAAGTTAGAGAAATATTGAGACATATGCCAATTTGAATTAAAAATTCAAATTTAAATGGAAGAGGGAAATTAATTAAATAACAAATTATTTAATTTGTGTATTTAATTAATTTAAGAGAAAAGTAATTTTTGGAAAAGAAGAATTTAGGGAATGAACCATATAAATGAATTTATCAATTTATTTATATTAGTAGAAGAATTGGGATTTATTAATTAAATAACAAGTATTTAATTAATTTGCGCTCCAGACCATTTTTACGTGTATACAGTAACAAATGAAATCGACATTCAATATCAAATCCCATGCACTGATACATATCAAAATAACAATTAAAGAATCTCAAATGACTTTACTAGATAATTCGCTTAAAGAAAACTACAATGGCTTTCAACTCTAATTCTTGTCTATTCTAATATGAAAATACACCTATTCACTTAATTAGATTTTAAATATTACAAACCTTCACATCAATATTAATGTCATTCAATTATATATTTATATAATTTCATTTATCTATTATACTTAACTCCTTATTCAATAATAACTTTCCAATTACAAATAAATCAATCTAATTTGCATATTTAACCAAAATCTAAACATTGATCCTTCCATTTGACTAAACATAAATAAAACAATTTCCCTTTTTAACTCCCAATTTACTTATCTAATAAAAATCAACTTAAATATTATTTTAATAAAAATCATATTATATAAACTTGGATATATATATATATAGATAAAATCAAATACCCAACACTAAACATATTCATTGAACAATATATATTACGAAAATAATCTATAAATAAAGATAATCTAATTCGTTACTACACATTCCCATCAATTTCTAAATATAGAAATAACTCTTTTCTTCTATTTAACTTTCCAATTTACCTATCTACACAACCCAATAATCATAAAACATAAATTATTCTTTTGCTACAACCTTAAATATATATATATAATTATATAATTTCTAACATTGTTTATAAAATAGATTATAAAAAAAATCTTGTATAAATACATGAACATATACATACATACTTATATATATAAAGAGATCGAATATTTAAACAATTATATGGTTCACACCATATTTAACCAAAAAGGGCAAACTCACTGTAAAATCGAACTCACTATAAAGCAAATGGGAGCTTAGTAAAAGGGATTTCGTTCCTTACTAAGGATGTTATATATAAACCTCTTTAAAATTTAATACTCAAAAAACTATATATTCGAATGGGCATGCAATGAGTTATTTTTTCTTACAAGGATACCATATGTATCGTAGAGATGTAAACAACGAACCAAGAGTCTATCGAATGCAAAGAAAATTGAATGCTACAGTATATGAAAATATTTTTAAAAATTTAATAATCCTGAGACACAAATTTTCTTGTTCGAAAACAAAAATCAATTGATCCAATTTTTTCCTCAAATTTGATCAATATTAAAACAAAGAGAGAGAGAGAGATTTGATTTTCAAAAACAAAATCAAGCAATAATCTTATAATAAGACAAGTTTCCAATTCAAAATTCAGTTTGGTGTCATGCATGTGCACACACTCCATTTCTTTTCATTTTAAAACTTGCTTTCACAAACAGTTCGAAAATCTATTCCAATTAATTATTCTATTTTAAATTATATATTATTTCCAAGCTAATTTATTTTCTCACCAAAATAATAATAATAATAATAATAATATTTATCTTTATTTATTTTTAATTATTAAAACATTATTCACATTATTTAATTTAATAATTAGTAATCAAAATCCACATAATACCTTTTCAAAAACATAATTTATTTAATTATTATTTCAATTCTAAATTAATTTATATTACCTTATAATCAGTTTAAATTACCTTATAATCAATTTAATTTAATTAAACTGATTAAACAAGGCTATTCATAATATTATTTTACCACATAATTGTAATAACAAATTAAACAACATAATAACGAACAACATGACATCACAATTTAACCAAATAACGATAGACACCAAGCAAGACAACTGACAAAGAATACAAACTAGACAGACGGGGTTACAAGATGGGTACTCATCCTCGTCGAGGATGATGGAAAGGGTTGGGGACCTTTTTTCATCTCTGATTTTTCAACAACCTTTCTATTGGTTTTTTGAGGCACGCTCAAACCTGACAAACCAGGTGGAGTCGATGCTTGGTACTACAACCTGCATCAAACCCACTATCGAACAATATACATAAATATCAAACAACAAGCACATCGTGAGATGAAATCGCAGTGTAGCAGGGTACTCGCGAATGAGTAGTGCTACACTATCCCTCCCACGAAGAACTCAACCATAACCACATCATCGAGTAACATTAATTACATCATAAACAACATTTATCAATCACTAACCAGATGCACAACAAGCATAGCCATATGTCCACATGATACACATAATCAGATTAATCCAAACACACAACTAACTCTGTATATGCATCATAACATAAACATCAATCAATAGTATCATGATCAAAAAATTCAGATAAACTATCATCCAAACCAATCCAGAATGATGAAACAAGTATCAACAAGGTCTCAAATTGCATATCCTAATATAATAAGTATCAATCTAATGAAATCAACACGAGAGGAACTAAAAAAACTTAATAAAAAGACTAGTAAATTTAAATATAAGATATTATAAATTTCATATATGACATGTTTATGTCTCATATTAAATGGTTGAATGATAAAAGAGATTGTACAACTTTATAGATATTGTGTTGTTCTATGGACCTTTGTTAACTCTTTTATAGAAAATGGTTTTGCTAACATGAGGCACAACATAGCCTCCAATATTTTAAAACTTCTAGTAGTCTCCACTTTTTCTCTATTATTTCATCTTTGATATTCCACTAATGTTGATTCCTATGGAAAATGAGGATTTGTTTTACTGTGTAGCCTCTTTATTTGAATTTTTCTTACAATTTTTTTAGTTGCTTCACTTGTATATTTTTGTAACCACAAAACTATCTACACGTACCAAATATCTTAGCTTTTCGATCTTTATATAGAACTAGAAGATTTCAACCAATAGCACAACATTTTCTTCATAAGGTAAGGGAGGCACCTAATAAGTCTTGGGTTCAACATATTCTTGTTATAAGAGGATCAGACAAGAATTATACATTTGTTAGAAAAACAAACAACAATAGAATTGGATTTTAGGAATCATTAGATATTTCCCAAATATGAATGTAGGAATGCACTTGTAAGTGGATCTAGATAGATTAATAAGAGTCTTATTGATCCATCCTTTGATTAGATTGTGCAATGATATTTTTACATGTTGGGATCTAGAATATAAAACCTTCTAGTTTCAAGAAGCCTCAAGAGAGTGAATCGCCACTTTCTATCTTGTTTATATGATATGGAGTCCTTATGTAGGATGAAAAAAATATTTTAGATAAGGCCATTACTAACTCTTAGAGGATCTCATGGGAAAGATACATGGGAAACACCTAGCTAGAGGGTATGAAGGTGTACGATTTATAATAGTTCCTAAACTTGACATTCCACATATTTAGAAACTAATCACCATCCTAATTACCACTAGAATATCTAGTGACAAAAAAGATGAGCATTATTCTATATGACATGTAAGAATAAGAAATAGAATAAATAAAATCATCTAAGAATTTTGTATTGTCCACTTTGTTTGGTTAGCTCTTCTTCCTTGTGTTTGTACTATGCGAGTTGTCAGATAAACATCTCAGCATGTTTTGAAGCACTTAGTGGTTATATAGGAACACATTTGTAAGAATGGATTGAAATGAAGCACAAAACCTAATTTACTCAACTATGTCAACTAAAATTACTTAGAAAACATTTTATTTATTTCCTCAAGTAAAAAGTACAAAGTATTTCCAATTGTTTCTAATAATTTTTCCCAAACCTTAAAAATAATTTTCGTTGTACATTTACAAAAATTAACTTGACAATACAAAATTTTTACATTTACAACCAATCTAACCATTTCAACCAATTCAACCAACAAACCATGTGAATTTTCTCTACTCTTTATTGTGTCAAGTATTTCCTTGTGGTTAGACTCACTAACTTCTTATATGTTCTTATTCGATGGTTTAACCCCATTTTTGATCAAATGAACGTTTGATGCCACAATAAGGCTAAAATAATGAAGAACCTTCTATGTGTGTGAAATTCCTCAAACAATCACACATCAAACTTATTCATTGGGTACCTTCTATAGAGAAGGGGGATTCGCTACTCACGAGTTCTCTTCACTCAGAGAGCTGTTAGGAAACTTGCAGGCATCTAATGACAATTTCCACATAACCCAATATAGAGATTTGTGCAAATAAGTAATTATAATCCACATGCAAGAGAATAGACAACATGCCCATCAAATATGACACAATATATACCCTAAGAAAACCCTCAAGAGGGAAAAAAACTCAGCCTCCAAAAGCATCCACACTCCATGTATTATTCAACAATGAAAACCCATTACAATACATCTTCAGAGACTCCATGAACACTTCTGAAGCAAGCTATCCATGCACTCCATGTGACCAAGCATGTAACCACACATCCCATGCCATGCTTCAAACCCTCACACATGCACTAGATCAACCTGCTAACCTGCAACCAACTCTCCAACCCTAAACAACTACACTTGTGGTTGCTTTTATAGAAGCAAGCTCTGACAAAACCACCAAGTGGTATTACATAAACCATGTGCCCAAAACCATTAACTTAAAAAATCATGTGACCCCACATTTAATATTGGGTACTTTATTATATTTTATTTTTCCCCAATATTAAATAAATTACATTTTTACAATTAAGTCCTAATGTTGCATACAACATAAAGTGGCCCCAACATTACAAGTCCTAGTGATGCACGTCCATCTAGGTACCCCTAGGTGCACCACACATATAATAATAAATTAAACATTATAAGCATTATGCAAGGTGTACAACACCTAATTCTAACAACCTCCCACTTGTATACATTGCATAAGGGGGTAACAAGTAAGCTCAAACATCAAGATAATAAACTCCATAGGAAACATGTACCATCCTAGAATCCCAGTGCTCCATGTGCTCCATCAAGATACTTGTAACAAGAACCAAGGTGACCACCATCTCATCCATGAATTCTCTCATCCTCCACCATGCCAATGCACTAAGATAAGAACACATCCAAAGAGATGTCACACTAACTATCACAAAGAAGCATAATCCTGCCTCAAACTGATATCTCAAAACACAAACACTCAATCCAAAGGAAATGAATATGCACCAGTAGCTGTCAAGAATAAATCACCATCACTAAAATGAAACCCACAAAAAATGTCAACACATCCAACTATCCATACCTCCAACGTATACAAAACATAGTAAACCCATGCCACCGATCATATCCACCCATAACTTGCAATTACAAACTCCATGTGCAAACCTATCAAAGAGTGACATACACATCTAGGAGCTCCCACTGCATAGACAATGTCTAGATGAATGCAAACCTGGAATGAGCGCATTCAACATTTCACTTCATTAACATTCCAGAAACAAGGCACCATCACAAGTGATCAAGGCATACCAAGTCTACTAACATCATCACATAGAAGATGTAAACATGTAGTACTAAGGAACATCCACAATGATATGAAAAACCTGCAAACCAAACACATGTAGCATGTCCTCCTACACACCTCTAAATTCCAACGGTGTCAAGTATGATCTCCTCAATAATACCCCAACTGAAAAGCCTCAACAACATCCATAACACCTAATCTCATGGATCAAGTACAACATATGAATCAATGTAACAATGCCAACATGGATTAAGCCTCTCTAACAAGAAGATCAAACTCAAAGTAACCATCCCCATAACAAGAAACATCCCATAAACCATCTCCTAACAATCCTCAAATGCACAAGGAGATAACCATGCTATAACATCCCTCAAATGAATCCTCTAGAACTAACTAAGCATAGCTCAAGATCCATATCTAGGAAAGATAAATCATATAAAATCATGCTAAACCATCCTCAAATGAGTATCCATAATAACCATGAATCAACTCAATCCTATGAAAATCAAAGCACAAAACACAACACATCTGAAAGATATAATGGAAAAATAGCTCTCAAATCATAACATGTCGAGTAGACCAAGAGTGGGGAGTGAGAATGCTCCTCCAGGATATCCAAGTCATCATGACGAGCAACCAAGAACACTCTCCTCATAGGTCCATGTTGAACTCACATCCAACCAAGGTGTAGGCTCCTCACACTTCCTATTGAAATCTCATCAAGAGTAGCCATCTCAAACACATGTCTCTAATCACAAGAGAACACAAGCCTCACCTATGTCTCAAAGTATCCATGAGTACCTATAACTAGTCAATCCACACCAAACTCCAAATGCAACATAGCACCAACATGAAGTAATCAAGTAAATGATCAATGTACCTAATACCAAGAGAACTACCAAGATCAATGTCAAAGCTCCAACTGGAGAATCAAGAACCTAAACATGACATCCATGATCTAACCATCTCCTCCTAGGAGATCACATGCACCATAACATATATATATAAACATCTTGGTCTCAAGAAAACATGTACCATGACATCATAACAAACACTCTAAACCAAGAAACCATATCCCCAATCATATGAAGATAACAATACCAATGATGCATCCACGTCACTACCAACAACTCCCACTGAACTGTGGTATTGAGTCACACATGGCATCATGACAACCATCATCTCCATGAAGATCATCCAGGTCTACACACACAATTGAAGTGTCAAAAACATAACAAGTAGAACCATAATCTCCAAGCCAAGAAGATACCTACAACCGCCAAACCATCATAAACATTCCATCACCACCAAACCATCAGTGTCAAAAGCTCCCACTGAAAAGTGTAACCATGTAACAAGCTATCATGACATCATGATACCAATCTCCTAATGAAGATCAAACATGAGATCCTTATACAACCAAAGAACTACAAAAAAAACATGAGATTCTCAATAAGAAAGCAAAGTAAACCATGATCCTCATAGCAAGAAGATTCACTGCCATAATCTGAATCAAGAACCGATCCAACACCACCAAAAATGCACCTGCATAAATGATCATGACATGCCAAAGTCTCTAAAGCACAAGAAACATCCAAGACACCATGATTACCACCAAATGTACCAACAACATCACCCAACCGTGTCCACATATCTGCATAATCATAGTCAACTACATAGGTCTCATTTCATGACTGTACCTGGAAATACCATCTCACCTCTTCAACATGACATCAAAACCAGCAAACCAAGTGACTAAACCAAGCCACCAAAACTGAACATGCATCAACACTAAACTATCAATGGGCAAAGACAACCCATATCCAAGTCATAGGTGTAACAAGTAAGTATAGACCGCCTACAACATTGCACAACTTGTAGATACAACAATGCAACATACAAATCCAAATAATACTGATAACCATGTCAAAAAGAGAGAATAATCTGAGATGTATAGCTAAGCATACAATGAATCCAACATCAAATCTCTCAAATCCGGTAATCCATAAGCTCATAGTATCACCATAGTCAACATAACCCATAAACAACTTAGATAAAGAAAACAACAAATAAACCATGCCAAAATAACTCCAAACCTGAACCACTGTGTAGTTCTCTGAACAAGCTTCCCATCAGCTATTCAAAGTCCAAAAACCAAGTCCGTATGCACCCGATACTACAATGTAGAGCTCTCAGTCACCTTTCCAACGAGTCCAAAAAGTCAAAAAATTGACATCGTGAGTGAAATTTATGCCTCCAGGAGTAAAATTGCTCCAATTTAACTATATAGGCAATTTCAAGTGGGTCCCACTCCAAAAGTGACGACCTTTTCTATTTGCTATTATAAAAATTAAATCTCATGAAGTGGGGGGGCGGTTAAAGAGGTTTGAATAATCTTTAATAAAACTAATTAAAGATTCCCTTTTGAACATATACAACCAATTAAAATTTAAGTGATTCCAAGTCAACCTTTTAGAAAAGGGCTGGTAGATTTAATTTAATATTTATTCACATGGTGGTGAAAAAGGAATAGTGGGCCGACGTACCTGGCTATGGTACTGACACGAGAAGTGGGTATGGTATGCCGACCGTGCCCACCTATTATTATTATTATTTTTAAAAAAAATCAATATCTTTTGCATTAGATTTTTTCAGTATGATTTTTAATTTTTGTTTTTCATTTTCCCAAGTCAAAAATTTTCATCGATGAGAATTTTTTATTTTTCAATTTTGTTTAATATTTTTAATTTTCTGACCACTGTACCGTCGACATCCATACGGCCAAACAAGGGTATGGGCAAAAAAAAAATTGCATTTTTTTTCAGTAACCAAAATAGGTCAAGTTATATATCAAAATTCGTCTCTCAGTCAAACCTTAGATCTGCAATAAACCATTTGCAAAACCCTTATATCTTGTCTTGTCTTTCATTCTTTCATGCATTGCATAGATTCAAACTTCATGCAATATTTTCTCAACCTAGGGTTATAACAAAAAATCTCCAACCATAAAAGCTCTGATACCACTTGTTAGGAAACTTACAGCCTTCTAATGACAATTTCCACATAACCCAATATAAAGATCTATGTAAATAAGTAATTAGAATCCATATGCAAGAGAATAGACAACATACCCATCAAAGATGACACAAGATATACCCTGGGAAAACCCTCAAGAGGAAAAAAAACTCAGCCTCCAAAAGCATCCACACTCCATGTATTATTCAACGATGAAAACCCATTACAATACATCTTCAGATGCTCCATGAACACTTCTGAAGCAAGCTATCCAGACACTCCATGTGACCAAGCATGTAACCACACATCTCATGCAATGCTTCAAACCCTCACACATGCACTAGCTCAACCTGCTAATCTGCAACCAACTCTCCAACCCTAAACAACTACCCTTGTGGTTGTTTTTATAGAAGCAAACTCCCACAAAACCACCAAGTGGTATTACATAAACCATGTGCCCAAAACCATGAACTTAAAAAATCATGTGACCCCACATTTAATATTAGGTATTTTATTATATTTTATTTTTCCCCAATATTAAATAAATTAAATTTTTACTATTAAGTCTCAATGTTACATACAACATAAAGTGGCACAAACATTATAAGTCCTAGTGATGCACGTCCATCTAGGTACCCCTAGGTGTACCACACACATAATAATAAATTAAACATTATAAGCATTATGCAAGGTGTACAAGACCTAATTCTAACAAGAGTCTCATGGGGTGAACTGCCCTAAACCACCTCAAAAGATAGTGGTGAGAGTTCTAGAATCTGAAAGACTAGGTCACGAAGATTCTCTGTACAAACTGACAAGTTTCAGCCAAAGGATGATAGTGCAGAATACAGACAAGAGTGTGGCGTGTTGGCATCCCCAAGGCGTGCTGGCATCTCATACAGACCAGAAAGCGAGTATGTCACAGAAAATGGCAAAGATGAATGCTTCTAGTCTGATTGTTGAGAACTTCTAGAATGTAAAGAAATGATAGAAAGTGATAGAACTAAGATAAAGTGAAATAGATGGCAACAAAAGTGATAAAGATAAGGAGAAGAAGGGAAATGAAATTCTTACAACCGTGCGAATGATGAAGCCTCCAAGTCGAGAATGTCTTCAATACCTGCACACAAGAGAGAGAGAGAGAGAGAGAGAGAGAGAGTGAGAGAGAGAGAGAGAGAGAGAGAGAGTTGGGGCTGTATAGGGGTTTGCCTCAGTCAAACCCCCGTTTTGGTGTTCCCACCTCCATGGACAGCCAAATAGATAGAGAGAAATGTAGGAAATGAAGTAAACACAAAAGCACTACAAAACAGTGTTATGCTACTCAACCAAATAATAGAGGAGAGGGGTGAAAGCTTACCACCTCCACCCAAAGCGCTCAAGGCTAGTGGGGGAGAAAATGAGAGGAACTCAAGCCTCTGGTGCAATGGTGTCTTGTTTCACACTTGCTCTACTGAAGTGATGGAGTATTGATGTTGTTGCTATGAAGTGTGAAGTGTTGCTTGAGAGTGATGGGGATGGCGAAGAAACTAATTGGAGCTTGTGAAGAGATTGTAGAGGAGCTGATGAAGAGCTAAGAGAGGGCTCGAGGAGAGCTAGAGAAGAACAGATCCAAAATGACTGAAGAAGAGGTGTATTTTAAGGAAAGAGGAAGGAAAACAACCATATTCGGGTCAGTCGTCTGAAGAGGGTGTTACAAGTTGACTCCCAATGGGAAGTGTAACACCTCTATAGGCTCTAGACGTGGGAATCTATTAGGGATGTAAGCGCACCACGCAAATGTTTGTGCATTGTGTGGACGTCTCTGTGTCACGCAGGTGTCTCTGACAGTTATTCCTTTGTCGATGTATAAAATGGATGCCAAGTGGAACAAACACAGCGGGCTTAGGTGGATTTTTCCCTTCGGAATTGGTTATCTAATGTGTAAAGGGGGGTAAAGGGGAATTTATGTTAGGGGTGCAAATTCGCTCCTATACATTTTGCCCCCACTTTAGCGAGGACGAATACTAGTGAGTGCTTCGGTAAATTAGATAGATCAAAGAAGACATAGGGTTAGAGATGTATACCTGAATCGTCGAGGAAGCCGATCACGATTTGGCGAACCTAAGAGTGTAGGACAAGCGAAGGACTTCATAGTTCTGTAGAACTATGAAGTTGAAGAAAGGAAAAGCTTATACTCAGGATGAAGAAGTTGTAGATCTTCAATCCGGTATATACAATTGAGAAGAGAGAGACAAAAATGAATGCAAGAGTGATAAATCAATCCCCGCTCAAGGAGGAGAACTCGTATCATCGAGTAGAAGTGATAAAAGCAGTCCCCGCTCGAGGAGAAAAACCTGTATCATCGAGTAAAAGTGATAAAAGTAGTCCCCACTCGAG
The DNA here is from genome assembly GCA_007115665.2 of Sequoiadendron giganteum. Classification (NCBI taxonomy): domain Eukaryota; kingdom Viridiplantae; phylum Streptophyta; class Pinopsida; order Cupressales; family Cupressaceae; genus Sequoiadendron; species Sequoiadendron giganteum. Next base: position 468,849,210 of record CM021107.1, on the reverse strand, counting down.
GAGGAAAACCCGTATCACCGAGTAAAAGTGATAAAAGAAATCCCTGCTCAAGGAGGAAAAACCCGTATCACCGAGTAAGAGTGATAAAAGAAATCCCCACTCGAGGAGGAAGACCCGTATCACCAATGAAAAGTGATAAAAGGAATCCCCGCTCGAGGAGGAAAACTCGTATCATAGAGTAAAATATGTAAAGGAGCTCTATAGGTTCTCGGTCCCGCAGAGGAAGTAAGCAGACAATCACGCAGACCATCGTCAAGTTGGAAGACTTTCAAAGAGGTCCCTTGGGAACCCTTCAAAAGGAAGAGGGGTCCACTTAAGGGATGCACTATTTGAAAAGTAAAGTCTAGTTAGGCTACCCCCAAGCTAGACACAAAGATATGAAATAGGTCTAGTCAGGTTGCCCCCGAGGTAGACACAAAGATAGGAAGTAGGTCTAGTCGGGCTACCCCCAAGCTAGACACCATAGAATTCATTTTGAGATAGAAGCTTTCAAAGGGGTCTCTCGAGAACCCTTCAAAAGGAAGAGGGGGTCCACTCAAGGGACGCTACATTTGAAAGATAGAGAGAAGAGAGGGGGTCCTTTAAGAAGGACACGCATCTCCAAAACAAGTTATCACTGCCCCCAATGTATAGAGGAGGAGAACCATTGAAGATACTTAGAATAGGATAGAGGTAAACCTCGATATCACTTGTTATTTGAAGAAAGCAACAAGTGCACCAAAAAACAAATGGGGGATGGCACTTGAATCATGAAGTTGTTGCATTTTATCCTTCAAGGCCTTACATTCACTATTGGAATGGCCAGACACTTGATGGAATGCACAAAAATAATGTTTTTCTTTATCATTTTTATGAAATTTCTTGCATGTAGGAGGAGGAAGGGTAATTAAGTGGGATTTTAGAAGCCACAACAAAATATGCTCTTGCTTAGATAAAGGATGAGGAGCAAGAGTCAACCCTTTCTCTTGTGGAGAAGAGCTTGACTGCTCACAGGAAGAAGATGTGAAGATCGAAGACAAAGGAGAATGGACCAATCCATGAGAAATAGTTTGAGTGGACATTGCGTCAGCATTCAACCATGGTTTCTGTTTAGATTTTTTCTTCGAGAAACCAAGTCCCAAGTTACGCTTATGAGGCACAGATTCTATAAGGACTTGTATGCCTTGTTCATTACGCCCACAACCTTTACGCTCATAGCCATACTTAGAGATGAGCTTAAAGCCAAGGCCATAACGTGTTTGCAAATCATGAGAAGATGGGGGATCCTCATAGAGAGAATTATTCCAGCAAGGGGGAACATACTCTTCTATGGGATCATCATCATCCTTCTTGATAGGACTATCAGTATTATCCTCCTTAGCAAAAGCGCAATCATCTTCCTCAAAAGGAGGATCAATACTAGGAATATTACAGTTCACACTCACATTATTCCGTGATACAGAAGGACAATCAGCTTCGATAGTGGGTGTGGATGAGGTTGTTGAAAGGTCTAAGTGGATCAGGCCGACTTTATATTCCTGAATGAAGGAATCCGTAAAGTCTGAAGGACCCCAATCATCACCAAGACATGCATTCCTTTGAGAAGAGGTAGAAGGAATAGACTTAAGGTTTCTCACTTCAGAAGGATCTTATTTAGGGATATCTATCTTGAGAGTACCCTTTGTAGTAGGTTTTGCTAGAGTAAACATTGACACATTGGGATACACTGAAGGAATAAGAGTAGGCACAACTGAAGCTTGACCAACAAGTACCATCTCACACAAGTGCATAGCATTAGGGTCAGCCTTAACTATGACTACTCGATTATTACAAATGAACTTAATTGATTTGTGTAACGTAGACATTACTACATCCATAGCATGGATCCATGGTCTACCAAGAAGAAGGTTATATGGTAACTTCTCTGACATAACATGTACGATCCCAACCTCAAAGGGAAAACTATCATGCTTAGGGCTTGTCGACCAACATTATCAAACCCATGAATGTCAATAGAAGAAGCATTAATAGAAGATGGATCAATATTAATCTTAGGTAATAGATCAATGCTACATACGTTAAGTGTCGAACCAGCATCAACGAGAGTAAGTCTAATACCAATCTTATGAATATTAACTATAATCATCAAAGGATGCAATTTTTTCTATACTTTTGGGGGCGGGAGATCCTGCGCATAGAATGTAATATTTGATGAGTCCGCACAAATATAATCTATCAACGTATCAAAATCTATTGGCTTAGCGGAAGAAGGCAAGTTTTAGTTGTTTATTCATTCTAGTATCATAGGTACAAGCTACCACTTTACAAGAGGGAGCCTTAGAAAGATCAAAGGAATCACTATCAAATGGAACACCATCAATAGAACAAACCCTTTTAGGAGAAGGACTAGTTGGAGCCATGTAAATGATCGGTCTCTTAGGACTTTGAGGGAAGCAGAGACATAGATTACATTTACAGAATCATCACAACTAGTAGAATAGTTATTCAAAGACATATTCTCAACATCGATCCAGACAGGATCAAATGTGAAAAGAGACTCGAGATTCGCTAATGAATCCTCCCTAGAGGAAAGTGCATTAGAATAGACAAGAAATTCATCATCCACAAATGCAACGTCACTAGAAGAGAGTGCATTGGAATGAGTAGGAGATTCATCATTCACAAATGCATCGTCTCTAGAAGAGAGTGCATTGGAATGAATAGAAGGTAGAGTAATGTTAAGAAAGGTATCAATGATTTCATCTTCTTGCAACAAGATATCTTCTGAAGTAGGAGGAATCTTGTGAGAAGGATCAAAGACACCGAGTGACATAGGCAAAGCCAAGTCATCGTCACATGCATCAAATGGAACATCATTAATATTTTGAACAAAATTAGATACAAAACTAATAAAATAAGATATTAAATTCATTATGATTTTTTTGGTATTTTCTATGTTCCAATAATTTTCATTTTCAGAGGTCTTCAAAGTGGAATTTGAGGTCAGAACTTCTATTGATCACTAAAATTTTGTAGAAGACCTTTCCAACAGTGTAAACGGTTCTGAATTCCGAGCACCAAGTCAAAAGTTATGACCCCACCAAGTAGGGGTAAATAAATTGCTAGTTTTCGAAGAAGACGTTCACGTCAGGTTCACCAAAATGTAGAGAAGGGGGATTCGCTACTCACAAGTTCTCTTCACTCAGAGAGCCTCATGGGGCAAACTTCCTAAACTACCTCAAAGGACAGTGGCAAGAGTTCTAGAATCCGAAAGAGTAGGTCACAAAGATTCTCTGGACAAACTGACAAGCTTTTGGCCAAAGGACGGTAGTGCAAAATACAAACGATAGTGTTGTGCGTTGGCATCCCCGAGGCGCGCTGGCATCTCGTACTGACTAGAAAGTGAGTATGTCATAGAAAATGGCAAAGATGAATGCTTCTAGTCTGATTGATAAGAACTTCTAGAATGTAAAAAAATGATAGAAAGTGATAGAACTAAGATAAAGTGAAATAAATGGAAACAAAAGTGATAAAGATAAGGAGAAGAAGGGAAAGGAAATGCTTACAACCATGTGAATGATGAAGCCTCCAATTTGAGAATTTCTTCAATACTTGCACACAAGAGAGAGAAAGAGAAAGTGTTGGGGCTATATATGGTTTTGCCTCAGTCAAATCCCTGTTTTGGTGTTCCCACCTCCATGGATAGCCACATAGATAGAGAGAAATGTAGGAAATGAAGTAAACACAAAAGCACTACAAAATAGTGTTATGATACTCAACCAAATAATAGAGGAGAGGATTAAAAGCTTACGACCTTCGCCCAAAGTGCTCAAGGCTAGTGGGGGAGAAAATGAGGGAACTCAAGCCTCTATTGCAATGGTGTCTTGTTCCACACTTGCTCTACTGAAGTGATGGAGTGTTGATGTTGTTGTTGTGAAATGTGAAGTTTTGCTTGAGAGTGATGGGGATGGTGAAGAAGCTGCTTGGAGCTTGTGAAGAGATTGTAGAGGAGCTGATGAAGAGCTAAGAGAGGGCTCAGGGAAAGCTGGAGAATGAAGGGATCCAAAATGAATGAAGAAGAGGTGTATTTGAAGGAAAGAGGAAGGAAAATAACCATATTCGGGTCGGTCGTCTGAAGAGGACGTTACAAGTCGACTCCCAATGGGAAGTGTAATGCCTCTACAAGCTTCAGACACGGGAATCTGTCAGGGACATTTGTGCGCCACGCGGACATCTCCGCGCCATGTGGGTGTCTCTGAAAGCTATTCCTCTACCCACACATAAAATGGATGCCAAGTGGAACGAAGGCAGCAGGCTTAGGTGGATTTTCTCCTTCGAACTTGGTTAGTTAAAGTGTAAAGGGGGGTGAAGGGGAATTTTCATTAGGGGTGCAAATTCACTTCTATACACCTTCTAAGCCATGTTCCAATAAAAATCACTAATCATGTAGAGTACTCAATGTCTTCTCCATCTATGATAGGGGCCTCCAATTTAATTTTTTTCTCAGCACAACACAAATAATTCATTCCTTCTTCATTGTCTTCATCTATAATAACTACATAAACGTGTCACACATTGATTTGTATATTTAATTAGATGAATTTAGTTAAAAATGCAAAATAAGATAAAATATTATTTTTTATTAAATTATGTGTCTATAATACCTATTAAAACTAGATTTGATAAGTGGTGGAAGTCAACTAATAATTCTATCTATGTCCATTGTATTTCTCTCATGAGTTGTAGTGCTCCGAGGAGTCAACATGTCTCAAGTGGGCTTAGATTTCTTGTACACCATTCATCAATCCACTCTTTTGAGTTGTACTCATCCCAAGTAAGGTCTATACATTGAGAATAAAAGAACACCATCTTCCTCATATGAATAGTCCATGAACATGCCTTTGAGATTCTAAAAGAGTGGAGCTCACTCAATCCTATCAATGTACAATAATCTTCATATTTTCTAATATCATCTTCATCAACCAACCAAAAAAATATATGAATTATAGACTTACCTTCATTACTTCTAAGACAAATTGTAGTGTTATACTATTCAATGATAGATGTTGCATCTATCAACTTTGCACAAATATTCTCATGCTAAGGCTCTTTTAACACATTCTCTTCCACAATATGCTCCCCATTCCATGCCCGACCTCAAATAAATTCTATATATGTTGAAAACCACTCATCTTATGCATCCTACTCAACTAATAGAACATTTGTGACTTCTTGAATTGTGATGCCTAATTATTTCACCATATGATATGCTAACTAGATATGATGTTCTTGATAGCCAAATCATTGTAGAACATCTCAAAGTAACCTTGCAATAACTTTGTAGAATGTGTGTGATCATCATTGATGTAAAAATCACACTCCCTCAAGATCTTCATTTCTTCCTCTATACTATCAAGTGTATGAATGGATGTTATATGTACAAATATAGCAACCTGAATGGAGTTGTAATAGTGTGATTAACCTTATTTTGTGGTTTTAGTGTATAGGTCTTTGCAAAGTCTACAAGTGAAATGATGGTACCAAGAATAAATGTGTCCTTGAATAATTTGAGTTACAAGTCCAGGGAATGTCTAAGATCATGATGGGCCAAAAAATGGCGATATGATGGGTATCTGTAGGGTATGTGGATAACGACTTCTTTTTACCCAAAATTGATGAAATGAAAAGGGTTTTTAAAGGAGATTCTCAGCTTTCCACCAATATAAATTATGCTTTACTTTGAATTGAATAAATAATTATTATTCATTTTCTATTTGAATTACGACTAAAGTTATGATTGATAGGCTGATTGAAAAACATCTATAGCTTTCAAATGGTATCACATTTTTTGAATCTGAAACATGCGTCAGATTCTATGCTTCGCATACTATAGGATTAGGAAAACAAAATGAATTTCATTAAGTTTTCACCAAGTTAAGGTGTTTAGACATACAAATTTTTATATTTTTCAAATTTTGTAATAAAAAATTCATAATTAATTATTTACTTCGAAAAAAATTACAAAAAAATATGCATCATATTGGCACATGAGTCCTCTACTTATATCTAAAATATTATAAAAATATATTATCATTTTATTGTGGTTAGGGTGGTCAGACAAACACGTACTTCTTATTTTTTCCCTGAAATTTAAGTGCTACTGCATTGAAATTTCAAATTTTCACCAAATAGATTTTTTTATTTTTAAATAAACCTAGTAGTTTAGAAACTACATTCAATTTGATACATATTCTATTCTTACATATTTTTGAAATAATATAGGTAAATTATTCAAATTTTTACGTCAAGTTGTTTAACTCTAATTTTTCTGGATTTTTTGCCACTTAAGGGCCTATTTTTTCCATGATGATCCTACACATACCCTCCAACCATGAAGCTCTATGGGTATACCTTGCATACTCATACACTATATTCTCTCAAAAAATAGACATAAATCAATACACTACTATATTTTCACTCACCAATTCACACCTTTTTTCCTTTTTACCATATGTTGAACTTGTTATGCCTTGCATAACCACCCCATCTTTTGCTTGGTCAAAATGGCTCCCCCTTTTGAGTTTTTATCCTTTGTTGTTTTTAAAGCAAAGTTTGGAGTCTTTTGTTTCAAACACTTTGCTTTTCTTTGGTTTAGTTTGTCGGAATCGGAGCCGTAACGAAATCGGGTTCTAAAACTTCTTTCAAAACTCGTTCTAGGCCCCATCCTGACAATATTTCTTTTTTGACCTTTTGTTTTGTCTTTAGTGGGGTCGAAGCCAGAGCAGACGTTAAGTTGGTATTTATTCAAAATTGTAAAATCAAAATCCATTCCACCCCCACCTCCGCTTTTTGAACTTTTGTTTTACTCTAAGTCCTTTTGTTAGGTTTCTTTATTTCGGTCTTTTTGTTTTATTCTTGTGTTTGGTTTTGTTTTATGATTTGTTGGCGGACCTAGACCCGGAACGGGAATGAAGTTGGGAAATTCCTTAAGTTTTTGAATCAGTTTTCATTCCGATTCCGCTCCTGCCATTTCTTGGTCATTGACTTTTTGACTGAAGTCACACTGAAGTGAAGTGTTTGTTCTTCTCCAGTTCTAACTCCACTTAACTGCATTTAATGCACTAATGACAGTTGCCATGTGTAGGTAGAAACTCCTAACTTTTCCTTCATTAAGGATTAAATGGGTTATTATTGTCATTGTTAAGAGATCAAAGAGAGAAATAGAGCAGCTGTGGAGTCCATCTGGGTGAATCGATTAAAGCAGGAGGAGATAGTTGTTTGTGAATTTCTTCAAAAGGTTTGCCAAGTTTTGCGTTCAAGGTAGGGTTCCTATTCTCGGTTTTCTTTTATTTGGTTTCGCGTTTTTTGTTTGTGTTTGTTTGATTTAGATATTTGGGTGAGTTCGCCGTCTTAGTAGGTTGGTGTGTTTGTTTTTTTTTCTTTGTTTTCTGTTCTTAATTTTGTTCTCTGCTTGCGTTTCTGGTTTTATAGTGAGTTGGACATGCACAGTCGTTTTCACATTTTGTCGTGATCGCGTCGTGCTGCGTTAGGTTTTAAACGTGTAGATTTAATTAGGGTTTTCACAATGAGGTAGATTAAATCTAGGTTTTTACAGTGAGTTAGGGTTGGTAGAATCTGGTTTTACTTAGGATTTCATTGCGCATTCGTTTGGTTAAATTAGGAAGGGTTGAATCCGTGCCCTAGTTTTATATCGCGTTTTCTAGGTTGGGGTTTTATGTATTTCTGTGATCACGTTTAAAATAATTAAATATGATGCCCTAAAATACAGTCGTCCCCATGGTCATATGGGTATAGTCTTTTCATGTTATAGTTTAAGCCTCATTTTGGTTAATATGACCTTGGTCTTTAATCATGGAGTTATGCGTTAAATTGATAAAATTCTTGATGACGTCATGGTCAACATGGGCGGAAGCGGGATCAGAATTGATTTAGAGTTTTGGATATGTTTTTATGTTTAAGTGTCAATTCCATTTTTCATCCCATCTCTGACTCCGTTTATAGTAAGAAGTTTTACTTCATAAAAATGTTTACCTAGCGGAAGCGGAACCGAAAGAGAATATGAAAACAAAAAAATTGAAGGAAACCGAATCAGTTTCCATTCCGGTTCCGATCACTATTTCACTTCCGACTCCGAGCCTGCTTCTTATTAGTAGAGTGACAGTAACAATTTTTGCTCCGAGCCCGACACTATGTTAAAAGAAGATTATTTAAGATGTTTGCTACCTAGTTTCGCCTCCGATGTATGTTTGAAAGGTATGATTTTAAAAAGACACATTTTTGAGATGTTTCATTTGAGGATCTAACTAGAGATTTTGTTGTAGGAAAGCTAAGAGGATGTTGGGAATATCAGGAGAAGCCTCTTAAAGGAACTGGCCTGCAGGAACATCAAAAGCAGCAACCAAACCTAAGAAGATCAAGCCAGAACACTTGCCTTATACCTTAAGGTATAATCACAGGAGTCCCATTGTCACAGTGAGCAAAGTAGAATCAGATTGGTCAGACATCACCGATACCAATTTGGGTCAATATAACTTTGAGGAGCTATATGCAGAAACCTTTACGGAACAGGAAGATGTAAGAGGAAGGACACAAAGAATTATCAATTTTGGCTTGGCCCATATCACTGTGTTTCCTTTACCAATCCAATGCCCGAAGTTGATCTTGACAGCCGCAAGTGCTTACAATCTAGCTACCAGACAATGCATGGATTCACAAGATCATGTAATCATTGATCTCACTCCTCAAGCCCTTCAAAGTATATTTAGTGTCCCAGATCCCAGGAAATTGGTGCAGTTGGATGAGACAGAGGCCTTAGAGAAGTACACTCAATATAAGGAATCCAACAAATCTCACTTCAACAAAAAGTGGTTAAAAACAGAGAAGAAGTCTCTAAGCAAACTTGCAGATCAACCAAAGAGGGTAGATTTCTACAAAGAGGTATCAGATATAATAATGATGTTGTCTAGGGCTTTTGGGAAGAGAGATGCCTTTCATTTCAAGGAGTGGATGTTTTCCCTTCATCCAGACAATTTTACATGGCACCCATCAGTTTGATTGGCCGATGATTGTATCAAATGCTATTCATGATCAACTAACCAGCATAAAGGAAACTAAGTGCTTCTTTATGACTTCTTACATTGTGTATGCAACAGCAAGGTTGGTTATTTTCCCAGGTTTGAACAGGGTAGGGATAATGGGAGTGTTGGATGGACAGAAGAAGGTGCGGGAACATTATAACCAGCTGTGTCTACAGGTTGTTGAGACTCAATTTAGAAGAGTTAATGATGCATTCATATATGTAGTCATTAACCAACTTAACGGAGATGCAGGGTACAGGCTGAGTCAAGAGGCCATGGCATTTATTGCTGAATGGGGATGTTGGTACATTCAATACCCCAAGTTCACATACTTCAGGCTAGCTGGTTTTGAGGGCCATCCACATTTGTTGCCAAGGTGTTGCAATAACATGATAGTGTTGATGGAGTTTGTATATCAGGCCCTAGGGGTTAATGCTCGGCTTGGATTGAAACATAAGACAGGATGCCACAAGTTCCCCATGAAGTTGGGTGAGTATAGATGTCAGCATCTGGTAGGAGTAAAGGTGGTGTGCAGGGAGCTAATAAAGTTAAAATTAGGTTTGTATACAGCTCAAAAGCACTTTGATCCAAAGGGTAATATGAATGCTTTGTTGCCTTCTGTATTTGACAAGCATTTCAGTTTATTAGAAGATTTTTGGAGTGACTGCCAGGATGAGTATGATTTAAGGAAGAAAAATTAAGAAAGATTACCTATTGCACTCATGTCATAGTTTGGAGTCAAGAATGATATTCCCAACACATTGGTGGATGATGGAGTTGTGTTGGATCCATCTTATGAAGCTTTAAACATTGGAACTAAAACTCTGGATCTAATTGACTGGGATGTTGAGGAAACTATTGATATTAAGCAGATAGGAAGAGCAGTCTTGGATAGAAGCATTCAATGGTTGGTTCTAAGAACCAAAACTCCTCAAGGACCAGCTCCTAAAAAGGGGAAAGGATATAAAAGGATTAAGAGGAAGGTACCTCCCAAAGAGCCCTTGGAGTTTCTTCCCCCAGACATTGAAGAAATAGAGCTTGAAGCAGCAGATGATGAACCAGAGGCACAAGAAGGAGAGGCCCAAATAGGATCAGTTGTTTCAACACCTACATTAGGTGAATCTTCCACACAAGTCCCACTGGAAAAACAATAGAGTGAAGAAGTTCAAAAGGGGGGTCTTCATAGTATGGATGAAACTACAAAGGGAAAAGAAGTGGAGATGGAAATTCATGATGTTGAAACAGATTCAGATGAGACTGTGTCAGAGAAGGATGTGCAAGAGAATATGCCTCTAGAGGAGGATACTGAACAAGTCTTGACATAAGAGGAGCAGTGGGAATTGTTTGAAGAATCAATTAAGTACTGTTAACCTGGGAAGGCCTACCAGAGATCAACAGATGAATCTAATTGATGTGGTAGCTTTGACAACCAAGTCAAGGATGTTAAAGGATAAGAAGAAGAAATATGAGCTTAAGGCTCAGTTAGATCAATTGCATTCCTTTTTGAAAAGTGTCTCTTCTCCAAGATCACAATAGGTAGCTGCTATTGAGACTCCAATTTTGTTGAGCAAAAAGGAGGTAGATGATTTAGTGCAGGTAAGAGGCAAAGCAGAGATGTTAGATAGGTGGATTGACAAGTTAAATCAAGAAGTAGGTGAAGTTTTGGTCGAAGGTTTTGAGGTTTACAAAGGGATAGAGGAATTGATAAGGGAAATAATATATTCAGGCATTGGAGAAGCAGGAAGAGGAGTATAAAGAATATAGTCAAAAATTGGAGAAGGTTAGTGCATTGACTTTGACTACTCTTCTTGAACAGTCAATACTCGAAGAGGATAATAAAGATTTTGTGGAAAAGACCTATCGTATACTCAGATTCAAAGTAGATTTCTTATGCAAACATAGAAATGAGGTCCAAGATGCTGTTAATAATCTAACTGAACAATTTGAGGAATTGGAGATAGTCATTGCTATCATAGTAGATGTTAATATACTAACAAAGGAAGGCCTGGATTTGAACCAAATAAAAGAGAAATGGGGCAGAAGTTTTAAAGGACTCATGCAAAAAGGAGATGATGGTGAAGATTTGTTGATAGATCCACTGATGGACGTCAAAGGAGAGATAAAGGCTGCTAAAAGAGAGTTGATAAAGATGAAGGATATGAGAGGGTTTGCTGTAGCAAAATTGGAGCGAATTAAGTTTGAAGACATCTGGGTTGATGGGCCAGAATTAGATGTATTATAGCAAGTCTTCGCCAGTTATGACAAGTTTATTGCAGACCCAACTTCACGTGCATAAATCTTTTGCATGCATGACTTTCTTCTTCTTTGCATGTTGCATGCAGCACTGACAGTTTTTGAAGCGCATGACATTATTTCTCTTCTATTTTTTGTTCTCCATTTTAACTGAATGTCTAATGTAAGAACTCAAGATCAAATTGATCTAAGTTTCCAAGAGAGTTTTAGTTCCTAAAAGGGTGGATGACTTAAAATAGAAGTGGAGTTCAAAGTTTGTATATCTATAAATACCCTTTGGGTGTCATATTGTAAGGGTCGACTGATAGAGAATAGAATTGGCCTACCTAATACTAGGAGATAGAATTTTGCATAGTGATTACAGAGATACATTGTTACTTGATTATTTACAGTTAAATAAAATTATAATTTTTCGCAATATGGTGTTAGAATTGAGTTGTTTTAATTGATAAGGCTGATAAGTTATAATCTATTTGTATGCCAGTGATTGTCTTGAAGCATAAGAGTTTCTTTTGTGATGAAAGTCCTTAGAAGAAACCGGATTTAAGGATTATCATGTTAGATTTTCATTGGATTAAATTTATTGAAGTCTGTTGATCTATGATCTTGGCAATGAATGAATATGTCTTCGTTTGAAATCTTTGAAACAGTTGTGATAGGCGAGTTAAAATAAGCACCTTAGATGTATACAATGGTATAGATTATTCTGTGGATTGTATCATGCTTTGGTTTTCTTGATGTGATTGGAAAAAAAATTATTGCTGAAGATATATGTCTGGATGCTAGATAAGTTTTGTTCATGTTTACTAGTTTACCCTATGATCCATCTTTTTCTTTTGTTTGAAACCCCCTTGATTTACTAAAATTGTTCGGTAAAATGAGTTATTGCTTGCATTCTTTGTTACCAGCACAGGCCCCTTGAACATTACAGTTGCGTGAACCGATTGAGTGACACCAGACAGTTGAGAACCAACTACCAGGACCTTGAGAGTTAGGCCACTATATGTTGTCTTTCTTTTTTAGGAGAAATAGAGTAGAAATATTATGTTTTAACATTGTTTGTGTCATTTTCACCATCAACAAAAACTGGCGCTAGTAGGAGGGCCTAAAAAGGAAAGCTGGCTTGCATTGTGTCTTTCTCAGTGAAGAAATATGGGAGGATCCTTAGATCCTCTACTAATCCTGAACCATTTGAGGAACTTCAAACCCCGGTCAGACCTAGACCTCATGCATGTAGGATATTGATAAATACTTTGCCACCCCCGCTTACTCCACCTGGATTTCCACCAAACCCACCTATGCCACCACCAGTTCCACCTACATCACCACCACCACATAGGCCCGAGTCTCCACCAATTCATCCTATATCACCACCTACTCAACCAATCCCACCCATGGTTTATTTTTTGAATAACCCCTATCCATTAGGGATTATTCCAGGAGGAATCCATGACTTACCAAAGAACCGAGAAAAGTTATGTCCTAAATACATACATGGTGAATCAAGAAGTGCTGAGGAGCACATACAAGCATTCAAAGATGCTTGCACATGAACTCGAGTTTCTCATCAGGATGTGGTATGTAGACTATTTCCTTACTGTTTAGGAGATATGGCATATAACTAGTATTTAAATTTTCCCATAGGATCTATCTTAGGTTGGACAGATTTAGAAAATGCATTTATTAATCAATTTCGGGTTTATGTGGACCCTGCCATCTTGTATCACCAATTTTCCACAATAAGAAAGGAACATCATGAGCCACTACCTTTATTCAATACTAGGTTCCAAAGGATGTATTGTAGGTTACAAGATCCTTACTTAGTGGCCGAAGCTATGGATATTCAAGCATATTTAAGAGTTGTGGATCCTTTAATTGGCCTATTCTTGCAAAGAACTTATCAGCCTGGTGAGATTGACTCTTTGTCTAAAGTTTATCATTTGTAAATCAAATTGCAACAACATATAAGTCTGCAACCAGGAGGCTTAGGAGTAGCTCTTCCTCCCATGAATTATCTGATGCCTAATCCACCAGTATACAACACTGTCCTAGGGATGTCTTATTCCTAATATGGACTTGTGTCTGAGTTACAAGTTCCACCTACCATGCCCTTTTTCGGTAATGGCATGCAAGATCCTGCCCAACAACCTCAAAATCCATAACAACAAGCGGGAGGATCAACCCATGTTCATTCCCAAGCCATAGTACAAAATGTGCAAAATGAACAAATGGTTCAATTGACTAGTGAGTTAGAGACTCTTAAGAAGACTCTATCTCAAATGTCTAACGACATGGCACAACTTAGGCAAAACCCTCCCCATAATCAAAATCAAAATTACAACAATCAGGGAGGTTACAACAACCAGGGAAACTACCCCAATCGGAATGGGAGTCAAAACACCAACCGCAATTTTCAGAATCAAAATTTCTCTAACCAAAATTATCAAAATCAGAACATAGGATATAACCAAAGGTTCAACAACAACAACAACAGTAGGTAGTGGAATACTGGACCCAACAATGGCGAAGTTCCCCATAACTATCAGTCAGGTGAGGAAATACCACATACTGCTAATGTTGTTGACCTCAATTTCATGACTAATTGGTGCAGGCTACATGATACTGCAACACATTCAGAGATTAACTGCCTTGAAATGGAGAAGATTGTAAAAATTGCACGAGCAAATGCCCATCCTCCAACAAGAAATTCCAATCAGGATAATGGGCCAGTCAACACTGCTATGACTTATGAGACCATTGAAGAAAAATATCAGTTTCCTATGCAAGGAGATAATGAGCCATAGGAAGATGTCTATGATGCCCAGGCTTTTCAGTCCAAAGGAGGTCACTTTCTGAGAAATCAGAATAAGGGCCCCTTTACTACATCTGCATTCCCAAACAACATGGTCCCACCAAATCAAAATGCAGATAAAAATCCACCACCATGAAAGGGACCTTCTAACCTTTAGAATAGAGGCAATTCGCCTCGTTTTCCTAAGTACCAAGTTAGGAATGATTCAGAATTTGACTTTATTAAAGAATTGCGAAGGCAGAAAACATCCTTGTCATTCTTTGACATCATGAAGTGGTGCCTAGCTCGATGGGAGGTAGTATTAAAAGCTTTGGAAGAGGCAGATCGCTTAAAAGGAAAAGGTAAAGTGACTCCAATAAAGGAGACAAATGCAGCCATTTATAAAGGTAAGACCAGTATCCAACCTTTTCTGTTAAGTTTAAGAATATTTGGAAAGAATTTGCATAATTGTTTATTGGATTCTAGAGCATCAGAAAATGTCATGCCTTTTTTGAAATGTAAAAAGTTAGGATTAAGTCCTATCCCAACCAATAAGAAGGTGATTCAGTTGGATAAAAATGAAGTCAATGTTGTGGGTGAATTGAAGAACATGCATGTGCAGGTTGGATCAGATCCAAGGATCCAGACCTACATAGATATCCAAGTGGTTGATATCCCAGAAACATACGGTACGCTCCTAAGTCGAGAGCTAATGAAAACCATAGGGGGTTATTTGTCCTTGGATTTCTCTCATATGTGGTTACCATGGAAAGGAGTTGCAACCCAGATAAGAATTGAAACTGAACCTAGACTCAAACATATGATCACAAAGTATGATGCTTTGAATGAAGTAGCATACTTTGAGACTGAGATAGGAGTTTACAAACAAGAGGAAGTCCTTAATTTCTTTGTAGTCAGTCCTAGGGATACATTACCCCTAGAACACAGTGATCCAATGATCTGCATCAACCAGCGGGTTCTGATAAGGAAATTGCAACAAGATAGGCTGGTTTTAGGAGAAGAAACTGATCTGAGTAGTTTGTTACTTCCTAATTGGTGTAGGATTCACTATCATAATCACTCTGAGTTAACATGTTAATCATGCTTAGATATTCTAATTCATCTAGATCAGCCCAAACAAACGTATCAAGAGAAATCCCAGGCTCCCATCAATGAGTTTTCTTTCAAAGTTAAGGATGCCACCATTCTTACACGGGCTAGTCTTTCTCAACAGGAAGATTCCTCACCTGTAGAATAGACTCAGGTTGTATGTTCTAAAATCCAAGAAGAAGTTGAGGTGTCTCAATTCTTATTCAATACACCTGCCCCAGATACTTTGCCAATACCCAAGGTGTTGATGGTGTTTTTATTAACTTCTCAACACAGGCAATGTGTAGGTGCACTACCTCTCTTGAAAGACAATCTTCGAAAATCAAATTGCAGAACACTATCCCAAGGTCTCTCGGATGTCAAGCCATGACGATGCTTGGGATAAATCAATTGTTTGATGTGATTTTGTTGGAATCACAAGGCGGTCTTACGTGGTCAAAGTTGTAGGAGAATTGGGTCGATGAATGGAGTTTTGTGGATATGGAATTACTGTACATTGCTACAGGTTCAGACAGCAGTCTTGGACTCCATTGTTTCATTAGATTTGGCTTTATAATGTGCAATGAACCTTAGCATAGGTTGTTTCTTAAAATAAAAAAAAAAGGGGCGAGGAAGGAGGATGGTTCCTGGACCTACAACTACCGATGAACAGTGATCATAAAGGTCCCTGCTGTGGACAGTTTCCTTAAATAGAATTTCACTTAATCTGAATTCTCACAATATCATGAAATCTATGCTATCTTCTAAGGACTACAGATATTCATCATTCATTCACCATGGAAATGTGAATAAAGATAAAGTTTAATGAGCAGCAATGAAATGAAAGTCCAGTCTAACTTTACACAGTCATCTACCAGCAACAAATGACCAAAAGTATGGACAAGGAAAGCATACACACAACAATTATCTTCACAACCAAAGATAACATACTAAATCCACTACAACTAACTAAGGGAATTAAAGTAGCAAAGTAAATTGAAGCAAAAAAATTTAACTAAAGGGAGAAGAATCATGAAACATGTGGAGAAACCCATAAATACACCAGAAAATGACTGTATTTTCTTTTATAATTTCTGCAGCATGCCTTTACAACAACTAAACTCCCTTAAAATGAGAGGAGGAGAGACCTATTTATAGTTTTCAAAAAGCGAAATGAGTGGCCAAGATTGGATTCTATTGTGTGGCCAAGATTCACTTTACATTAGGGTTTCACCTACCCCCAAATACATTTCATTGATAAGACTTTTCTTGTCCTTTTCCTTATTTCGTCATCTAGTGACAACACTGTAGCAATTTCATCCTATAGCTATTTGCCCTCTATTATAGCTATTCTTTGAGGAATTCTTCGTCGATGACAAGGTTGCCTTCGTGCTTCTTCAACACTACATACTCCATAAAGCTCACGATCAGTGGCTGGAACTTGTCCAACTCCATGATGTCAGACCGTAAGATCTGATAACTCCATTCTTAGGAATTGCTACGAGCTTCTTCCAGTCATCATCATATTTAGCAGCATTATCTCTGAATAGTTCTGACTGTATGAAGGCTCGGGTAGTGAAGCTCATGAATTCAGTGGTGACCTCTACTGACATCCCATCTTCCATGATCTTCAAAAAGTGGGGCTTTAAACTCTCGGGATTGATCTCGACTGCAGGCATCTTGTACCCCGTCATTAACTTGAGGTACCATGAGCACTCATCCCTAGTTTCCCTGGCCCATTCAATATTCAGAACTATACGCTCCAGGATCTACTCCAACCTTCTCTTTCGATGATCAAAATATCACCTCCATGTGTCCACTAGCCAATGATCATCATCATTGAAAGAAAGGTCCTTTTCCCAGACCTCACTCGATAAAGCAAGTATGGCCTCAATTTTTGGGTAGGCTGCCTTGTACTTCCTTGGGAACTCCTCACAGATCCTCTTTGTACCATTGAGAGTTCTCTGAACCTCCAGGAACTTATTTGTTGTCCGGATAGCCAAGTTGGTACCTGTATTCCCCATGTCCAAGACCTGTCGGAACTAGTTTTTTGTAGTCTTGTCCAAGTTCCTTCTTTTCTCTAATTTTTTGATCTATTCATGGGACAAGAGTTGAGGCAGGGCTGATGAAGTGGCGGGCTGCTCATCCGGGGATGACCACTATTGAGTATAAGTTGTCACATCAACCACTTGTGCTTTGAGTTCCTCTTTGGAGAGCTTAAACTATTGGATAAGGTGCACCACCGTAGCTACAGACTCCTAGAGATGATCAACCTTCTGCTCCCTCGTGGCCACTCCCAAGTCGATGGTGGAGACATTATAAGTTATTCCTTGTTCTCTGACCATCGGCATCACTATTTGTACTGCCCTAGATCCCGAGGCATCCATAGTTACCTCCGATCTGATCTTTGGTTTCTTCTCTTTCCTGGTGCTTACTTGGGCTCTAGCCAGAATGGCTTCCAGCCTTGCCTTAGGATCTTTCAAGGTAGGAGTCCTTTGTTTCAATTTCCTTTCCAGCCAATCGGGCATTTGAGGCTCTTCTCGGGGTGGTTCACCTTGACTTCTGCTATCCTTCCCCTCAAGTTCAATGGACTGAACAACAAGAGCCTTCTTTTTAGTTTTTGCATCTCCCTTCTCCTCATCGGAGTCCTAATCAAGCAAGATATACTTAGGGGGAGAATCGTTGTGTAGCTGCTCGTCAAAGGGATCTTTCCTATCAGTATCCCTTTCCCTTTCATCCTGGCCCTATTCATGTTCTTCAGGCTTCCCTTCCTGGTCAAATTCGTGGAGGGATTCCTCCTCATCATGCTCTAGAGTCTAACCATGCTCCTTGGTTGGAGATTTGTTGCCCTCAGCCTTTGGGGCAGCAATTTCTTCTTCATGCGCAAGCCTATCCTCAGCCTCCTTATCCTCAATCTCCTTGAGTTGCTTGCCCCACTCCTCATTGAGTTCAGGATCATTTGTTTCTTTTATCAGCTCAATTTCCAACTCCTCATTGCTCTCACTGGAGGACTCATAGGCCACCTCATCTATTTCCTGGCGTTCAAACAGTGGATGCTGGTGGTAGACAAATTCTTCATCTTTCGGTGCCTTTGTAGCCTCTAGCTGTCGTCGCTCAAGTTCATCTGATATTTGCATTGTTGCCTCCATCTTCAGTGGTTCTGTAGAGGGAAGGGGAATCAGAGCGTGGGCCATAGCCTGAGCTATTGCAGCTTGCACCATAGGATTGGTGAGCATCCCCGAAAGCTCGAACGGGACATTTTGCATGTATTTTACAAAAGACTCCGGGAGGCTAAGGGCAGGAATTGTAGCAATGAAAATGGAGGGAAGGGAAGGAAACATATAGGAAGAGGAGATTGGCGAAGTCGTGGCAGAGGAAGAATCCACAAAAATGATTCACATGATTGGAGAGGTGGAAGCAAGGTGAACGAAGATGTCCACCATAGGCGGGGAAGAAGTGGAGAGGGCAAGCAAAGCATGTGAGATAGGGGCAGTAGCAGCGGTGGCAATAATCCTAGTAGATGGGGACCCTGGTGAGTCAGCCTCTTCTTCCCTACTCTCGAGGGGCGGATTTTCAGCTATGACTAGCATCTTGATGACTCTCATCACTTTCCTTTTCTTTTGGGAAGGTTCGCCCTCCGATGCCTTGCGGGCATAAACATTTGGTTTGGGGAGTTGCTCGCTGGCCTCCTTTCTCTTCTTAGTTCTGACAGATGGTGGGGATTTGGAGGTTTCCCTAGTTGTTGCGGTGGGAATACCACCACCGGAGCCACCAGGCTCACCCTCGAGTCCCTTAAATGTTAAGGCGACTCCTTGTTGTTTCAATTGAGCCACTTGTTGGTCGATCCATGCCCGTGTTCGGATATCGATGGGTCTAGTGAGCATTTCGATGTCATCGAGTTCTTGCCCATCCCAATCAATTGTAGGCTGTGGTAGATTGGCGATGACATCATATCTCAGATCTATCACTGTGTCCTCATCCTCCTCAAGCTGGTCGGTAACCGGGCACAGATTTATCCTTCGCACATACATGGCAGTCATTCGCATGTAGTGCCACACCTGCACCTCAAGGTCATCCTTACAGTTGGCCTAGAAATCCTTGATATTGTGGAGGTGGGCGTACTCACGTCCCAATGCCTTTCTGATATGACTGTAGGGGTCCATTCTCGACCGAGCAGTGTACTGCTTGAAATGGTATTCAACCAGCTCCTTCTCTGAATAACCTATGCATTGGGATGTGTGGATCTTCTACATTCCCTGACCAAGGCCAATAGGATAAGGTGTCCCCACCAAGTGTTTGTCGGTCAAGATATTATGAATATGTCGCAACTGTCAGGTCAGCTCCAAAAGTAAGATCCGGTCATTAGGGTACCAGGGCAGCTTGTTCGGCCTCTCCGTGAATCCTTGAGCGTGCATGTAAGTAAACTTAGGGAACTGTATGTACAAAAAGGCATGATGCTTAAGGAGGGCCCTGGCGCTGTGGGATACTCTTTTATGAAAATCCCCTCCAAGTAACCAGATGATGTAGGTGATGAAGGCATCGTTTACCCTGCAGTAGTCCTTCTTAAAGTTCCGGTATTATAGTTAGGGGTATCGGTCATAGGGCTTGAGTTCCCTTCTCGGCACTGTATTGGGTATCATGTTCAATCCATGGTAATTTCGCCGATTAGCAAGCGAGTATACCAGGTAGGACGTCATATAAAATTCTGATGTCTTCTTCACATTGATAAACTACT
>CM021107.1:468811037-468829245 GCA_007115665.2 Sequoiadendron giganteum | reverse complement strand
TTGTTTAATATTTTTAATTTTCTGACCACTGTACCGTCGACATCCATACGGCCAAACAAGGGTATGGGCAAAAAAAAAATTGCATTTTTTTTCAGTAACCAAAATAGGTCAAGTTATATATCAAAATTCGTCTCTCAGTCAAACCTTAGATCTGCAATAAACCATTTGCAAAACCCTTATATCTTGTCTTGTCTTTCATTCTTTCATGCATTGCATAGATTCAAACTTCATGCAATATTTTCTCAACCTAGGGTTATAACAAAAAATCTCCAACCATAAAAGCTCTGATACCACTTGTTAGGAAACTTACAGCCTTCTAATGACAATTTCCACATAACCCAATATAAAGATCTATGTAAATAAGTAATTAGAATCCATATGCAAGAGAATAGACAACATACCCATCAAAGATGACACAAGATATACCCTGGGAAAACCCTCAAGAGGAAAAAAAACTCAGCCTCCAAAAGCATCCACACTCCATGTATTATTCAACGATGAAAACCCATTACAATACATCTTCAGATGCTCCATGAACACTTCTGAAGCAAGCTATCCAGACACTCCATGTGACCAAGCATGTAACCACACATCTCATGCAATGCTTCAAACCCTCACACATGCACTAGCTCAACCTGCTAATCTGCAACCAACTCTCCAACCCTAAACAACTACCCTTGTGGTTGTTTTTATAGAAGCAAACTCCCACAAAACCACCAAGTGGTATTACATAAACCATGTGCCCAAAACCATGAACTTAAAAAATCATGTGACCCCACATTTAATATTAGGTATTTTATTATATTTTATTTTTCCCCAATATTAAATAAATTAAATTTTTACTATTAAGTCTCAATGTTACATACAACATAAAGTGGCACAAACATTATAAGTCCTAGTGATGCACGTCCATCTAGGTACCCCTAGGTGTACCACACACATAATAATAAATTAAACATTATAAGCATTATGCAAGGTGTACAAGACCTAATTCTAACAAGAGTCTCATGGGGTGAACTGCCCTAAACCACCTCAAAAGATAGTGGTGAGAGTTCTAGAATCTGAAAGACTAGGTCACGAAGATTCTCTGTACAAACTGACAAGTTTCAGCCAAAGGATGATAGTGCAGAATACAGACAAGAGTGTGGCGTGTTGGCATCCCCAAGGCGTGCTGGCATCTCATACAGACCAGAAAGCGAGTATGTCACAGAAAATGGCAAAGATGAATGCTTCTAGTCTGATTGTTGAGAACTTCTAGAATGTAAAGAAATGATAGAAAGTGATAGAACTAAGATAAAGTGAAATAGATGGCAACAAAAGTGATAAAGATAAGGAGAAGAAGGGAAATGAAATTCTTACAACCGTGCGAATGATGAAGCCTCCAAGTCGAGAATGTCTTCAATACCTGCACACAAGAGAGAGAGAGAGAGAGAGAGAGAGAGAGTGAGAGAGAGAGAGAGAGAGAGAGAGAGATGGGGCTGTATAGGGGTTTGCCTCAGTCAAACCCCCGTTTTGGTGTTCCCACCTCCATGGACAGCCAAATAGATAGAGAGAAATGTAGGAAATGAAGTAAACACAAAAGCACTACAAAACAGTGTTATGCTACTCAACCAAATAATAGAGGAGAGGGGTGAAAGCTTACCACCTCCACCCAAAGCGCTCAAGGCTAGTGGGGGAGAAAATGAGAGGAACTCAAGCCTCTGGTGCAATGGTGTCTTGTTTCACACTTGCTCTACTGAAGTGATGGAGTATTGATGTTGTTGCTATGAAGTGTGAAGTGTTGCTTGAGAGTGATGGGGATGGCGAAGAAACTAATTGGAGCTTGTGAAGAGATTGTAGAGGAGCTGATGAAGAGCTAAGAGAGGGCTCGAGGAGAGCTAGAGAAGAACAGATCCAAAATGACTGAAGAAGAGGTGTATTTTAAGGAAAGAGGAAGGAAAACAACCATATTCGGGTCAGTCGTCTGAAGAGGGTGTTACAAGTTGACTCCCAATGGGAAGTGTAACACCTCTATAGGCTCTAGACGTGGGAATCTATTAGGGATGTAAGCGCACCACGCAAATGTTTGTGCATTGTGTGGACGTCTCTGTGTCACGCAGGTGTCTCTGACAGTTATTCCTTTGTCGATGTATAAAATGGATGCCAAGTGGAACAAACACAGCGGGCTTAGGTGGATTTTTCCCTTCGGAATTGGTTATCTAATGTGTAAAGGGGGGTAAAGGGGAATTTATGTTAGGGGTGCAAATTCGCTCCTATACATTTTGCCCCCACTTTAGCGAGGACGAATACTAGTGAGTGCTTCGGTAAATTAGATAGATCAAAGAAGACATAGGGTTAGAGATGTATACCTGAATCGTCGAGGAAGCCGATCACGATTTGGCGAACCTAAGAGTGTAGGACAAGCGAAGGACTTCATAGTTCTGTAGAACTATGAAGTTGAAGAAAGGAAAAGCTTATACTCAGGATGAAGAAGTTGTAGATCTTCAATCCGGTATATACAATTGAGAAGAGAGAGACAAAAATGAATGCAAGAGTGATAAATCAATCCCCGCTCAAGGAGGAGAACTCGTATCATCGAGTAGAAGTGATAAAAGCAGTCCCCGCTCGAGGAGAAAAACCTGTATCATCGAGTAAAAGTGATAAAAGTAGTCCCCACTCGAGGAGGAAAACCCGTATCACCGAGTAAAAGTGATAAAAGAAATCCCTGCTCAAGGAGGAAAAACCCGTATCACCGAGTAAGAGTGATAAAAGAAATCCCCACTCGAGGAGGAAGACCCGTATCACCAATGAAAAGTGATAAAAGGAATCCCCGCTCGAGGAGGAAAACTCGTATCATAGAGTAAAATATGTAAAGGAGCTCTATAGGTTCTCGGTCCCGCAGAGGAAGTAAGCAGACAATCACGCAGACCATCGTCAAGTTGGAAGACTTTCAAAGAGGTCCCTTGGGAACCCTTCAAAAGGAAGAGGGGTCCACTTAAGGGATGCACTATTTGAAAAGTAAAGTCTAGTTAGGCTACCCCCAAGCTAGACACAAAGATATGAAATAGGTCTAGTCAGGTTGCCCCCGAGGTAGACACAAAGATAGGAAGTAGGTCTAGTCGGGCTACCCCCAAGCTAGACACCATAGAATTCATTTTGAGATAGAAGCTTTCAAAGGGGTCTCTCGAGAACCCTTCAAAAGGAAGAGGGGGTCCACTCAAGGGACGCTACATTTGAAAGATAGAGAGAAGAGAGGGGGTCCTTTAAGAAGGACACGCATCTCCAAAACAAGTTATCACTGCCCCCAATGTATAGAGGAGGAGAACCATTGAAGATACTTAGAATAGGATAGAGGTAAACCTCGATATCACTTGTTATTTGAAGAAAGCAACAAGTGCACCAAAAAACAAATGGGGGATGGCACTTGAATCATGAAGTTGTTGCATTTTATCCTTCAAGGCCTTACATTCACTATTGGAATGGCCAGACACTTGATGGAATGCACAAAAATAATGTTTTTCTTTATCATTTTTATGAAATTTCTTGCATGTAGGAGGAGGAAGGGTAATTAAGTGGGATTTTAGAAGCCACAACAAAATATGCTCTTGCTTAGATAAAGGATGAGGAGCAAGAGTCAACCCTTTCTCTTGTGGAGAAGAGCTTGACTGCTCACAGGAAGAAGATGTGAAGATCGAAGACAAAGGAGAATGGACCAATCCATGAGAAATAGTTTGAGTGGACATTGCGTCAGCATTCAACCATGGTTTCTGTTTAGATTTTTTCTTCGAGAAACCAAGTCCCAAGTTACGCTTATGAGGCACAGATTCTATAAGGACTTGTATGCCTTGTTCATTACGCCCACAACCTTTACGCTCATAGCCATACTTAGAGATGAGCTTAAAGCCAAGGCCATAACGTGTTTGCAAATCATGAGAAGATGGGGGATCCTCATAGAGAGAATTATTCCAGCAAGGGGGAACATACTCTTCTATGGGATCATCATCATCCTTCTTGATAGGACTATCAGTATTATCCTCCTTAGCAAAAGCGCAATCATCTTCCTCAAAAGGAGGATCAATACTAGGAATATTACAGTTCACACTCACATTATTCCGTGATACAGAAGGACAATCAGCTTCGATAGTGGGTGTGGATGAGGTTGTTGAAAGGTCTAAGTGGATCAGGCCGACTTTATATTCCTGAATGAAGGAATCCGTAAAGTCTGAAGGACCCCAATCATCACCAAGACATGCATTCCTTTGAGAAGAGGTAGAAGGAATAGACTTAAGGTTTCTCACTTCAGAAGGATCTTATTTAGGGATATCTATCTTGAGAGTACCCTTTGTAGTAGGTTTTGCTAGAGTAAACATTGACACATTGGGATACACTGAAGGAATAAGAGTAGGCACAACTGAAGCTTGACCAACAAGTACCATCTCACACAAGTGCATAGCATTAGGGTCAGCCTTAACTATGACTACTCGATTATTACAAATGAACTTAATTGATTTGTGTAACGTAGACATTACTACATCCATAGCATGGATCCATGGTCTACCAAGAAGAAGGTTATATGGTAACTTCTCTGACATAACATGTACGATCCCAACCTCAAAGGGAAAACTATCATGCTTAGGGCTTGTCGACCAACATTATCAAACCCATGAATGTCAATAGAAGAAGCATTAATAGAAGATGGATCAATATTAATCTTAGGTAATAGATCAATGCTACATACGTTAAGTGTCGAACCAGCATCAACGAGAGTAAGTCTAATACCAATCTTATGAATATTAACTATAATCATCAAAGGATGCAATTTTTTCTATACTTTTGGGGGCGGGAGATCCTGCGCATAGAATGTAATATTTGATGAGTCCGCACAAATATAATCTATCAACGTATCAAAATCTATTGGCTTAGCGGAAGAAGGCAAGTTTTAGTTGTTTATTCATTCTAGTATCATAGGTACAAGCTACCACTTTACAAGAGGGAGCCTTAGAAAGATCAAAGGAATCACTATCAAATGGAACACCATCAATAGAACAAACCCTTTTAGGAGAAGGACTAGTTGGAGCCATGTAAATGATCGGTCTCTTAGGACTTTGAGGGAAGCAGAGACATAGATTACATTTACAGAATCATCACAACTAGTAGAATAGTTATTCAAAGACATATTCTCAACATCGATCCAGACAGGATCAAATGTGAAAAGAGACTCGAGATTCGCTAATGAATCCTCCCTAGAGGAAAGTGCATTAGAATAGACAAGAAATTCATCATCCACAAATGCAACGTCACTAGAAGAGAGTGCATTGGAATGAGTAGGAGATTCATCATTCACAAATGCATCGTCTCTAGAAGAGAGTGCATTGGAATGAATAGAAGGTAGAGTAATGTTAAGAAAGGTATCAATGATTTCATCTTCTTGCAACAAGATATCTTCTGAAGTAGGAGGAATCTTGTGAGAAGGATCAAAGACACCGAGTGACATAGGCAAAGCCAAGTCATCGTCACATGCATCAAATGGAACATCATTAATATTTTGAACAAAATTAGATACAAAACTAATAAAATAAGATATTAAATTCATTATGATTTTTTTGGTATTTTCTATGTTCCAATAATTTTCATTTTCAGAGGTCTTCAAAGTGGAATTTGAGGTCAGAACTTCTATTGATCACTAAAATTTTGTAGAAGACCTTTCCAACAGTGTAAACGGTTCTGAATTCCGAGCACCAAGTCAAAAGTTATGACCCCACCAAGTAGGGGTAAATAAATTGCTAGTTTTCGAAGAAGACGTTCACGTCAGGTTCACCAAAATGTAGAGAAGGGGGATTCGCTACTCACAAGTTCTCTTCACTCAGAGAGCCTCATGGGGCAAACTTCCTAAACTACCTCAAAGGACAGTGGCAAGAGTTCTAGAATCCGAAAGAGTAGGTCACAAAGATTCTCTGGACAAACTGACAAGCTTTTGGCCAAAGGACGGTAGTGCAAAATACAAACGATAGTGTTGTGCGTTGGCATCCCCGAGGCGCGCTGGCATCTCGTACTGACTAGAAAGTGAGTATGTCATAGAAAATGGCAAAGATGAATGCTTCTAGTCTGATTGATAAGAACTTCTAGAATGTAAAAAAATGATAGAAAGTGATAGAACTAAGATAAAGTGAAATAAATGGAAACAAAAGTGATAAAGATAAGGAGAAGAAGGGAAAGGAAATGCTTACAACCATGTGAATGATGAAGCCTCCAATTTGAGAATTTCTTCAATACTTGCACACAAGAGAGAGAAAGAGAAAGTGTTGGGGCTATATATGGTTTTGCCTCAGTCAAATCCCTGTTTTGGTGTTCCCACCTCCATGGATAGCCACATAGATAGAGAGAAATGTAGGAAATGAAGTAAACACAAAAGCACTACAAAATAGTGTTATGATACTCAACCAAATAATAGAGGAGAGGATTAAAAGCTTACGACCTTCGCCCAAAGTGCTCAAGGCTAGTGGGGGAGAAAATGAGGGAACTCAAGCCTCTATTGCAATGGTGTCTTGTTCCACACTTGCTCTACTGAAGTGATGGAGTGTTGATGTTGTTGTTGTGAAATGTGAAGTTTTGCTTGAGAGTGATGGGGATGGTGAAGAAGCTGCTTGGAGCTTGTGAAGAGATTGTAGAGGAGCTGATGAAGAGCTAAGAGAGGGCTCAGGGAAAGCTGGAGAATGAAGGGATCCAAAATGAATGAAGAAGAGGTGTATTTGAAGGAAAGAGGAAGGAAAATAACCATATTCGGGTCGGTCGTCTGAAGAGGACGTTACAAGTCGACTCCCAATGGGAAGTGTAATGCCTCTACAAGCTTCAGACACGGGAATCTGTCAGGGACATTTGTGCGCCACGCGGACATCTCCGCGCCATGTGGGTGTCTCTGAAAGCTATTCCTCTACCCACACATAAAATGGATGCCAAGTGGAACGAAGGCAGCAGGCTTAGGTGGATTTTCTCCTTCGAACTTGGTTAGTTAAAGTGTAAAGGGGGGTGAAGGGGAATTTTCATTAGGGGTGCAAATTCACTTCTATACACCTTCTAAGCCATGTTCCAATAAAAATCACTAATCATGTAGAGTACTCAATGTCTTCTCCATCTATGATAGGGGCCTCCAATTTAATTTTTTTCTCAGCACAACACAAATAATTCATTCCTTCTTCATTGTCTTCATCTATAATAACTACATAAACGTGTCACACATTGATTTGTATATTTAATTAGATGAATTTAGTTAAAAATGCAAAATAAGATAAAATATTATTTTTTATTAAATTATGTGTCTATAATACCTATTAAAACTAGATTTGATAAGTGGTGGAAGTCAACTAATAATTCTATCTATGTCCATTGTATTTCTCTCATGAGTTGTAGTGCTCCGAGGAGTCAACATGTCTCAAGTGGGCTTAGATTTCTTGTACACCATTCATCAATCCACTCTTTTGAGTTGTACTCATCCCAAGTAAGGTCTATACATTGAGAATAAAAGAACACCATCTTCCTCATATGAATAGTCCATGAACATGCCTTTGAGATTCTAAAAGAGTGGAGCTCACTCAATCCTATCAATGTACAATAATCTTCATATTTTCTAATATCATCTTCATCAACCAACCAAAAAAATATATGAATTATAGACTTACCTTCATTACTTCTAAGACAAATTGTAGTGTTATACTATTCAATGATAGATGTTGCATCTATCAACTTTGCACAAATATTCTCATGCTAAGGCTCTTTTAACACATTCTCTTCCACAATATGCTCCCCATTCCATGCCCGACCTCAAATAAATTCTATATATGTTGAAAACCACTCATCTTATGCATCCTACTCAACTAATAGAACATTTGTGACTTCTTGAATTGTGATGCCTAATTATTTCACCATATGATATGCTAACTAGATATGATGTTCTTGATAGCCAAATCATTGTAGAACATCTCAAAGTAACCTTGCAATAACTTTGTAGAATGTGTGTGATCATCATTGATGTAAAAATCACACTCCCTCAAGATCTTCATTTCTTCCTCTATACTATCAAGTGTATGAATGGATGTTATATGTACAAATATAGCAACCTGAATGGAGTTGTAATAGTGTGATTAACCTTATTTTGTGGTTTTAGTGTATAGGTCTTTGCAAAGTCTACAAGTGAAATGATGGTACCAAGAATAAATGTGTCCTTGAATAATTTGAGTTACAAGTCCAGGGAATGTCTAAGATCATGATGGGCCAAAAAATGGCGATATGATGGGTATCTGTAGGGTATGTGGATAACGACTTCTTTTTACCCAAAATTGATGAAATGAAAAGGGTTTTTAAAGGAGATTCTCAGCTTTCCACCAATATAAATTATGCTTTACTTTGAATTGAATAAATAATTATTATTCATTTTCTATTTGAATTACGACTAAAGTTATGATTGATAGGCTGATTGAAAAACATCTATAGCTTTCAAATGGTATCACATTTTTTGAATCTGAAACATGCGTCAGATTCTATGCTTCGCATACTATAGGATTAGGAAAACAAAATGAATTTCATTAAGTTTTCACCAAGTTAAGGTGTTTAGACATACAAATTTTTATATTTTTCAAATTTTGTAATAAAAAATTCATAATTAATTATTTACTTCGAAAAAAATTACAAAAAAATATGCATCATATTGGCACATGAGTCCTCTACTTATATCTAAAATATTATAAAAATATATTATCATTTTATTGTGGTTAGGGTGGTCAGACAAACACGTACTTCTTATTTTTTCCCTGAAATTTAAGTGCTACTGCATTGAAATTTCAAATTTTCACCAAATAGATTTTTTTATTTTTAAATAAACCTAGTAGTTTAGAAACTACATTCAATTTGATACATATTCTATTCTTACATATTTTTGAAATAATATAGGTAAATTATTCAAATTTTTACGTCAAGTTGTTTAACTCTAATTTTTCTGGATTTTTTGCCACTTAAGGGCCTATTTTTTCCATGATGATCCTACACATACCCTCCAACCATGAAGCTCTATGGGTATACCTTGCATACTCATACACTATATTCTCTCAAAAAATAGACATAAATCAATACACTACTATATTTTCACTCACCAATTCACACCTTTTTTCCTTTTTACCATATGTTGAACTTGTTATGCCTTGCATAACCACCCCATCTTTTGCTTGGTCAAAATGGCTCCCCCTTTTGAGTTTTTATCCTTTGTTGTTTTTAAAGCAAAGTTTGGAGTCTTTTGTTTCAAACACTTTGCTTTTCTTTGGTTTAGTTTGTCGGAATCGGAGCCGTAACGAAATCGGGTTCTAAAACTTCTTTCAAAACTCGTTCTAGGCCCCATCCTGACAATATTTCTTTTTTGACCTTTTGTTTTGTCTTTAGTGGGGTCGAAGCCAGAGCAGACGTTAAGTTGGTATTTATTCAAAATTGTAAAATCAAAATCCATTCCACCCCCACCTCCGCTTTTTGAACTTTTGTTTTACTCTAAGTCCTTTTGTTAGGTTTCTTTATTTCGGTCTTTTTGTTTTATTCTTGTGTTTGGTTTTGTTTTATGATTTGTTGGCGGACCTAGACCCGGAACGGGAATGAAGTTGGGAAATTCCTTAAGTTTTTGAATCAGTTTTCATTCCGATTCCGCTCCTGCCATTTCTTGGTCATTGACTTTTTGACTGAAGTCACACTGAAGTGAAGTGTTTGTTCTTCTCCAGTTCTAACTCCACTTAACTGCATTTAATGCACTAATGACAGTTGCCATGTGTAGGTAGAAACTCCTAACTTTTCCTTCATTAAGGATTAAATGGGTTATTATTGTCATTGTTAAGAGATCAAAGAGAGAAATAGAGCAGCTGTGGAGTCCATCTGGGTGAATCGATTAAAGCAGGAGGAGATAGTTGTTTGTGAATTTCTTCAAAAGGTTTGCCAAGTTTTGCGTTCAAGGTAGGGTTCCTATTCTCGGTTTTCTTTTATTTGGTTTCGCGTTTTTTGTTTGTGTTTGTTTGATTTAGATATTTGGGTGAGTTCGCCGTCTTAGTAGGTTGGTGTGTTTGTTTTTTTTTCTTTGTTTTCTGTTCTTAATTTTGTTCTCTGCTTGCGTTTCTGGTTTTATAGTGAGTTGGACATGCACAGTCGTTTTCACATTTTGTCGTGATCGCGTCGTGCTGCGTTAGGTTTTAAACGTGTAGATTTAATTAGGGTTTTCACAATGAGGTAGATTAAATCTAGGTTTTTACAGTGAGTTAGGGTTGGTAGAATCTGGTTTTACTTAGGATTTCATTGCGCATTCGTTTGGTTAAATTAGGAAGGGTTGAATCCGTGCCCTAGTTTTATATCGCGTTTTCTAGGTTGGGGTTTTATGTATTTCTGTGATCACGTTTAAAATAATTAAATATGATGCCCTAAAATACAGTCGTCCCCATGGTCATATGGGTATAGTCTTTTCATGTTATAGTTTAAGCCTCATTTTGGTTAATATGACCTTGGTCTTTAATCATGGAGTTATGCGTTAAATTGATAAAATTCTTGATGACGTCATGGTCAACATGGGCGGAAGCGGGATCAGAATTGATTTAGAGTTTTGGATATGTTTTTATGTTTAAGTGTCAATTCCATTTTTCATCCCATCTCTGACTCCGTTTATAGTAAGAAGTTTTACTTCATAAAAATGTTTACCTAGCGGAAGCGGAACCGAAAGAGAATATGAAAACAAAAAAATTGAAGGAAACCGAATCAGTTTCCATTCCGGTTCCGATCACTATTTCACTTCCGACTCCGAGCCTGCTTCTTATTAGTAGAGTGACAGTAACAATTTTTGCTCCGAGCCCGACACTATGTTAAAAGAAGATTATTTAAGATGTTTGCTACCTAGTTTCGCCTCCGATGTATGTTTGAAAGGTATGATTTTAAAAAGACACATTTTTGAGATGTTTCATTTGAGGATCTAACTAGAGATTTTGTTGTAGGAAAGCTAAGAGGATGTTGGGAATATCAGGAGAAGCCTCTTAAAGGAACTGGCCTGCAGGAACATCAAAAGCAGCAACCAAACCTAAGAAGATCAAGCCAGAACACTTGCCTTATACCTTAAGGTATAATCACAGGAGTCCCATTGTCACAGTGAGCAAAGTAGAATCAGATTGGTCAGACATCACCGATACCAATTTGGGTCAATATAACTTTGAGGAGCTATATGCAGAAACCTTTACGGAACAGGAAGATGTAAGAGGAAGGACACAAAGAATTATCAATTTTGGCTTGGCCCATATCACTGTGTTTCCTTTACCAATCCAATGCCCGAAGTTGATCTTGACAGCCGCAAGTGCTTACAATCTAGCTACCAGACAATGCATGGATTCACAAGATCATGTAATCATTGATCTCACTCCTCAAGCCCTTCAAAGTATATTTAGTGTCCCAGATCCCAGGAAATTGGTGCAGTTGGATGAGACAGAGGCCTTAGAGAAGTACACTCAATATAAGGAATCCAACAAATCTCACTTCAACAAAAAGTGGTTAAAAACAGAGAAGAAGTCTCTAAGCAAACTTGCAGATCAACCAAAGAGGGTAGATTTCTACAAAGAGGTATCAGATATAATAATGATGTTGTCTAGGGCTTTTGGGAAGAGAGATGCCTTTCATTTCAAGGAGTGGATGTTTTCCCTTCATCCAGACAATTTTACATGGCACCCATCAGTTTGATTGGCCGATGATTGTATCAAATGCTATTCATGATCAACTAACCAGCATAAAGGAAACTAAGTGCTTCTTTATGACTTCTTACATTGTGTATGCAACAGCAAGGTTGGTTATTTTCCCAGGTTTGAACAGGGTAGGGATAATGGGAGTGTTGGATGGACAGAAGAAGGTGCGGGAACATTATAACCAGCTGTGTCTACAGGTTGTTGAGACTCAATTTAGAAGAGTTAATGATGCATTCATATATGTAGTCATTAACCAACTTAACGGAGATGCAGGGTACAGGCTGAGTCAAGAGGCCATGGCATTTATTGCTGAATGGGGA
Source organism: Sequoiadendron giganteum (assembly GCA_007115665.2). Lineage (NCBI taxonomy): Eukaryota > Viridiplantae > Streptophyta > Pinopsida > Cupressales > Cupressaceae > Sequoiadendron > Sequoiadendron giganteum. Next base: position 468,817,208 of record CM021107.1, on the reverse strand, counting down.
TGTTGGTACATTCAATACCCCAAGTTCACATACTTCAGGCTAGCTGGTTTTGAGGGCCATCCACATTTGTTGCCAAGGTGTTGCAATAACATGATAGTGTTGATGGAGTTTGTATATCAGGCCCTAGGGGTTAATGCTCGGCTTGGATTGAAACATAAGACAGGATGCCACAAGTTCCCCATGAAGTTGGGTGAGTATAGATGTCAGCATCTGGTAGGAGTAAAGGTGGTGTGCAGGGAGCTAATAAAGTTAAAATTAGGTTTGTATACAGCTCAAAAGCACTTTGATCCAAAGGGTAATATGAATGCTTTGTTGCCTTCTGTATTTGACAAGCATTTCAGTTTATTAGAAGATTTTTGGAGTGACTGCCAGGATGAGTATGATTTAAGGAAGAAAAATTAAGAAAGATTACCTATTGCACTCATGTCATAGTTTGGAGTCAAGAATGATATTCCCAACACATTGGTGGATGATGGAGTTGTGTTGGATCCATCTTATGAAGCTTTAAACATTGGAACTAAAACTCTGGATCTAATTGACTGGGATGTTGAGGAAACTATTGATATTAAGCAGATAGGAAGAGCAGTCTTGGATAGAAGCATTCAATGGTTGGTTCTAAGAACCAAAACTCCTCAAGGACCAGCTCCTAAAAAGGGGAAAGGATATAAAAGGATTAAGAGGAAGGTACCTCCCAAAGAGCCCTTGGAGTTTCTTCCCCCAGACATTGAAGAAATAGAGCTTGAAGCAGCAGATGATGAACCAGAGGCACAAGAAGGAGAGGCCCAAATAGGATCAGTTGTTTCAACACCTACATTAGGTGAATCTTCCACACAAGTCCCACTGGAAAAACAATAGAGTGAAGAAGTTCAAAAGGGGGGTCTTCATAGTATGGATGAAACTACAAAGGGAAAAGAAGTGGAGATGGAAATTCATGATGTTGAAACAGATTCAGATGAGACTGTGTCAGAGAAGGATGTGCAAGAGAATATGCCTCTAGAGGAGGATACTGAACAAGTCTTGACATAAGAGGAGCAGTGGGAATTGTTTGAAGAATCCAAAAAGGATGCTGACGCAAAAGCTAGTGCAATAGAAAAGAAAAAGGTGATTGATGCCAAGGCACAAGATGATGCCAAACTACAACAACAACAAATTGAAGCTAAGTCAAGGGCTGATGAAGTAGAGAGGTAGAAAAGGAAACAAGAAAATGAACTCAAGGTTAAAGAAGAAAATGATAAGTTAGAACTGATACAAGAGATTCATGACCTTGAGGAAGAGAAGGAAAGACACCAGAGGGAGAAAGAAGTCTTGGTTGCCAAGTTAAAGCTTGTTGAGGAAGCTCACCAAACATAAGCAAAAGCAAAACTATTACGAAAGGAAAGTAAGGCTGGAGAGGTAGTTAAGAAGCAACAACAAGAAGAAGAAAAGGTAGAAAAGCTTAAAGCTTTAGAGGCAGAAAGACTAGAGAAAGAAAGACTAGAGGCTTTAGAGAAAGAGAAATTGGAAGAAGAATCTCTAGAGAAGGAAAAACTAGAAAAGGAAAGAATAGAGAAGGATAGGTTAGAAAAGGAAATATTGGAAAGGGAAAAAGTGGAGAGAGATCGATTGGAAGAAGAAGATAAGAAGATACAGGAACAAAAAGATAGGGAAGAGGTTGAAAAGCTTGTGCAGATGCATGTGTTGCAAGAACAACAAAAGGAACCAAGGGTTGATTCTCAGCCCCAAGTAAATGTGCAACCACCTTCTACTACTACTATTGCTTCTTCTTCCACTGTGATGACTACTACTCCAAGTGCTCCCACTTGGCTAAAATTGGACCTACAAAAAAGAACAAGTACACCTTCACAACCTCTCAATTGGGAGGATATGATAAAGGAGATTGAACAAGAAAGGCCTAAAAAGAAGGCCAAGATCCTACACTCCACCAAGCTCATGAACAATGGAGAAATTGTTGTTGAGTGTGCCATACCGATGACAAAAAAGGAGGTAGGAGACATCCAGTTAATGGATTATCAATTAAGTACTGTTAACCTGGGAAGGCCCACCAGAGATCAACAGATGAATCTAATTGATGTGGTAGCTTTGACAACCAAGTCAAGGATGTTAAAGGATAAGAAGAAGAAATATGAGCTTAAGGCTCAGTTAGATCAATTGCATTCCTTTTTGAAAAGTGTCTCTTCTCCAAGATCACAATAGGTAGCTGCTATTGAGACTCCAATTTTGTTGAGCAAAAAGGAGGTAGATGATTTAGTGCAGGTAAGAGGCAAAGCAGAGATGTTAGATAGGTGGATTGACAAGTTAAATCAAGAAGTAGGTGAAGTTTTGGTCGAAGGTTTTGAGGTTTACAAAGGGATAGAGGAATTGATAAGGGAAATAATATATTCAGGCATTGGAGAAGCAGGAAGAGGAGTATAAAGAATATAGTCAAAAATTGGAGAAGGTTAGTGCATTGACTTTGACTACTCTTCTTGAACAGTCAATACTCGAAGAGGATAATAAAGATTTTGTGGAAAAGACCTATCGTATACTCAGATTCAAAGTAGATTTCTTATGCAAACATAGAAATGAGGTCCAAGATGCTGTTAATAATCTAACTGAACAATTTGAGGAATTGGAGATAGTCATTGCTATCATAGTAGATGTTAATATACTAACAAAGGAAGGCCTGGATTTGAACCAAATAAAAGAGAAATGGGGCAGAAGTTTTAAAGGACTCATGCAAAAAGGAGATGATGGTGAAGATTTGTTGATAGATCCACTGATGGACGTCAAAGGAGAGATAAAGGCTGCTAAAAGAGAGTTGATAAAGATGAAGGATATGAGAGGGTTTGCTGTAGCAAAATTGGAGCGAATTAAGTTTGAAGACATCTGGGTTGATGGGCCAGAATTAGATGTATTATAGCAAGTCTTCGCCAGTTATGACAAGTTTATTGCAGACCCAACTTCACGTGCATAAATCTTTTGCATGCATGACTTTCTTCTTCTTTGCATGTTGCATGCAGCACTGACAGTTTTTGAAGCGCATGACATTATTTCTCTTCTATTTTTTGTTCTCCATTTTAACTGAATGTCTAATGTAAGAACTCAAGATCAAATTGATCTAAGTTTCCAAGAGAGTTTTAGTTCCTAAAAGGGTGGATGACTTAAAATAGAAGTGGAGTTCAAAGTTTGTATATCTATAAATACCCTTTGGGTGTCATATTGTAAGGGTCGACTGATAGAGAATAGAATTGGCCTACCTAATACTAGGAGATAGAATTTTGCATAGTGATTACAGAGATACATTGTTACTTGATTATTTACAGTTAAATAAAATTATAATTTTTCGCAATATGGTGTTAGAATTGAGTTGTTTTAATTGATAAGGCTGATAAGTTATAATCTATTTGTATGCCAGTGATTGTCTTGAAGCATAAGAGTTTCTTTTGTGATGAAAGTCCTTAGAAGAAACCGGATTTAAGGATTATCATGTTAGATTTTCATTGGATTAAATTTATTGAAGTCTGTTGATCTATGATCTTGGCAATGAATGAATATGTCTTCGTTTGAAATCTTTGAAACAGTTGTGATAGGCGAGTTAAAATAAGCACCTTAGATGTATACAATGGTATAGATTATTCTGTGGATTGTATCATGCTTTGGTTTTCTTGATGTGATTGGAAAAAAAATTATTGCTGAAGATATATGTCTGGATGCTAGATAAGTTTTGTTCATGTTTACTAGTTTACCCTATGATCCATCTTTTTCTTTTGTTTGAAACCCCCTTGATTTACTAAAATTGTTCGGTAAAATGAGTTATTGCTTGCATTCTTTGTTACCAGCACAGGCCCCTTGAACATTACAGTTGCGTGAACCGATTGAGTGACACCAGACAGTTGAGAACCAACTACCAGGACCTTGAGAGTTAGGCCACTATATGTTGTCTTTCTTTTTTAGGAGAAATAGAGTAGAAATATTATGTTTTAACATTGTTTGTGTCATTTTCACCATCAACAAAAACTGGCGCTAGTAGGAGGGCCTAAAAAGGAAAGCTGGCTTGCATTGTGTCTTTCTCAGTGAAGAAATATGGGAGGATCCTTAGATCCTCTACTAATCCTGAACCATTTGAGGAACTTCAAACCCCGGTCAGACCTAGACCTCATGCATGTAGGATATTGATAAATACTTTGCCACCCCCGCTTACTCCACCTGGATTTCCACCAAACCCACCTATGCCACCACCAGTTCCACCTACATCACCACCACCACATAGGCCCGAGTCTCCACCAATTCATCCTATATCACCACCTACTCAACCAATCCCACCCATGGTTTATTTTTTGAATAACCCCTATCCATTAGGGATTATTCCAGGAGGAATCCATGACTTACCAAAGAACCGAGAAAAGTTATGTCCTAAATACATACATGGTGAATCAAGAAGTGCTGAGGAGCACATACAAGCATTCAAAGATGCTTGCACATGAACTCGAGTTTCTCATCAGGATGTGGTATGTAGACTATTTCCTTACTGTTTAGGAGATATGGCATATAACTAGTATTTAAATTTTCCCATAGGATCTATCTTAGGTTGGACAGATTTAGAAAATGCATTTATTAATCAATTTCGGGTTTATGTGGACCCTGCCATCTTGTATCACCAATTTTCCACAATAAGAAAGGAACATCATGAGCCACTACCTTTATTCAATACTAGGTTCCAAAGGATGTATTGTAGGTTACAAGATCCTTACTTAGTGGCCGAAGCTATGGATATTCAAGCATATTTAAGAGTTGTGGATCCTTTAATTGGCCTATTCTTGCAAAGAACTTATCAGCCTGGTGAGATTGACTCTTTGTCTAAAGTTTATCATTTGTAAATCAAATTGCAACAACATATAAGTCTGCAACCAGGAGGCTTAGGAGTAGCTCTTCCTCCCATGAATTATCTGATGCCTAATCCACCAGTATACAACACTGTCCTAGGGATGTCTTATTCCTAATATGGACTTGTGTCTGAGTTACAAGTTCCACCTACCATGCCCTTTTTCGGTAATGGCATGCAAGATCCTGCCCAACAACCTCAAAATCCATAACAACAAGCGGGAGGATCAACCCATGTTCATTCCCAAGCCATAGTACAAAATGTGCAAAATGAACAAATGGTTCAATTGACTAGTGAGTTAGAGACTCTTAAGAAGACTCTATCTCAAATGTCTAACGACATGGCACAACTTAGGCAAAACCCTCCCCATAATCAAAATCAAAATTACAACAATCAGGGAGGTTACAACAACCAGGGAAACTACCCCAATCGGAATGGGAGTCAAAACACCAACCGCAATTTTCAGAATCAAAATTTCTCTAACCAAAATTATCAAAATCAGAACATAGGATATAACCAAAGGTTCAACAACAACAACAACAGTAGGTAGTGGAATACTGGACCCAACAATGGCGAAGTTCCCCATAACTATCAGTCAGGTGAGGAAATACCACATACTGCTAATGTTGTTGACCTCAATTTCATGACTAATTGGTGCAGGCTACATGATACTGCAACACATTCAGAGATTAACTGCCTTGAAATGGAGAAGATTGTAAAAATTGCACGAGCAAATGCCCATCCTCCAACAAGAAATTCCAATCAGGATAATGGGCCAGTCAACACTGCTATGACTTATGAGACCATTGAAGAAAAATATCAGTTTCCTATGCAAGGAGATAATGAGCCATAGGAAGATGTCTATGATGCCCAGGCTTTTCAGTCCAAAGGAGGTCACTTTCTGAGAAATCAGAATAAGGGCCCCTTTACTACATCTGCATTCCCAAACAACATGGTCCCACCAAATCAAAATGCAGATAAAAATCCACCACCATGAAAGGGACCTTCTAACCTTTAGAATAGAGGCAATTCGCCTCGTTTTCCTAAGTACCAAGTTAGGAATGATTCAGAATTTGACTTTATTAAAGAATTGCGAAGGCAGAAAACATCCTTGTCATTCTTTGACATCATGAAGTGGTGCCTAGCTCGATGGGAGGTAGTATTAAAAGCTTTGGAAGAGGCAGATCGCTTAAAAGGAAAAGGTAAAGTGACTCCAATAAAGGAGACAAATGCAGCCATTTATAAAGGTAAGACCAGTATCCAACCTTTTCTGTTAAGTTTAAGAATATTTGGAAAGAATTTGCATAATT
>CM021107.1:468716871-468811017 GCA_007115665.2 Sequoiadendron giganteum | reverse complement strand
TGTCTTTGGGTCCACTCTGACCAGTTGAGTAAACTAATCAATGTCGACCTACCCGATGTTTGTATCGGTGATGTCCCTCCAAAGAGTGATGATCCTCAATTGCAGTGGTACCCCTTGGAATTGGAACTTCATCTGATCTTTATCCTCCTTGCCTCGAGGCATCTTGTCAATTCCCTTTCCCTTCCCCTTGGAAGCACCAGAAGCTTTTGCATCGGATTCCATAAATCCTACACAAAAGACATGAATCAATAACTTTAAACATGATAAAATGGTCCCGAACAAGTTCTTGCACATCAAACTTAGCCCTACAATCATTACTCATACTCAATAGTCACAAAACATTGGATAAATCATTATTAGAGAGCAAGGCAGGCAATCCGGGTTCCTAGGGTCGGGATTCCCTCGGCCGAATGTCGTTTGGAAGGGAAAGCTAGGCATGGAACTCCCAGAGGTGTTTCCCAATGTTGGATTTTCTCACATGAGAGTTGGTGTGAAGGAAGACCTAATTTTAGCAAGTGGGTCGAATTCCATTTTTGATTTGGAGGTCATTTGATCCTTCATTTGGGAGTTCGGGCATCAGCTAAGAGATTGTCGTTGGAAACAGCGCAAAGGACACGGAATTCCGGATGTTGGAATCCAAAGTTTGGAATGCCATCACGGGGAAGTCGTCAGAGATGGAGAAATGCAAACGTCAATCCGGGAGGGGAAATCTAGAATACAATCCCCGGGAGAAAAATTATGAGTTATGGGAGCGTTTCGGCAAACAGGTGGTCGAGTTCCAGAGGTCGGGAAGTTGTCCCGAATTCGCCATGTAAAGCGGTGCCAATGGAACAAAATTTCGGAAGTGGAAATCCGGGGTTCGGGATCCGGACACACCTTGGGCGATTTGCTCTTGTCATTCAACCCTCTAATCAGGTGACACGGGGACCGGGGTTCGGGACTCAGAAAGACGTCCTGGAAAGGCCGCGTGGAACAACGAAGCCAACACGGAATTCCGAAGGTCGAGGTCTGGCGTAATTTTGGATCTTGATTTTCTCCTTGGATTTCATGCCTAGCTAAAAGCGAACCGAGGTCCAGGAGTCGAAAAGATGCTCGAGAAAAGTCATCTGAAACGACGAAAGTGACACAGAATTCCGAAGGTCGAGGTCTGAAGGTCCTCAGAGTGCTGGATAATTCTGGCAAGTTTGGAATGAAGAGTGTGTAACCGAGGCTTGGGAGTCGGGAAGACATCAAGGTGTTGTCATTTACAACGGCGAAGTCAAAATGGAATTCCAAAGATGAACTTCTAGATAACAGGGCCCACCTATCTTCGGACGTTGGTTTCTTTCTCACAAAGTTGGACAAACTTTCTACACCCGTGGTCTAGCAGTCGGAAAGACGCTCGAGGAAAGTAGTCTGAAACGGTGGGGGAGCAACAGAAACCCATGAAGGGAAGTCCGGAGGCCAGGACCTGGGGCGCTCGCCTGTTCGGAAGAATATCGACGGGGGAGTCCAACTCCGACTTGAACTTTGAGGTTTCGAATGATCTATTTTTCATGGTTCAAATTATGGATTTTCAGGGGAGGACATTTTCCTACCATATTTTATACTTGATTTGCATTTTACATTGCTTAAGGCTAGGAATTTCACAAAATAAAGGACAAGGTGCGCGGACGGCGGGTGTACCTCAAGATCCCGAAGGCGGTTGCTGCTAGCCACGCGAAGGACGTCTGGAAAATAACTCGGATTCTAGGGCTGAAAATATTGAACGTCGCGGAGATCTACAAATTCTTATAACTTTAGTCGGTTAGGTGAAAATGACAGCCGAAAAATCTGAATTTATAGCCTAGCTTGCCATTAACACAACATTTATTGTCCTCGTATGATGGCAGGAAAGTTGGTGGGTTCAAAATCGTAAACGGCGGTGAGAGGATTGAAAACCAGCTTCCGGGAAGACGTCCAACCATAGCCGTATAAAACAGTAGAGCACAAGGGGATTTTCAGAAGGGGAAATCCAGGGTCCAGAGTTCAGGTCTCGAAAAGACGTCGAACGCCAGATGCCAACAACAACAAACTTGCAATGGAAACCTGGAGAGGGAAACCTAAGGATCCGGACCCGAGAGGGGCGACGGACATCAGAAAGGGCATTCTGACAAGGGAAACCCAAACTGACGTTAGACTTAGCATTTTTCAAAGGTGGTCAAGTTCGATCAAACCCAATATGTGACTTCGAAGGGTGAGCTAACCAATTAGGGCACAAAAATAGGCACACAAAATGAGGTAACTCAAAAGAGGCCCGACGATCAAAAGAGAGAAGAGGGGGTCCCCATTCCGAATGGGGCATGTATGCAAAAGGCACAACACAAGGCTTTGATGAGAAATGAGTTGGATTGCAATTTAACCCAAGAGGTTGTTCACGAAGAAATTTCAGAGCAGGCTGAAAACATAGAAAAGTCTTCAAGTGAGCTTTGCCTAAAGTCAATTGTTGATGACCAGCAAAAGTTCGAGCCACCACACATCCCAAGTAAGTCATCCCCTATTATCCCTAAGAAGAAGGAGCTCCCAGCCAAAGACCAATTATGGACCCTTAAATTTGATGGTTCTAAGTCTAAAGCAGGAAGTGGAGCAGGGATTGAACTAACCAACCCGAAAGGGAAGACTTACTTTGCTTCTTATAGATTGCAGTTCGGTTGCACAAACAATGTTGTGGAGTATGAAGCACTTGCTTGGGGTCTTATATTTTCTCATAAGAAGAAGGTTACTGCTCTCACAGTTATGGAAGATTCTGAGGTGATTGTAAAGAAGGTACAGAGCCAATATACATGTCATAACAAAAGACTGCCTGCATATAGGAACAAGGTTTGGAATTTAATCAAAGATTTTGATTCTTTTGGGATTAGTCTGATCCCTAGGGAAGCAAATCAAATTGTAGATGCTCTTGTTGTGGCTGCTAGCACATTAGAACCCATGCAAGATTTTGATCTAAAGAGGTTTTCAGTTGAGTTGGTTTCAGTCCCAGCAGTTCCTGATAATGTTCGACACTTTCAGGTATTTGATGATGATCAGTACATATTGACCTTTTTGGAAAGTTCTGATGTTTTTCAAGGACAGATAATAGACGAATCTGAAAGGGATCAGGGAGATTGGGATCCTGAGAAAGAGATTCTAGAAGGGATATTAGATTTGAAGAGTAATAGCATTCTGAAAGGGATGGTTGCTTTAGAGAGGATATTTGACTCAGACCCAAGGGCTTGTCAAAGGGTGCCTACCGAGAGTGAGGGAGGTAAGTATGAATCTGTTAATTTGACTCACTTAGGCCCATAAAGAAATGTTCTTATAGGAAAGACTTGTCCTCAGGGAATCAAGGACAAGATAATCAAGGTCTTGGAGAAAAAAATTAAAGCTATAGCTTGGAGTTATCATGATTTAAAAACTTTTGACAATTCAGTGATTAATCACACCATACCTCTCAAGCCAGATGCTAAGCCTTTTCGCCAGAAGCAATGCCTGGTCAATGCTTTGATTGAGCCTTTGCTCCAAAAGGAGGTACAAAAACTTTTATCTACTAGAATAATCTTTCTGGTTAGACTTTCTACTTGGGTGGCTAATTTGGTTCCTGTGCGCGAGAAGAATGGTGAGATCAGATTGTGTGTTGATTTCAGGAACTTGAACAAGGCCTCTAAGAAGGACAATTATCTGTTACCTTCTCTTGATGAAGTATTACAAAAATTAAATGGATCCCAGATGATGTCATTCTTGGATGGTTATTCTGGATACAATCAAGTCTTGGTTAGTCATGAGGATAGGATGAAGATTGCTTTCACCACTAAATAGGGAACATTTTCTTATAGGAGGATGCCATTTGGTCTCATCAATGCTGGTGCTACTTTCCAAAGAGCAATGGATGTAGCTTTCAAAGATCTGATAGGAAAATGTATAATCATTTATGTAGATGATTTAACCATCTTCTCTAGAAATAGAGAAGACCACGCTACTAACTTGGAAAAGGTTCTAAAGAAATGTATAAGTTATGGTGTCTCTCTTAACCCAAATAAATGTGTATTTGGAGTGTCTGAAGGGAAACTCTTTGGACACATTATATCAGAAGAAGGGATTTCCATAGATCCTAACCGAGTGGAGGGCATTTTGAAATTGACAAAGCCATGCAGCAAGAAGGAAATGAGGTCTTAATTTGGAAGGATCAATTTTGTTAGGAAATTCATAACAGGGTTTGCAGAGATTGTCAAACCCCTCAATGAAATGATGAAGAAGGATGCAAAAATTGAGTGGAGTGAAAAGGCTAAGTCTGCTTTCATGCAGATTAAACAATCTATATCTGAGGCACCTATTTTGACAAGCCTGGATTATCTAAAACCCTTCTACATCTATTCTTTTGCTTCTGACCATTCATGTGCAGCAGTTTTGACATAGAGGAGAGAAGAGAGCGAGGAGAGACCGATTTATTTTATGAGCTCTCCATTTAAGAATGTAGAAGTAAGGTATTCACCAATAGAGAAACAAGCCTTTGCATTGGTACGAGCAGTGAATAAGTTCAGGCATTACATAATTCGAAGTCAAGTGATGGCTATAGTTCTAGATCCAGCTGTGAAGTCTCTTCTGATGCAAAGTAAATTAGGGGAATGAAGAGGGAAGTGGATGGAAATATTGCAGGAGTTTGATTTAGAAATTCACCCCATGAAACTCGTTCGAGGACAAGGATTGTCAAAAGCAATGGCTGATGTAGATAGAAGTATTACTTGCCAACAGTACACTGTCCAATCATTCACAAAGGATCCCTGGTATACATATTTAGTTTTCTTCCTCCTCAATAACAAGTGTCCAGAAGGAATGAATGCTACTCAAAGGAGAGCATTGAGGATGAAGAGTGCTCATTACATGCTCAAAGGGGGATCCATTTATAGAAAGAATTTTCAAGGAATCTATCTACGCTGTTTGGATCAGCAAGAAGCTAAGCATGCTATTGCTGAGTTTCATGGAAGGCATGGAACAGGGCATGGGTATGCTGATGCTTTGGCTCATCAAATTTTAAGATCAAGCTATTATTGGCCTTATGTATTTAGAGATGCACATCAACATTGCAGGACTTGTCATGTGTGCCAAACTTTTGCATCTAGAGAAAGAAATCCTGCAATGCCCCTACAACCGGTATATGAGGTAAGGCCATTTGCTCAATGGGCACTTGATTCTGTAGGTGTAATTAATCCAAATTCTTCTGTAGGTCATAAATTCATCTTGACTACGATGAACTACTGCACATGTTGGACTGAGGCCCTGCCTTGCAAGAATAGCACCACAAAGGTGGTCATCAAGTTTTTGACTAAGAATATCACAACCAGGTTTGGAGTTCCATTTGCTCTGGTATGTGATAATGGCCTTGCTTTTTCTTCTATTGAATTCATTTCATGGGCATATGAACATAAAATTGTTTTGAAATATTCATCCAATTACTACCCTCAGGGAAATGGAGTGGTTGAGTCCACAAATAAAAACTTGTTGGAAGTTATAAGAAAGTTGTTGGAGAACAATCCTAGGGGCTGGCATACCCAGTTGAGATTTTCCTTATGGGCAGATCGAACCAGAATCAAATCAGCTCTAGGAAACTCACCTTTTAAGTTAGTTTATGGCCAAGACCCTATCTTCCCCATACATTTACAGATACTTGTTCTTAAGTTCATGCAGGAATTTTATACCAAGGATGATAGGATTGAGGTTAGACTACTTAATTTACTGAACATGGAAGAACAAAGAGATGCTGCTTTGCAGCAATTCTCTAAACATCAGGTTGTTGTCAAGCGTTGGTTTGACAAAAGAGCCAAGATAAAAGCTTTTAGGATATCAGATCTTGTGTTATTATGGGATAAGGCCAGAGAGAAGAAAGGAGATCATCAAAAGTTTGATAGAATTTGGTTAGGTTCTTATCAAATAGCTAAGATACTAGGCAAGAATGTTTTTCATTTGAGTACCCTAACAAGAGTGCCTGTTCCATTACCAATTAATGGTCAGTTTCTCAAGCACTATTTTGGTGCATAGAAGGTCTAATGTTTTAAAAGAAATTGTATTATACTGTATTATATGTAATTAAGTTTCTGTTTTTAGTTTTTGGTTTTTGTTTTGTTTTGTTTTGTTTTCTTTCTTTGTTTTGTTTGTTTGCTTTGTTCTATCTTGTTTCATTGGGGATCCTCATTTTTATCATCTCAAGTTAGGGGGTTGTTATTCAAAGTATACTATTGATACTAGGAGATAAATTGGTTTAGGTATTTTCATCATAATCATTGAAAAGGATTTCGTTCTGAAACTTATGTTTTATGATCATTCTAGTTTGGGTTTGAAAAGTTATTAAGAATAGAAGATATATTGTGAATATCTCATGAATTGTAATCAAATATTTGTCACCAAATTAGAAAAACATCTGCATGAGTAATTACCTATTTGTTTTGGAGTGGCTCTACCCTTTGATTCAAGTGAAAAATCTGATTCCAAGACTATCATGAAATCCATAGAAGTTCTCAACCCATGTTTCAAGTTCATTATGTCTGAAGTATTGAGGAAGGTGCACAAAATATTTCCACAAGCAAGGCTCTAAAAAAAAAATGAAAAGAAAAGCAAGAAAGAAGAGGCAAACTCAATATCAAGTGGGTAGTCAAGTATCTCTATTGGGCCTATGGACGCCTGGCTGGCAGTAGAGCAATGCTTTGAGAGAACTAGAGGTATCTCCGTCGGGGCTATGGACGCCTGTCTGGTAGTGAAGCAATTCCCAGGATTTTATCGCACGATAGTTAAAGGACTCAACCTATGTAGCTTCAATCTTAGGTATAGTTGTTCATGAACAAAGAAAGTATCTACAAAGAATGATGCACAATATAGGCACACACTCAGATTCAAAAATAACTCATGAGCACATACATCTAAGATTCTAGCTCAAACTTATCCTACATATATCTGATCGTATTCAAGTTAGTATGCCTCATAAACCAAGTAGTTTTAGGGTGACTGAAATTTTCTTTGGGTATATTCAAAATGGGTAAACCATTTTCCAAGCCGAGTTGCCATTTTTTATACCTTGCATAACCACCCCATCTTTTTCCTTGATCAAAATGGGTCCCCCTTTTGAGTTTTTATCCTTTGTTGTTTTTCAAGCAAAGTTTGGAGCCTTTTGTTTCAAACACTTTGTTTTTCTTTAGTTTAGTTTGTCGGAATCGGAGCCGTAATGAAATCGAGTTCTAAAACTTCTTTCGAAACTCATTCTAGGCCCCATCCCGATAGTCTTTCTTTTTTGACCTATTGTTTTGTCTTTAGTGGGGCCGGAGCTGGAGCGGACATTAAGTTGGTATTTCTTCAAAATTGCAAAATCAAAATCCATTCCGCCCCCGCCTCCAATTTTTGAACTTTTGTTTTACTCTAAGTCCTTTCGTTAGGTTTCTTTATTTCGGTCTTTTTGTTTTATTCTTGTGTTTCGTTTTGTTTTTTGCTTTGTTGGCAGACCCGGACCTGAAACGGGAATGAAGTTGGGAAATTCCTTAAGTTTCTAAATCAATTTTCATTCCGATTCTGCTCTTGCCGTTTCTTGGTCGTTGAATTTTTTATTGAAGTCGCACTGAAGTGAAGTGTTTGTTCTTCTTCAGTTCTGACTCCGCTTAACTGAATTTAATGCATTAATGACAGTTACCATGCGTAGGTAGAAACTCTGAATTTTTCCTTCATTAAGGATTAAATGGGTTATTATTGTCATTGTTAAGAGATCAAAGAGTGAAATAGAACAACTGCGGAGTCCATCTGCGCGAATCGATTGAAGGAGGAGGAGATAGTTGTTTGCGAATTTCTTCAGAAGGTTTGCCAAGTTTTGCGTTCAAGGTAGGGTTCCTATTCTCGATTTTCTTTTCTTTGGTTTCACGTTTTTTGTTTGTGTTTGTTTGATTTAGATCTTTGGGTGAGTTTGTTGTCTTAGTAGGTTGATGTGTTTGTTTTTCTTTCTTTCTTATCTATTATTAATTTTGTTTTGTGCTTGCATTTTTGGTTTTATAGTGAGTTGGGAAGGCACGGTCGTTTTCACATTTTGTCATGATCGCGCCGTGCTACGTTAGGTTTTAAACGTGTAGATTTAATTAGGGTTTTCACAGTGAGGTAGATTAAATCTAGGTTTTTACAGTGAGTTAGGGTTGGTAGAATCTGGTTTTACTTAGGATTTCATTGCGCATTCGTTTGGTTAAATTAGGAAGGGTTGAATCCATGCCCTAGTTTTATATCGTGTTTTCTAGGTTGGGGTTTTATGTATTTTTGTGATCACGTTTAAAATAATTAAATATGACGCCCTAAAATATAGTCGTCCCCACGGTCATATGGGTATAGTCTTTTCATGTTATAGTTTAAGCCTCATTTTGGTTAATATGACCTTGGTCTTTAATCATGGAGTTATGCGTTAAATTAATAAAATTGTTGATGATGTCATGGTCAACATGGTCGGAAGCGGGATCAGAATTGATTTAGAGTTTTGGATATGTTTTTATGTTTAAGTGTCAATTCCATTTTTCATCCCATCTATGACTCCGCTTATAGTAAGAAGTTTTACTTCATAAAAATGTTTACCTAGTGGAAGCGGAATCGAAAGAGAACAAAAAATTTGAAGGAAACCGAATCAGTTTCCATTCCGGTTCCAGTTCCAATCACTATTTCACTTCTGACTCTGAGCCCGCTTCTTATTAGTAGAGTGACAGTAACAGTTTTTGCTTTGAGCCCGACAGTATGTTAAAAGAATATTATTTAAGATGTTTATTGCTTGGTTTCACCCCCGATGTATGTTTGAAAGGTATGATTTTAAAAAGACACATTTTTGAGATGTTTCATTCGAGGATCTAACTAGAGATTTTGTTGCAAGATAGCTAAGCGGATGTCGGGAACATCAGGAGAAGCCTCTCAAAGGAACCGGCCTGCAAGAACATCAAAAGCAGCAGCCAAACCTAAGAAGATCAAGCCAGAACAATTGCCTTATACCTTAAGGTATAATCATAGGAGCCCCGTTGTCATAGTGAGAAAAGTAGAATCAGATTGGTCAGACATCACCGATACCAATTTGGGTCAATATAATTTTGAGGAGCTATATGCAAAAACCTTTATGGAACGGGAAGATGTAATAGGAAGGACACAAAGAATTGTTGATTCTGGCTTGGCCCATATCATTGTGTTTCCTTTATCAATCCAATGCCCGAAGTTGATCTTGATAGCTGCAAGTGCTTACAATCCAGCTACCAGACAATGCATGGATTCACAAGATCATGTAATCTTTGATCTCACTCCTCAAGCCCTTCAAAGTATATTTAGTGTCCCAGATCCCAAGAAATTGGTGCAGTTGGATGAGGCAGAGGTCTTAGAGAAGTAAAGTCAATATAAGGAATCCAACAAATCTCACTTGAACAAAAAGTGGTTAAAAACAGAGAAGAAGTCTCTAAGCAAGCTTGCAGATCAACCAAAGAGGTATCAAATATAATAATGATGTTGTCTAGGGCTTTTGGGAAGAGAGATGTCTTTCATTTCAAGGAGTGGATGTTTCCCTTCATCCAGACAATTTTACATGGCACCCATCAGTTTGATTGGCCGATGATTGTATCAAATGCTATTCATGATCAACTGACCAACATCAGGGAGACTAAGTGCTTCTTTATGACTTCTTACATTGTGTATGCAGCAACAAGGTTGGGTATTTTCCCAAGTTTGAATAGGGTAGGGATAATGGGATTGTTGGATGGACAAAAGAAGGTGTGGGAACATTATAACCAGTTGTGTCTACAGGTTGCTGAGACTCAATTCAGAAGAGTTAATGATGCATTCATATATGTAGTCATTAACCAACTTAACGGAGATGCAGGGTACAGGATGAGTCAAGAGGCCATGGCATTTATTAATGAATGGGGATGTTAGTACATTCAATACCCCAAGTTCACATACTTCAGGCTAGCTGGTTTTGAGGGCCATCCACATTTGTTGCCAAGGTGTTGCACTAACATGATAGTGTTGATGGAGTTTGTATATCAGGCCATAGGGGTTAATGCTCGGCTTGGATTGAAACATAAGACAGGATGCCACAAGTTCCCCATGAAGTTGGGTGAGTATAGCTGTCAGCATCTAGTAGGAGCAAAGGTGGTGTGCAAGGAGCTAATACAGTGAAAATTAGGTTTGTATACATCTCGGAAGCACTTTGACCCAAAGGGTAAGATGAATGCTTTGTTGCCTTCTGTATTTGACAAGCATTTCAGTTTATTAGAAGATTTATGGAGTGACCGATAGGATGAGTATGATTTAAGGAAGAAAAATTATGAAAGATTACCTATCGCACTCATGTTCTAAGAGCAGTCTTGCATAGAAGCGTTCAATGGTTGGTTCTAAGAACCAAAACTCCTCAAGGACCAGCTCCTAAAAAGGGGAAAGGATATAAAAGGATTAAGAGGAAGGTACCTCCCAAAGAGCCCTTGGAGTTTCTTCCTCCAAACATTGAAGAAATAGAGCTTGAAGCAGCAGATGATGAACCAGAGGCACAAGAAGGAGAGGCCTAAATAGAATCAGTTGTTTCAACACCTACATTAGGTGAATCTTCCACACAAGTCCCACTGCAAAACAACAGAGTGAAGAAGTTCAAAAGGGGGGTCTTCATAGTATGGCTGAAACTACAAAGGGAAAAGAAGTGGAGATGGAAATTCATGATGTTGAAACAGATTCAAACAAGAATATGTCAGAGAAGGATGTGGTAGAGAATATGCCTCTAGAGGAGGATACTAAACAAGTCTTGACACAAGAGGAGCAGTGAGAATTGTATGAAGAAGCCAAAAAGGATGTTGATGCAAAAGTTGGTGCAATAGAAAAGAAAAAGGTGATTGATGCCAATGCAAAAGCTGATGCCATACTACAATAACAAAAAATTAAAGCTAAGTCAAGGGTTGATGAAGTAGAGAGGTAGAAAATGCAACAAGAACATGAACTCAAGGTTAAAGAAGAAAATGATAAGTTTGAACTGATACAAAAGATTCATGACCTTGAGGAAGAGAAGGCAAGACACTAGAGGGAGAAAGAAGTCTCGGTTGCCAAGTTAAAGCTTGTTGAGGACGCTCACCAAAAGGAAGCAGAAGCAGAACTATTACGAAAGGAAAGAGAGGCCAGAGAGTTGGTTAAGAAGCAACAACAAGAAGAAGAAAAGGCAAAAAAACTTAAGGCTTTAGAGGCAGAAAGACTAGAGGCTTTAGAGAAAGAGAAATTGGAAAAAGAAGCTCTAGAGAAGGAAAAATTGCATAAGGAAAAATTGGAAAAGGAAAGAATAGAGAAGGATAGGTTAGAAAATGAAATATTGGAAAGGGAAAAAGTGGAGAGAGGTTGATTGGAAGAAGAAGATAAGAAGATACATGAACAAAAAGATAGGGAAGAGGCTGAAAAGCTTGTGCAGATGCATGTGGTGCAAGAACAAAAAAAGGAACCAAGGGTTGATTCTCAACCCCAAGTAAATGTGCAACCACCTTCTACTATACTATTGCTTCTTCTTCCACTGTGATGACTACTACTCCAAGTGCTCCCACTTGGCTAAAATTGGACCTACAAAAAAGAATAGTAACACCTTCACAGCCTCTCAATTGGGAGGATATGATGATGGAGATTGAACAAGAAAGGCCTAAAAAGAAGGCCAAGATCCTACACTCCACCAGGCTAACGAACAACAGAGAAATCATTGCTGAGTGTGCCATACCAATGACAGAAAAGGAGGTAGGAGACATGCAGTTAACGGATTATCAATTAAGTATTGTTAACTTGTGAAGGCCTACCAGAGATCAGCAGATGAATCTAATTGATGTGGTAGCTTTGAAAACCAAGTCAAGGATGTTAAAGGATAAGCAGAAGAAAGATGAGCTTAAGGCTCAGTTAGATCAATTGCATTCATTTTTGAAAAGTGTCTCTTCTCCAAGATCACAATAGGTAGCTGCTATTGAGACTCCAATTTTGTTGAGCAAAAAGGAGTTAGATGATTTAGTGTAGGTAAGAGGAAAAGTAGAGATGTTAGATAGGTGGGTTGACAAGTTAAATCAAGAAGTAGGTGAAGTTTTGGTCAAAGGTTTTGAGGTTTAGAAAGGAACAGAGGAATTGATAAGGGAAATGCATCAATATATTGAGGCATTGGAGAAGCAGGAAGAGGAGTATAGAGAATATAGTCAAAAATTGGAGAAGGTTAGTGCATTGCCTTTGACTACTCTTCTTGAACAGTCAATACTCAAAGAGGATAATAAAGATTTTGTGGAAAAGACCTCTTGTATACTCATATTCAGAGCAGATTTCTTGTGCAAACATAGAAATGAGGTCCAAGATGTTGTTAATAATCTAACTGAACAATTTGAGGAATTGGAGGCAGTCATTGCTACCATAGTAGATGTTAATATACTAACAAAGGAAGGCCTGGCTTTGAACCAAATAAAAGAGAAATGAGGCGAAAGGTTTAAAGAACTTATGCTGAAAGGAGATGATGGTGAAGATCTGCTGATAGATCTATTGATGGACGTCAAAGGAGAGATAAAGGCTACTAAAAGAGAGTTGATAAAGATGAAGGATATGAGAGGGTTTGCTGCAGCAGAATTGGAGTGAATTAAGTTTGAAGACAACTGGGTTGATGGGCCAGAATTAGATGTATTACAACAAGTCTTCGCCAGTTATGACGAGTTTATTGTAGACCCAACTTCACATGCATAAATCTCTTGCATGCATGACTTTCTTCTTCTTTGCATGTTGCATGCAGCACTGACAGTTTTTGAAGCGCATGACATTATTTCTCTTCTATTTTATGTTCCCCAGTTTAACTAAATGTCTAATGTAAGAACTCAAGATCAAATTGATCTGAGTTTCCAAGAGAGTTTTAGTTACTAAAAGGGTGGATGACTTAAAATAGAAGTGGAGTTCAAATTTTGTATATCTATAAATACCCTTTGGGTATCATATTGTAAGGGTCGGATGATAGAGAATAGAATTGGCCTACCTGATACTAGGAGATAGAATTTTGCATAGTGATTATAGAGATACATTGTTACTTGATTATTTACAGTTAAATAAAATTATAGGTTTTCACAATATGGTGTTAGAATTGAGTTGTTTTACTTGATAAGGCTGATAAGTTATAATCTATTTGTATGCTGGTGATTGTGCTGAAGCATAAGAGTTTCTTTTGTGATGAAAGTCCTTAGAAGAAATCGGATTTAAGGATTATCTTGTTAGATTGTCATTGGATTAAATTTATTGAAGTCTGTTGATCTATGATCTTGGCAATGAATGAATATGTGTTCATTTGAAATATTTGAAATAGTTGTGATAGGCAAATTAAAATAAGCACCTTAGATGCATACAGTGGTATAGATTATTCTGTGGATTGTATCATGCTTTGGTTTTCTTGATCTGATTGGAAAAACATTCATTGTTGAAGATATATGTCTCGATGCTAGATAAGTTTTGTTCATGTTTATTGGTTTACCCTATGATCCATCTTTTTCTTTTGTTTGAAACCCCCTTGATTTACTAAAACAGTTTGGTAAAATGAGTTATTGCTTCCATTCTTTGTTACCAGCATAGGCCCCTTGAACATTACAGTTGCATGAACCGATTGAGTGACACCAGACAATTGAGAACCAACTACCAGGACCTTGGGAGCTAGGCCACTATATGTTGTCTTTCTTTTTCAGAAGAAATAGAGTAGAAATATTTTGTTTTAACGTTGTTTGTGTCATTTTCACCATCAATAGAACTATATGCCATTGGATTATATTTTCCAAAACTTAGTTGTTTTTTTCCAATTACATGTGTATTATCCATATATATATACTTTTTCAAACATTGAAAGCTATCACAACTATCACATGCTCTATCCAAACATGATTTCTTTTAGAATAATTGACCATCCACTCTTTCACATAAAATGATCAAAATGAAATATCTTGAAGATTGAGTTGGATCCTTTATTATACACTCCTATAAAACCTCATTAGAACGCAAACTTGCACATATATGTCGATGAAAATCATAATGATTATAAAATTTAGTATGTACTCTACAACAAATTCTGCAAGTGTGATTTATTTTGACATAAAATTGATTTTCCATTCAAAATACCTTTGATTTTTTTTTATTTGAGGATGCATCTCTACAAATTTGGAGAAAATTGTGTTTGAGTCATATCCAAAAAAATCTTTGAATGTGGCTCATGGTTTCAACAACCAATTCTCCTTTTTATAACATCTCTTTGATTAGGTGATACTCTTTTGTTATTTTCCCAAAATTCTTCAATTAGGGATCTCAAGGCTTGAACTATAAATTTATCTTTCAATAGGATTCTACTAGAAAATGCTCTTAATTCATTGTTATTTGGGTCCTCAACTCTTTCACGCCTCCAAATGGCTTTCATGAGTGTTTGTCTACTTATTTTCTAATTAGGTGAGCTTTATTTTTTTGATTACTTACTATAGTTGATGTAATTACACATCATGTGATATTCCTATCTTTGGTGTGTGAGGTGAAGCCCACACTTTCATATGCACTCATTATATTTTTCTATAATAGATTTTTCACTTGAAGTATCTGAATTTCTTAGGCCAAAAATCTTCACTATGGGTCTAAATTTAAGATTTCTCATCATTTCAACAAATAATTGGCATCTTCCACTTTCATTTAACTTTTCAAAATAATTTCCATATTTATTCACATTTTCTCCACAAGTACATTTGAGAATTATTATAACATAATATTATTAGGGGCCATAACCTTATAACATTTATATATAGTTCTAGTGTAATTTTATAAAACCTTATATATTATATGCTTATTGAGAATATCATATTTAAAATAGTTATAGTCTAATAAATATTAGGTTATTAATTAATTATGAATGGTGGTTGTTGAATAGGCATGACTAATACCCCTTCAGGTATTATTCCATCCTTTCTTTTATATTTAAGGAGGTTCTCTCTCATTTGAGAGATATAGAACTTGGATATTTTAGTGAATTATATCACTATGCACATGAGGTATTATTGGCCATGTGGATGTATGTAGAGGAGTGTCCCCAAGTTTGGTCTATATTAAATAGGTCATTTTTGTAAGTATTTTAATAAAATTATACTTTATGAGGTTTTTTACCTGAAAATATTTTACCCATTATAATGATTAGTATCTTAAGATCCCAGTTTCTAACAGGAACCTTATCAACCATTGGTTTAAAAAAAAATTCTTCAATTTTAATTAAATACTTAGGCTTTATATGCAAAACTATATGTGTTCTCAATGGTAAACTTGTTTGAATATTTGGGAATTCTTCAATATCATATATTTAGATGAGAAAGATGGTGTGCCTTAAACTTGAGATGAGACAGATGATGATCCTTCAATTTGAGATGGGAAAGATGGAATACCTTTAACTTGAGATGGGAAAGATGATTTTCCTTTAACTTGAGATGGGAAAGATGATGTACTTGCAACTTTGGGATTCAATTTCCTCATTTCATGCAGATTTTGATTTTGTTTCCTATGTTTCTCCAAATTATTCTCTTTCATGCCTTGAGTGGATGCTCCATGTTCACATTCAATTAAAAAAAAATGAGATATCTTCTTCTATGTTGTTTTATTTCTTACTTTCACAAAGTAGCCTCATTCCTTTCCTTTTTTTTGCTTTCTTGATTTCATGCTCCTCCATTTTTTGAGTATCTGATCGTTTCCTTGGCATGATAATTAATTATTTATTTATCATGAATAATACATAGATATTAGCCATATAACCACCAATAGATTACCACCCAATGATATCCATAAAAACCTAAAGAGTACTTTATTTCATAAAAATATTCTTATGAATAAAGTATGAAACATGTATATAGTCACTTGAATATTTATAGTGGAATGGATACTTGTATGTCTTCAAAAGATCCGTATGAACAAAGTATGACACATGTGCCAAGAAACAATGAAAATAAAAAAAGAGGGCATATTTAATTTGAATAATGTGGGATTCATCATAGTCAATCCTTTGGAGGAGGGAAAGAGGGGTTACACTAATTATATGCTTGTCATTGATAATAACACACAAGTAATACAATAATCACAAATTTGGAGTTAGGTATGCCTCTTTTGTTGTGAGTTGCCCTATTCTTTCATTCTTATTTCACCTTCTATATTATTTTTATCTTTGTTTATTTATTTCATATGTTGTGTTACGTATATCCACTCAAGGGTTCCCTCTTCATGCCACTTATCTTGTTATTTGAATCTTACAATCCCTTGAGTGGTTTCTTTCATCCTAAGGGACAAGAATATAGATATAATCTTATATAAAGCATTGAAAAGAATGATGGTACTTTAGCCACCAATAGATTACCCATTATTTATTTTGGGGCTCTTCTTAGTAGCCATGGCATTGAGAGTTTGATTATATTCCTCCATCGTTAAGAGCTTTTCAATGTATCAAATATAGTATTGATAAAATTTATTTATGATATTGTCACCCATAATATCTTCCAAGACATGAATAAGAGGATCATTCATGGATGGTTCTAAGGAGATTAACATGTAGTGATCATTGAAGGTCCTCATAATCTAATATTGGTTTCTATGAAGAATATTATCCTCACCTATTATTATTGAGATGTGCTCTTTATCACCACATTTTATCTAATGATGACATGCTCTAATTTGATCACCCCTTAATTTATATTCATCCAATCATTCAATTAGATCCTTAGTGTGAGCCACATATTATTAAATATTAATAATTTGGTTTGAATAAGGATGGTGTTGATAATTTCATGTTGCAAAAAGGTTATGAAGACTCTACAAAGGCGGTTTCTTAGAGATGTGCATTGATGTTCAAGGGAATATAAATGAAATGGGTGACCTTCATGAAAATAGTATAAGTAATCATTAAGATTATAAAGACAATTGATGCCTTAGCATGACAATTGGACTAAAATGAAGTGCATTAGCATTAGGATATGTAGCACATGAACTATTTTGACATGTGGTGGCATGAAAAAAGGGGAAAATTAAAAGAGAACATACCTTAAACACTAATATTAATTTTTACCAATTGCACGATATTGCCTAGTTCATTTTTGACTTCACACTCCTCTAAAATTTGACTTTTTTACCAAATTCCTTGTTATGATATTTAATTCTATAGCAATATAATATAATTAGGTATAAAATATGAAAAAAATATTTTATATTATGGAATTTAAAAAAAAACCATTTCATTCCAATGTTCAAAACATGAAAATATTAGTTCATACTATAAAATTTAGTCTAAAACATATAATTTATTTTTTCTATGTTGAAAAATAAAAAAAGGCGGTTGAATTGTTAAACACTGATTGATATTTTGTTAATACCATGAAAAGTGCATGTTTTATGTTGGGTAAATCATATATTGTAAAGAAAAATAGAGCATGTGGAATGAATCATAGGATCCATGTGCCTTTTTACCATTTTTTAGAATTCCAAAAAATGTGCTTGTGTTATAACATTCTTTAAGTATTCTAGTAGAGAGAGAGAGATTAATATATTGAGAGTGAGAGATGTAAAGAGACATCTAAAGGGATAGGGAGATAGAGGGAGATATCAAGAGAAGAGATGGATAGGGAGAGATATAGAGACGTGGAGGGATATAGGTAGAAATATATCAAGAGAGAGCATAATATATAGAGAGAAAGATAAAGTGGTAGATACAACCAGGTAGAGAGAAAGGGTAAGATATAGAGAAGTAAAAATAGACAAATATATTTGGAGAGATGGAGAGATAAAGAGGTGGAAATAGGGAAATATGTAAAGAGAAAGAGAGAGAGATAGAGATAGAGATGAAGGAAGGGAGGGGGAAAGGGGGAGAGATAGGTAGAGATATAGGTATAAAGATGGGGAGGGGGAGAGATAACTCAATATATAGAGAGTGATATGGGAGAGGGAGAGGGAGAGGGAGATATATAGAGAGAGGGGGTATAGAGAGATAGAAAGGGATAGGGAGATAAAGGTAGAGAGAGGATAGAGAGAGATATATATCAATAGAGGGATATATAGATAGATAGAGAGGGATATGGAGATAGAGATATAGAGGTAGCGAAAGAAGGGATAGATGGAGATGAAGAGGTAGGTTTTATTTTTTCTTCACATAAATGCAAACACATCATAAGATGAGTGTGTTATAACTACTCATATTTTTATTTGGTTTCCATATTTTCAACCATTAGGGTTGGATTTTGCTTGGGCACCCAACCCAAAGGTTTGGAATTAAATGTCAACACTCAAAGGTGTGTTTTTTCTTAACTCTAAAAAAATGACACAGACTTGAACGTGATCTACAACAAGTTTGCACATCTTTCAATGTTGATTTGTCTCTGTAGACATCCAAATTTGACCACTCCCATATAGTAAAATCTATATCCTTTATTCGTCTATTTCATCAAGATTAATTAAATGACTTATTTAATTAATATTTCCTCTTACTCTAAGGTTTCTAAAGTATTTAATTTACAATTAAATACTTTATATTTCATCATTTCTTCTCTAAATTAAATAAATATATCAATTTATTTAATTTGGTCATTTACCTTTTAGAGTTTAAATCAATTTTAAATTCCCTCTTTTCTCTCTCCTTGTCACATCCTCCATAATCTTCTTCTAATCTGGATTAGTTTAATTAATCCATTATTAGGATGTGCACATCCTTAATCAGGATTAATGTCGCATCCTCTATATTTGGTCACTTGTCTTTAATCCTTCATTAATCTTCCTAATCACATGTTTGCACAACTTTAATCTAATCACTTGCCATTTTCGGTATGTCCTCCAAGTCAACCTTTCATAAGTGATTTCTTTATTAAGCATTGAACTCTTCCCCATGTGAATTTAAAATTCACATTTATTCATTCAATGCATTTCTCTTCCCCATGTAGATTGTTGGGAAATTCTAAATTCTTTCATAAGTCACATCAGTCACATGGGACAAGGACCTCCTTTATGAGGACCTTGTCTTATCCCCAAGGTACTCCCCAATCATGTGAATTTAAAATTCACTTTTATTCCCCCAACTTCTTTCATCCCATGATGAAAAGAGAGGACTTTCTAAAATTCCTCACTTGTCACCATCATCCTCATATGGGGACAAGAACTTCCTTTTTGAGGAAATCTTTCCTTAATCCCAAGGTACTTGCAAGTACCTCCACCTCGCATGTCCTCTCTCCACTTCACATGTCCTCTTTCCACATCACCTATCCTTTTGACACCTCATCTTCCACATGGCAAGATGTGAGGGCTTGTGAGTCCTCGACTCACCACAACCCTCCATCTTGCCCATGTTGGATAAATCCTAGCCACTGAATTCTCTAGAGACTCTTCCCTTAAAATAGAATATTTTGTCTCATTTTTGTATATCACATTCATAACATAATTTGCATTCAAGCATTATACTCTCGAGCACACAAGATTTCAAGCACTTGCATACTTGCATTCAACCTCTATTGTTGCATTCATCAAGCTTCTATTTTGCATCCATCTAACAAAATACCCACATCTTTCATTGCAT
Source organism: Sequoiadendron giganteum (assembly GCA_007115665.2). NCBI lineage: Eukaryota > Viridiplantae > Streptophyta > Pinopsida > Cupressales > Cupressaceae > Sequoiadendron > Sequoiadendron giganteum. The sequence continues at coordinate 468,791,447 of CM021107.1, read as the reverse complement.
CAATCTTGCAATCTAGATCAGTTTACATATCATTTTCATCATATTTGCCATCAAGGAGTACACATTCAAGCTACATCAAAGGACCAACTAAAAAGATCAACTTGGATAAGGTATATTTGTTGTTTCATCTTTCTTTTATTCAAGTTCAACTTAGGCTAATCGTGAGGTGGTGTTGTGTTGTTTCTCCTTGCATTTCTTTGTGTTTTGCATCTTTTAGGATAGTAAATAACGCTGCACACAATCTCTTAAATTTCTAACCATGCTATTTTTCTACATTTCAAATATGTTAATATTTTGATCTTTAATTCTTTTATTAGTGTCTCTATTTTTTCAAAAAATGTATGTATGGTATTTTTGGTTTCATTTTTCATCTATTTATCAAAATCTGAAATAAATTACATTTTTACAAACTAAATTCTATCCTATATAAACTAAAAAATGATTTTCAATTAGTTTTCAAAAAATTAGGGGGGATCATGTTCAATTTTTTTTCTTTAGGATGTGTCCACTTTAAAAGTTAGTGAAAAATTAACAAAAAAATCAGGCATAAACTACATAGTGTTAGCTAATTTTTCATCAAAGAATTTTTAAAATACTATTTTTTAAAAATATTTTAGGGGGAGCACACTAGATGCTATGTTTTTTTTTTTTGACAAAAGTGGGATCACTTTATGTGCTACCCCTATTTAAACCCCTTAATATCCACCATTTAAAAAAAAATAGTTTAGAAAGTAGATTTAGAGCACCATGACTTTTGTTCTTATTGCATCTTCAAATTTTGAGTATAACTATCTTCAATTTCTCGCCCACAATCATTTTTTCCTAATTTAAAAAAAAAGTGCCCACTTAATACCCCCTTTTGGTCCCCCATTTCTATGTACTTACCCATAGGATAAAACCATATATTTCATTTAACATAGTTACAAAAAATCTCTTCATGATTGTACAATGTAAAACCATTTTAAAATCTACTCGGGTTTCCAATCATTGACACCTAGTGACATAGTTTATCCCATGCCATCATATTTAATAAATACTTTAGCTCAAAAGGAAGTTGACAAAAATACCTAAATTATTGAGCACAATCAATATATATAATTTTAGGTGCAAACCATCCTTTATAATACAAATTCTGAACACTTTCATGATAAACAAATATCACATTTCACACAACTTCTAAACTTTTAATTAGGTATGGTTGTATTTATAGAAGGAAAAACTCTCAAGACCTTACCACAAGATTTGTCTACTTTGGCATGATCCCTAGACACTATAATCATGTAATTATCAAATAATATTTTTAACCTCAATATTATTACCTACCTTGGCCTCCACCTATTGTTGATATAGAAATATTATTTCATTACTATTTATCTTTGTTGGACCCTCCTAACAACATATAACCTCTATAGCCATATGAAATTATTTCAAGCATTATCAACTAGGAAAGTATGATAAATTAATGGACATGTGTTAAAACAATGTGCAAAATAGAGATCTTTCTTAAATTCATGAAAGTAGGTCAAGTTCCTTCTTAGATAAATAGTTCATTTAAGTTAACCTTGTTAAAAAATTCCCACATATCATCCATAATTGAACATAATGGGACCATTACTTTTCAAGGGGGGCAATTAACTTGGAATGTCTAGGAAATTTAGGATCTCATATGCCTATCAAAATTTAAATTTCTTAAATAAATCCATCACCAACTTATTCATCACCTAAAAAACATATGGAAACAAGACAACCCAACTCATTATGAACCTACCAAACACACATAAGGATATTTTTTCTAACACACTTTTTAAGCACAAGTAGTTATAATTTACCTTTTTTAGGTAACATATCACAAAAGAATCTATGTAGAATTTTGAAAACCAACATATTGTATTGTAAGTATTTCTCTTCTTAATCACCCATTAAATACATTTAAAATAATATATAGTACCAATCTTTACCAATAGACAACAAGTCTGAGTTAGCGAGATTAATTTAATTTGCATTAATATTCATTAAAGGCTGAAATTGGGCCCATAGAAATTAAATAAATATAATATATAGAATAAAAGGGAATCATGGGACACATCGCAAAAAACATAAAAATACAAAACAAACATTTTAAGAAAGGAAAAGCAAGTTCCATAGATTATAACTTAAGAAAATCGATATTAACATCCAAGACTGAAAAATAGTGATGAGAATGAGGACATAGGAGTCACTAAGTTCACGATGCCTCACAAATCTACTATGTGAACCTGGAAACTACCATGGAGACTCTTCCAATTTAAGTGAGGGTTGGAAATAGAAAGTAATCAATCTATGATGATCCCCTTTTGTGGGCACACCTCTAGGTAGAATGTTACTAATGAAGGTCAAACATCTCCCACAAGAAGAGATCACGACATCATCTATACCTATAATTTATGAGTTTCTAGAAGGACCCAATTGATTATTTGAAGAGGCAAAAATTATACTTTGATCTCATAATAGTGAGAGCATCTAAATAAAACAAATTCCTCAATGTTTGGTTCATCGAAAGATATTTGAAAAAAAATGTCACACTTGAGGAATATGGTTGTTCATCTTGATGCAAAGCTAGTGGGATAAAAAAATCACAAGAGGAACCCTTAGAATGCAAGGTAGATAGAGTCTAGTTTATCTTGGAGGGAAGATAATTATAACACTAAATTGGAGCTATATATCTTAGTAACATTAAATATGTGAAAATAACTTAGATCTCTAGGTGTACTCTATTTGGATTGGAGGTAGGCTCTTTAAATTTCAATATGAATACCATTTTCTATATACCCATGGAAACATTAGGAGAATTAACTAGAAATACATGCACTAAAGTCCTAACAATATAAAGATAAATAAGGTACAAAAAATAGGAGTCTCTTACATTCTAACAAGAATCAAATCCAAAATATGCAAACACCATAAAGGATATAAGAGTAAGACAAGGATACCTAAGATTAAAAAAATTGTGAGGTAGCCATTAGTCTCAACTTATGCACATAATAACCAAATGGGAATATTTATAAAGTTATTAGAGGATTTGTTTCATAATATTTAAATATGATAGCCACAAGTGCCAATATCTTATAATGAATATTAGGTAAGGATGATGTCCTCGAGGATCGATCTCTCTTTATTTGACTCTTATCCATAACTAAAAGCTATGATCCTCAAATATCATTACCATGCAAAATAGTAAGCATTTCAAGTGATCGAAATAGGTGGATATTCATCTAAAAGTACTAAAATTAAAACTTAAATAATTATTTTCAACATTTCTAAGAGTAACACATCCCTTAGTTAGCTTTAACTTAGTAGTTAAAATTAAGCTAAAGTATGGGATAGATAAAAATATACCTAAGTTAACATATAAAGAAACGAACTAAATCTTTTGATATTTGTAAGAAAGAATCATTTCATGTGCTTCCTTTTAGTAATTTTTGAAATCTATAAATTTTATTTTCTTCGGATTAACTTCAATTTCATGGTTATCACAAAATGAAGCTAAAAGATCAATTTTTCTTTAGAGAGCCATAATTGAGTAAGCCATAAACATAATAATACTATAAACTTTGAAGAGTAAAATCCTAGTTTTATCACCTAGTTAATTTGATATGGTTTCATCTAGTTCATCAATATAGAGCCCAAAAGTGTATGATAGATTAGGTATTACTATTTAAAAACTATGATACAACACACATCCTTTATTTTACTAGTCATTCATACCCAAATAATATATTCATAGAATTTCATCACCAATGAAACCTCTAAATGTGGAACACCTAAAGTCTTATGTATTGATTAGAAATAAAGTATTAAGGGATTGTGTCAAATTCCTTCCAAATATACAAAGTGAGTGTGAATGGGGTGTATCATCTAACTAGTTTACTTATTAGGTCCTATTCACACTAGTTTACTTAGGGAATTCTTATGGAATTATCACTCTATATCTCAAGGAATAAGATTAAGATATGTTTCATAATATTATGTTCTCCTTTCTAACCCTGACCTCAAGGGGTGGGACCCTGTTATTTGAGGCCAAGCCTCCAATTATAGAGTTGGTTCTTTGTTTGATTATCTTTGACGAACTAAAACTAATCCCAATCCTACAAGAATTTTTTTTGCAAATATGGATGTATTTGGTGGTGTTGTCATTAATGTTGTCATTGATGTCAACACAGTACAGGTTGAGTAAGTTGTGCTTTTGCCAAGTTCTTTTGAGAAAAGTTGAGAAATAATGAAATGTGTGTTGAAGTGTGTTTTCAATGTGATTCAGTATTATGGTATGCATTTCCTCTGTGTTGACCCTATGCCTATGTGGATCTAGAAGTATATTTTTAAAATTCAATGGATCGTATAAACTAAGTTTTAGCTTATGTTTTGATGGATAGTAAAAGTTATGTTCACCGATGTGTGAACTGGTTGTCATAATTATTTATTTGTGGACTGGGAGAAATGATTTGGCTCCACAGTCTTCTGATATGTGGTTTCAGATCTTACGGATCTGGGAAAAGACTATTTCTAGTGGTTTATGGGTTATGAGAAATTTTCTTATGGTTTGGCGCTTTGGAAGACCTACTCCAAAGCTTCGGTATCCTTATTGGTTGGTCTAATTGGACTGGTGATGAGTTCCTGAAGTTGTTGGGGATGTATCTAAGGTATTCCCAAAGATGGTGAAATGGCTAATGAAGCGTGTTGAGTAATCCATGTGAGATTATCTTGTTGGTGATGTGTGTACTTCAAATATTGTTGGTGTTTTCATTAGGTTTGGTTGACCTGGTGTTTGTACGTTATATTAAGCTTTTGCATCGATTTGATAAAGTGTGTGCGTGATCCAAAATGTTGTTTGGGTTCCAAATTAAATATGTAATTGGTCCTCTCATATTCTTATCCACCGCAAGAATGTTGAGTAGCCGACCCAATTTGTGTTTGAATTTAAAATTGTATAGCCAACCTTGGTGAATGTTTCTAAGGTCGATGATGGTATAAAAGAAAGAAAAGTTGTAGCGAATTTTATATCCATCCATCATTTGATTTGAGCAAGTGTAGAGTGTCCGAACAAGTGTGAAAAGTATAGTGTGGAAGAGCAAATCAAGGTGAGAGTACTTTATTGTATCAATTATCTAATCAAGTTGCGAAGTGTGTGTAACTCCTAGTGGTGGATATTTTATCTATCTCTTTGTATTTTGTGTAGGGAGTGAGCCTCCCTTTCTGGACAATGAGTCCTAAGGTAGTGAGCCTTTGTATCTGGGTAGTGATCGCTTTGGCAATGAGCCTTTGTATCCGGTTTTGCATTCTACTATATTGTGAGTTAATCCTCACCGTGGTTTTTCCCTCATTGGGTTTTCCACGAAAATCTGGTGTCTCTGGTGTTTTCTTTCTGTTATTTGCACTTCATGATTACACTTAAAAATAAATTGACATTAAGGTAAAATGATTAAGTTTGGAAGTAAAGTTTTTAATACAACTAATTCACCCCCCTCTCAGTTGTCTTGTACATTTCAACAATTGGTATCAGAGCTCTAGTTCCTCGGTGAAAATATCAACCACTTGAGGGAGATCATATGGCACACAAGTTGCAACTTCCTATTTTTGATGGAGCTGATTACAATGATTGGAAAGAATAGATGAGGAGTTATCTGATTTCACTTAGTTTTAATACCAAGAAAGTTGTGGAGACAAAGTATGTGATACCAGTAGTTGGACCTTCCTCTACTGATGAGGTTACAGATTTTGAAGAGAATGAAAGAGAAAGGTATGCCCTCTTTAGTGCTTTATCTAAAAATGAAAGAACAAAAGTCATCTCTCTGGCTATAGCTAATGAAGTATGGACAAAATTAAAAGACATTTATGAAGAGAATGAAAGAGTAAAGTTGTCAAGGAAATTAACTGCTAAGAAAAAATTTGAGAACTTGAGAATGGAAGAAGGAGAAGACATTGCAAGCTATTATCAGAGAGTTGAAACTATAGCAACTGAAATCAAGAATCAAGGTGGTACCATGAAGGATGAAGATATAATTGAAAAAATCTTGATGACCTTACCAGACAATTATAGTGACAAAGTATCTGCTCTTGAAGAACAGTATGATCCAAAGACATTTACTAAGAAACATCTATTTGGAGTCTTGACTGCATTTGAGATGAGAAAAAATGCAAGAGATAAGGAGAAGACTGAAATAGCCTTTAAAGCAATGAAGATAGAAAATGATCTGGATGATGATGATACAAAATATCTGGAAGCAAATTTCACAAGGAGATTGAAGAAAGGTACTGGTAAATACAAAGGTAAGTTGCCCTTTAAGTGTTTCAGTTGTGGAAATATTGGTCATTATGCATCAAGATGTCCAAATAGAGCTACACAAAAGAAGAATAAAGACAATAACAATAATTATAGAGACAAGAAGGATAAGAATTTCAAGAAGTTGTACTATGTCAAGGGAGATGCAATATTTTTTTACGATGAATCTGATCTTGAGGAAGATAAAGATGAATGTTTGTTTCTAGCCATGGAAAATAAATGTGCAAAGGAACTCGATCTGGAGAACAAGATGGATGAACCAGAAGGTACTCTGGTGACTGCTCTTCATGCCAAACATGATGAAGACTTTTGGGTAATTGATAGCGGATGTTCAAATCATATGACTGGAGATAAGAGTAAGTTTACTAAACTTGAGAATTATGATGAAGGTATATTCATGTTTGGAGATGACTTCAGTGCTAAGATTGTTGGTAAAGGAACAATTAGCTTTGATGGAAAACATAATACTGACAATGTCTATTATGTAAAGGGTTTAAGGCATAATCTCTTAAGTGTTGGGAAAATGTGTAGCAAAGGTTTTAAGCTTGTGTTTCAGGATAACACTTGTGAGATCAAGAAAGGATCCAGAACCATGGTAGCAACTGGAAAAAGAACTCATGGAAACATTTATCAATTTAAAGGTGGTAATGGTTAGTGTTTTGTTTCTCATATTAGCGAAAGTTGGCTCTGGCACCGGAGGAGGGGACATGTGAATTTTGATAATCTGGTTAGGATCAGTTCTAGGGAAGTTGTGAGAGATCTTCCTAGAATCACAAAGCCTTCAAATTCAATATGTAGAAGTTGTTAGATGGGAAAGCAGACAATAGTCAGTTTTAAAGGAAAAGATCAATCTTCTACCAGAATGCTAGAATTAATCCATACAGACCTTTGTGGTCCTATAAGAACAGGAAGCCTAAGTGGTGATAGGTACTTTATTCTCTTGATTGATTATTATTCTAAGATGACATGGGTTACATTTCTTAGAGAAAAGGCTCAGTCTCTTGATAGATTCAAGGTGTTTAAGGCAAGAGTAGAAAATGAGGAAAATATGAGGATTAAATGCTTAAGGTCTGATAGAGGTGGAGTGTTTACCTTTGGTGAGTTCAATGCATTATGTGAAAAGAATGACATAAAAATACATTATTCTGCTCCTAGAACCCCTCAGCAAAATGGATTTGTGGAAAGAAAGAACCGAACCCAACAGATTTTTGGCGACTCCGCTGGGGAAATGAAATTGAAGAATGGTGCTCTTGTTTTCCCCAAAAATTTAAAGGTACCTCCCCAAGGACAGAGGTTAGAGGCTCTGTCAGGTGGAATGTACTTAGAAGAATTTTATTCTACAAAAGAACACTGTCTGATTTATTTTTCAGAATTACATTACGGAATTAATTTTTGCATAAAAAAACCAATTTGTTGCTTTAGGTGTAGATGAAATATATTAAGGTGTTATGTTTGTGAAAATATTTGCATCAAATTTAGACTATTGTTTATCTTAGGGCTATTTAGAGACTTTTTTGAATCTATATAGCTTAGAAGGATAAAGATAAGTGGGAAAAATGACACCTCTAGTATTATTAACTAGCCCACTCTTACATGTTGATACTATTGGTTGAATGCCACAAGGTACAAAATAAAATATGGCTAATAGAACCCTTACACTTGTTGCTAGTATGATAAAATAATTAGGAGTTGAGGAATACTGGGAAATTTATTGTACATGACCCAACATCTAGTTGTACATTGTTCGTTAATAGATTTGTCACTTTAATTTATACTCCCTGCCCACATCAATGACAAACAGGCCAACAGTTCAGTCACTTTCCATGATAATTGCAAGTGCTCTTTGCTTATTTTACAAGGTGCAACTACCTTTGATAGATATTCAATGAATAAAGACTGGGTATGCTTTTCACCAGAAAGCAGAAAAGGCCAACTAACACCTACCCATAACCATGGAAGTAGATGTGAAAGATTAATTTAGAAAGAAATGAATACAAACAAATGACACAAATTCCACTTACTCCATATCCACAAATAATACTCAAGAAAAGAGAAAACAACAAACCCCTTCAACAAATGATTTAACTTGAATTCAAAGTTTTAGAATTAAGTACATAGATAGTCAAATATAATAGAACAATGTTGAAGAGTAATTACTATGGAACAAAGTTCATGTAATCAAAGGAAAAAATTTATAAATTCAAAGATTCAGCAATATTCTCTTTATTTCTTCAATGTCAAAATATGAGTTCACAAACTCCACATCCCTGTACAACAAGACTGTGTTGAAATAAAACTAAGCTAATTCCCCCTTTTCCCAAATAGCTCCCCCAAAAGATAAACGATCCTTCTATTTATAAAGTCTACATGTACCCAAATGTAACTGTTCATAATTGTCTTTGAAAATGATCGATATCAAGAGAGTAACCAAGAAACGGAAACAGTTTCATCACACCAAAATTTTCGGTTACCACTACTAATTACAAAAATATTCCATGTAAAACCAAGGAAAAATAAACTGCTCCTGGTGGAGAATCATTCTCCACCACTAGTTGCATTTCCATAAAGATATTGTGCAACTCAGCACATCCTTCTTCCTCCACTATAATAAAGATTACCCTGCAATATTGGGTGTAGCTGGTCTTCTCCTTCCATGCAATTGTGCACAATTGTGAGATGATATCAATCTACTCTTCTTTGAGCCAATTCAAGTCAAGTTGCATGATAGGTATAGGCTCTCCATCCCAGGTCTCACCATTTGTAGGAAGCCCCATTTTTGCAAATGTCTAAGTTGATTGGAAAATTGAACTTAGAAGTACCGCCACCTTTCTCTATAAATAGACTTAGTTAATTAGGACAATAGATAATGATAAATTTTAACCTGTTGATAGCATGCCACCACCTTCATTATGCTTTTCATTTAAGAGGCTAATTAATGTATCATGGATTTTATTCCTTGAAAAGAGAGTCCCAAGATTGAGTTTCTATTTCAAAAACTCCCGAAAAGACATTCCCATGATACATCGTACAGGTAATTAAATGGGCCAGTGACATTTTAAAAACCGAGAAACCTATTGTAGAGTCATGGAGTTGCAGGAATGTAGAACTATTGAACCACATGTCAAGAATTTTACAGTTTCAAAAACTTGTGACATATCAATCACTTAAAACACCTTTGGGCAAGGCTGAAGAGAGAGATGAATCGAGTAGTTGGGTGGTTATGAAACTGGTGAACTCTGTGACTTGGTTAGAAGAGCAGAGTGATCAATGAAAAAGGTTTTAAAACTATGAGGACCGTGATTTCGAACCATTTTGGAGGCACAAGATGAAAGTTATTTCATCATTAAGGAAGAAAAATTGCATGAATAAAATTAGAGGGTAACATTGGCTTTGATTGGGGACTACATTTTCATAAGAAATGCAAAGAACTCTATAATCATTCGGGCAGACATGTCCAAGTCCACTAGGCAACGGATTCAAAGAGCATAGGGGACAGAGGAACCAGAGCAAACCAAAAATCGGACAAAACAAGAAAAAAAACTAACTACCAGGAAATCAAAAATTCCTAATATGTACATGGCAAGAAGACCCTACCTCAAATGGCTCAATCATGGTCATGCAAATCCATTAACAAGTTGGGATAAATAGATACCTAAGTGGAAAAGAGAGGTGTACCCATGAAGCACTTGCAAACTCAGAAACCATCCCGTGATCTGAACTAAGAATCTGACATTTGTAAACCAAAAAGACCCCCTAAATAATGCTCTAGAACCAAATATCCATTTAACATCATAAACTTTTGGAATTTATTTAACATGCTCTTCTATATAACTGCCATTTTTGCAGTAGATGAATTAATTTCCCATTCCTGAAAATAACCATGACTACTCAACCCATTAGCAAACCAATCATTGGCCACATATGACTTATGTAAAACTGGAAGTGAGTCAAGTTTCAGTGGAGAAGAATGGAAATCAACATCATAGTCAATACCCTCATGTGGCTGAAAATTACCCTCAACTAGAATAATATTATCTTTTTGTGCTGGAACTAATTCATGTATTGCATGACCCATTTCATCATTTTCACCTGTAAGTTGCAGATTAGATAAAATAGATTCTTCTCCACACAAAATTTATCCTTAGATGCATTAAGGAACCAATTCAGAGTATACATAATATGAGGCTCATCAAATTTGTCTATTTGATCACTTTCAGCAAAGCTATTGTGACTACTTTTAAAATCATCTTCCAAATCTTGTTTAAAAATTTTGGCATATAAATTTTCAAAATGAAAGGATTCAAAAGTAAAATCATTCCTGACTTCTTCTTGCAGTTGTACTTCCATAATATTTTTCTCAGAAAAAGTGAAGGCCTCATATTCAACTTGCATGCATTTTGGGGAAAGGATATTCAATACCTTATCTTTATGGTGTACATCCTCAAATTCCTCTTCTTCACTAGAAAAGGTGAATGATTGCATTTCTGCAAAAGATAAGGAGGCTGAAACAACTTTATTTGCACTACCCTCTTCACCATTAACATTATGGGAGTATTTTTTGTTTTCTCTATTATTTGATGGGCTTATGGATTTATCACTATAATGCAAATAATATGCTTCAACTCTTCTATTCATATGAGTCGATTCTTACACTGTTTACCTCATTTTTACCAAAGTGTTTTGGATCAAACACAGTGAGATTTAGATATTCAATAGTAGGACGTTGCATATATTACAAATCTATAGGCTGAGAAATTAGTTTTTGCATGATAGGCTTCATCATAGTTTCACATTTCAAATGATTTGCAATCTGGTATGCTTTCCATAACCCACTTAATATCAAATCATCTTCTATTTTTACAATCTCTTGTTGTGCAAACTTTCAATATCATTTACTTTACTCTGTTTCAAACAAAACTAAACATCTAGGTGCAATGCAAAAATAAAAATGCAAAGGTGGATTTGCTTACTTGGTTGAATAGAGGTAGGGATCCTTTTGAGTAGCCTATTGAACCTATCCACAAAGTCTTTGATTGATTTATTTTCTTTCTTTTGAATATTGAAAAATTGGCCCAACAATAGCTTCATCAGTAGGACCCTTAAACCTTGCCAAGAACTTAATCTTCAATGAATCCCAATTGGTAATACACTTATCTTCTAAATAACAAAACCAATTTCCTGCATGCCCGATAAGAGATTCAATAAATAATCTCACAAAATATCTTCTTCACTCACCCCCAAAATGTTGCATGCAACTATAAATGCCAGAATGTGGTCTTCAACATCTTGATGATTTTCTCCACTGAACATCGAGAAGTGCTTTCTTGATCCTTCAGGAAATGGTGAATATGGTGGCAAAGAAAGAGGTCCAAAGTGATTTCCCCATGGCTGGGAAAAAATTAATGCCATAATGTAATTCTGAAAAATAAATCAAACAAGAGTCTTTACTAGAATAAAATTCTTTTGAGTACATTTCGCTTGACAAAGCCGCCAACCTCCCTCTTTGGGGAGGGACCTTTAAATTTTTGGGAAAACAATAGAACCGTTCTTCAATTTCATTTCCCCCGCGGAGTTGCCAAAAATCTATTGGTTAATAGATTTGTCACTTTAATTTTATACTCCTCGCCCACATCAATGACAAACAAACCAATAGTTGAGTCACTTGTCATGATAATTGCAAGTGCTCTCTTCTTATTTTACAAGGTGCAACTACCTTCAATAGATATGAAATGAATAAAGAATGGGTATGATTTTCACCAGAAAGCAGAAAAGGCCAACTAACACCTACCCATAACCATGAAAGTAGATGCGGAAGATTAATTCAGGAAGAAATGAATACAAACAAATGACACAAAGTCCACTTATTCCATATCCATGAATAATATTCAAGAAAAGAGAAAACAACAAACCCCTTCAATAGATGATTTAACTTGAATTCAAAGTTTTAGAATTAAGTACATACATAGTCCAATATAATAGAACAACGTTGAAGACTAATTACTATGGAACAAAGTTCATGTAATATTCTCTTTATTTCTTCAATGTCAAAATATGAGTTCGCAGACTCCACATCCTTGTACAACAAGACTGTGTTGAAAGAAAACTAAGCTAATTCCCTCTTTTCTTGAATAGCTCCCCCAAAAGATAAAAGATCCTCCTATTTATAAAGTCTACATGTACCCGAATGTAACTATTCATAATAGTCTTTGAAAATGACCGATATAAAGAAAGTAACCAAGAAACGGAAATAGTTTCGTTACACCAAAATTTCTAGTTACCAATACTAATTACAAAAAGATTCCATGCAAAAATAGGGAAAATTAAACTGCTCCTAGTGGAGGAGCATTCTCCACCACTAGTCCAATTTCCATAAAGAGATTGTGCATCTCAGTGTGTGCTTCTTCCTCCTCTAGAATAAAGATTTCCCCATGATATTGGGCATAGCTAGTCTTCTCCTTCCATGCAATTGTGTACAATTGAGAGATGATATCAATTTTCTCTTCTTCAGGCCAATTTAGGTTAGGTTTGCATGACAGGTATAGGCTCTCCATCCCAAGTCTCACCATTTGCAGGAAGCCCCATTTTTGAAAATATCGAAGTTGATGGTAAAATTGAACTTAGAAGTACCGCCACCTTTCTCCATAAATAGGCTTAGTTAATTACAACAGTAGATAATGATAAATTTTAACCTTCTGATAGCATACCACCACCTTCGTTATGCTTGTCATTTAAGAGGCCAATTAATGTATCATGGATTTTATTCCTTGAAAAGAGAGTCCCAAGATTGAGTTTGTGTTTCAAAAACTCTCAAAAAGACATTCCCATGATACACTGTATAGGTAATTAAATGGGCCAGTGGCATTTTGAAAACTGAGAAAATTGTTGTAGAGTTGCGGAGTCACGAGAAGATAGAACTATTGAACCACATGTCAGGACTTTTACAGTTTCAAAAACTTTCGACATATTGATCACTTAAAACACCTTTCGACAAGGCTGGAGAGAGAGATGATTCAGGTAGTCGGGTGGTTATGAAACTGGTGAACTCCATCAATTGGTTAGAAGAGTAGAGTGATCAGTGACAAAGGTTTTAAAACTGCGAGGACCATGAGTTTGAACCATTTTGGAGGCACAAGATGGAAGTTGTTTCATCATTAAGGAAGAAAAATTACATGACTAAAATTAGAGGGTAACAAAACCAATTTGTTGCAGGCCCGATAAGAGATTCAATAAATAATCTCACAAAAATATCTTCTTCACTCATCTCTAAAATGTTGCATGCAATTGTAAATGCTAGAATGTGGTTTTAGGCATCTTGATGATTTTCTCCACTGAACTTTGGGAAGTGCTTTATTGATCCTTCAGGCAATGGTGAATATGGTGGCAAAGAAAGAGGTCCAAAGTGATTTCCCCATGGTTAGGAAGAATTTAATACCATAATGTAATTTTGAAAAATAAATTAGACAAGAGTCTTTACTAGAATAAAATTCTTCTGAGTACATTCCACCTAATAGAGCCACTAGCCTCCATCCTCGGGGAGGTGCCTTTAAATTTATGAGGAAAACAAGAGCACCATTCTTCAATTTCATTTCCCCAACAAAGTCACCAAAAATCGGTTGGTTAATAGACTTTTGGTGACTCCGCTGGGGAAACGAAATTGAAGAACAGAGCTCTTGTTTCCCCAAGAAATTTAAAGGTGCCTCCCCGAGGATGGGGGTTGGTGGCTCTATCAGGTGGAATGTACTCAAAAGAATTTTATTCTAGTAAAGACTCTTGTCTAATTTATTTTTTAGAATTACATTATGGCATTAGTTTCTACATAAAAAAACCAATTTGTTGCTTTAGGTGTAGATGAAATATTTTAAGGTATTATGTTTGTGAGAATATTTGCATCAAATTTAGACTATTGTTTATCCTAGGTCTATTAAGAGACTTTTTTGAATCTATATAGCTCAGAAGGATTAAGATAAGTGGGAAAAATGGCACCTCTAGTATTATTAACTAGCCCACTCAAACATGTTGATATCATTGGTGCAATGCCACAAGGTACAAAATAAAATATGTCTACTAGAACCCTTACACTTGTTTCTAATATCATAAAATAACTAGGAGTTGAGGAATATTGGGAAAGTTATTGTACATGACCCAACATCTAGTTGTACATTATTGGTTAACAGATTCATCACTTTAATTTTATACTCCTCGCACACATCAATGACAAACATACCAACAGTTGAGTCACTTGTAATGATAATTGCAAGTGCTCTTTGCTTATTTTACAAGGCGTGACTACCTTTGATAGATATGCAATGAATAAAGACTAGGTATGCTCTTCACTAGAAAGCAGAAAAGGCCAACTAACACCTACCCATAACCATGAAAGTAGATGTGGAAGATTAATTCATAAATAAATGAATACAAACAAATGACACAAATTCCACTTATTCCATATCCACGAATAATACTCAAGAAAAGAGAAAACAACAAACCCCTTCAATAGATGATTTAACCTGAATTCAAAGTTTCATAATTAAGTACATACATAGTCCAATATAATAGAACAACGTTGAAGAGTAATTACTATGGAACACAATTCATGTAATCAAAGGAAAACATTTATAAATTTAAAGATTCGGCAATATTCTCTTTATTTCTTCAATGTCAAAATATGAGTTCACAGACTCCACATCCCTGTACAACAAGACTGTGTTGAAATAAAACTAAGCTAATTCCCCCTTTTCCCGAATAGCTCCCCTAAAAGATAAAATATCCTCCTATTTATAAATTCTACATGTACCCGAATGTAACTGTTCATAATGGTCTTTGAAAATGACCGATATCAAGAAAGTAACCAAGAAACGGAAACAATTTCATTACACCAAAATTTTCGGTTACCACTACTAATTACAAAAATATTCCATGCAAAAATAGGGAAAATTAAACTACCCCTGGTGGACGAGCATTCTCCACCACTAGTTGCATTTCCATAAAGAGATTGTGCAAATCAGCACGTGCTTCTTCCTCCTCTAGAACGGAGATTACCCCATGATATTGGGCGTAGCTGGTCTTCTCCTTCCATGCAATTGTGTGGAATTGAGAGATGATATCAATATTCTCTTCTTCAGGCCAATTTAGGCCAAGTTACATGACAGGTATAGGCTCTCCATCCCAGGTCTCACCATTTGCAAGAAGCCTCATTTTTGAAGATGTCTAAGTTGATGGGAAAACTGAACTTAGAAGTACCACCACCTTTCTCTATAAATAGGCTTAATTAATTATGACAATAGATAATGATAACTTTTAACTTGTTGATAGCATGCCACCACCTTCGTTATGCTTGTCATTTAAGAGGCTAATTAATGTATCATGGATTTTATTCCTTGAAAAGAGAATCCCAAGATTGAGTTTGTGTTTCAAAAACTCCTGAAAAGACATTCCCATGATATGTCGTACAGGTAATTAAATGGTTTGGCAAATTTTTGAAAACTGAGAAACCTGTTGTAGAGTCACGGAGTCATGGGAAGATAAAACTATTGAACCACATGTCGGGACTTTTACAGTTTCAAAAACTTCCTATATACCAATCACTTAAAAAACCTTTGGGAAAGGCTGAAGAGAGAGATGAGTTGGGTAGTCGGGTGGTTATGAAACTGGTGAAATTTGTGACTTGGTTAGAAGAGCAGAGTGATCAATGAAAAAGGTTTTAAAACTGCGAGGACCGTGACTTTGAACCATTTTGGAGGCACAAGATGGAAGTTATTTCATCATTAAGGAAGAAAAAATGGATGAATAAAATTAGATGGTGATATTGGCTCTGATTGGGGACTACATTTTTGTAAGAAATGCAAAGAACTCTAGAATCACTAGGGTAGACTAGTCCAAGTCCAATGGGCAACAGAGTCAGAGAGCACAGGGGATGGGGGAACCAGAGCAAACCAAAAATTGGACAAAAGAAGAAAAGAAAATAACTACCAGCACAATAAAAACTCCTAATATGTACATGGCAAGAAGACCCTACCTCAAATGGATCAAGCATGGTCATGCAAATCCATTAATAGGTTGGGAGAAATAGATACCCGAGTGGAAAAGAGAGGTGTACCCATGAAACACTTGCAAACTTAGAAACCATCTCGTGATCTGAACTAAGAATCTAACATTTGTAAACCAAAAAGACCTCCTAAATAATGCTCTAGAACCAAATAGTCATTTAACATCATAAAATTTTGGAATTTCTTTAACATGCTCTTGTGTATAACTACCCATTTCTGCAATATGAATTAATGTCCCATGCATGAAAATAACCATGACTACTCAACACATTAGCAAACCAATCATTGGCCACAATGACTCATGTAAAACTAGAAGTGAGTCAAGTTTCGGTGGAGAAGAATGGAAATATACATCACAGTTAATACCCTCATGTGGCTGAAAATTACCCTCAACTGGAATAATATTCTCTTTTTGTGCTGGAACTAATTAATGTATTGCATGACCCATTTCATCATTTTCACCTGTAAGTTGCAGATCAGATAAAATAGATTCTTCTTCGCACAAAAAAATCATCCTCAAATGCATTAAGGAACCAATTCAGAGTATACACAATATGAGGCTCATCACATTTGTTTGTTTGATCACTTTGCTATTATGGCTACGTTTAACATCATCTTCCAAATCTTGTTTAAAAATTTTGGCATCTAAATTTTCAAAATGAAAGGATTCAAAAGTAAATTCATTCCTGACTTCTTCTTGTAGTTGTACTTCCATATTATTTTGCTTAGAAAAAGTGAAGGCATCATATTCAACTTGCATGCATTTTGGGGAAAGGATATTCAATACCTCATCTTTATGTTTTACATCCTCAAATTTCTCTTCTTCACTGGAAACGGTGAATGATTGCATTTCTACAGAAGATAAGGAGGTTGAAACAACTTCATTTGCACTACCCTCTTCACCATTAACATTATGGGAGAATTTTTCATTTTCTCTATCATTTGATGGGCTTATGGATTCATCAGTATAATGCAAATAATATGCTTCAACTCTTCTATTCATACGAGTCTCGGTTTTACACTATTTACCTCATTTTTACCAAAGTGTTTTGGATCAAAGATAGTGAGATTTAGACATTCGATAATAGGAGGTTGCATATATTGAAAATCTATAGGCTGATAAATTAGTTTTTGCATGATAGGCTTCATCATAGTTTCACATTTCAAATGATCTGCAATCTGGTATGCTTTCCATAACCCACTTAATATCAAATCATCTTCTATTTTTAAAGCCTCTTGTTGTGCAAGTTCAATATCATTTACTTTACTCTGTTTGAAACAAAATTGAACATCTGGGTGCAATACAAAAATAAAAAATGCAAAGTTGGATTTGCTTACTTGGTTGAATAGAGGTAGGGATCCTTCTGAGTAGCCTATTGAACCTATCCACAAAGTCTCTGATCGATTCATTTTCTTGCCTCTGAATATTGAAAAACTGGCCCAGCAAAGTAGCTTCATCAATAGGGCCCTTATACCTTGCCAAGAACTTAGTCTTCAATGAATCCCAATTGGTAATACACTTATCTTTTAAATAAAAAAACCAATTTTCTATAGGCAAAGAAAGTGGTCCAAAGTAATTTCCCCATGGCTAGGAATAAATTAATGCCATAATGTAATTCTAAAAAATAAATCAGACAGGAGTCTTTACTAGAATAAAATTCTTCTGAGTACATTCCACCTCACAAAGCCACCAACCTCCATCCTCAGGGAGGCACCTTTGAATTTATGGGGAAAACAATAGCATCATTCTTCAAATTTTTTTCCCCAGCTGAGTCCCCAAAAATCTGTTGGTCAACAGATTTGTCACTTTAATTTTATACTCCTCACCCACATCAATGGCAAGCAAACCAACAGTTGAGTCACTTGCCATGATAATTTCAAGTGCTCTCTGCTTATTTTACAAGGCACAACTACCTTCAATAGATATGCAATGAATAAAGATTGGGTATGCTTTTCACCAGAAAGCAGAACAGGCCAACTAACACCTACCCATAACCATGAAGGTAGATGCGGAAGATTAATTCAGAAAGAAAGGAATACAAACAAATGACACAAATTCCACTTATTCCATATACACGAATAATACTCAAGAAAAGAGAAAACAACAAAAACCCTTCAACAGATGATTTAACCTTAATTCAAAGTTTAAGAATTAAGTACATACATAGTCCAATATGACAGAAAAATGTTGAAGAGTAATTACTATGGAACGCAGTTCATGTAATCAAAGGAAAACATTTATAAATTCAAAGATTCGACAATATTCTCTTTATTTCTTCAATGTCAAAATATGAGTTCACGGACTCCACATCCCTATACAGCAAGACTGTGTTGAAATAAAACTAAGCTAATTCCCCCTTTTCCTAAATAGCTCCCCCAAAAGATAGTTGATCCTCGTATTTATAAATTCTACATGTACCTGAATGTAAGTGTTCATAACGATCTTTGAAAATGACCGATATCAACAAAGTAACCAAGAAACGGTAATAGTTCGGTTACACCAAAATTTCTGGCTACCAATACTAATTACAAAATGATTCCATGCAAAAACAAGGAAAATTAAACTACTCCTGGTGGAGGAGCATTCTCTGCCACTATTTGCATTTCCATAAAAAGATTGTGTAGCTCAATGTGTGTTTCTTCCTCCTCTAGAATCAAGATTACCCCATGATATTGGGCGTAGCTATTCTTCTCCTTCCATGCAATTGTGCACAATTGAGAGATGATATCAATCTTCTCTTCTTTGAGCCAATTCAAGTTAGGTTGCATGACAAGTATAGGCTCTCCATCCTAGGTCTCACCATTTGTAGGAAGCCCAATTTTTGAAAATGTCTAAGTTGATGGGAAAATTGAACTTAGAAGTACCGCCACCTTTCTCTGTAAATAGGCTTAGTTAATTATGACAGTAGATAATGATAACTTTTAACCTACTTATAGCATGCCACCACCTTCATTATGCTTGTCATTTAAGAGGCTAATTAATGTATCATGGATTTTATTCCTTGAAAAGACAGTCCCAAGATTGAGTTTGTGTTTCAAAAACTCTTGAAAATACATTCTCATGATATGCTGTATAGGCAATTAAATGGGTTGGCGGCATTTTGAAAACCGAGAAACCTGTTGTAGAGTCGCAGAGTCACCGGAAGATAGAACTATTGAACCACATGTCAGGAATTTTATGGTTTAAAATTTTTTTGACATACTGATCACGCAAAACAACTTTGGGCAAGGATGGAGAGAGAGATGAGTTGGGTAGTCGAGTGGTTATGAAACTGGTGAACTCCACAACTTGGTTAAAAGAGAAGAGTGATTAGCGACAAAGGTTTTAAAACTGTGAGGACTGTGACTTTGAACCATTTTGGAGGCACAAGATGGAAGTTGTTTCATCATTAAGGAAGAAAAATTTCATGACTAATATTAGAGGGTAGCAAAACCAATTTGTTGCAGGCCTGATAAGAGATTCAATAAATAATATCACATAAAATCTTCTTCACTCACCCCCAAAATATTGCATGCAACTATAAATGCCAGAATGTGGTCTTCGACATCTTGATGATTTTCTCCAATAAACTTTAGGAAGTGCTTTCTTGATCCTTTAGGCAATGGTGAATGTGGTGGCAAAGAAAGAGGTCCAAAGTGATTTCCCTATGGTTGGGAAGAAATTAATTCCATAATGTAATTCTGAAAAATAAATCAGACAAGAGTCTTTACTAGAATAAAACTCTTCTGAGTACATTCCACCTGACAGAGCCACCAACCTCCATCCTTTGGGAGGCACCTTTAAATTTTTGGGTAAAACAAGAGCATCATTCTTCAATTTCGTTTCCCTAGCAAAGTATCCAAAAATATGTTCTGAGGATGGAGGTTGGCGGCTCTGTCAGGTGGAATGTACTCAGAAGAATTTTATTCTAGTAAAGACTCTTGTCTGATTTAGTTTTTAGAATTACATTATGGCATTAATTTCTGCATAACAAAACCAATTTGTTGCTTTAGGTGTAGATGAAATATTTTAAGGTGTTATGTTTGTGAGAATATTTGCATCAAATTTAGACTATTGTTTATCTTAGGGCTATTAAGAGACTTTTTTGAATCTATATAGCTCAGAAGGATTAAGATAACTTTGAAAAATGACACCTCTAGTATTATTATCTAGCCCACTCGAACATGTTGATACCATTGGTTCAATGCCACAAGGTACAAAATAAAATATGGCTAATAGAACCCTTACACTTGTTGCTAGTATGATAAAATAATTAAGAGTTGAGGAATACTAGGAAAGTTAGTGTACGTGACCCAACATCTAGTTGTACATATAAATAGAAAATTATAGTTGTCACTATTTTTTAGAACAATTGTGACAAAGTTTGAAAGTTTTTTATCTCAAAGATCTTCAAACACTTTGTTGGATTTGTGTATCCTGGAAGGATTGGTATGTTTGGGTAGTAAAAGGAAACCTCTAGTAGCATCTACTAGTCCACTCAAATGTATTACAATTATTAATTTAGTTTCATGAGGTACACAACCAAAAATATCACTCTTAGCACCCTTATATTGAATTAAATTGAGATATTTTGTAACTTTGTATCATTTATACCATGGAAAAATTATTTGGAGTTGAGAAAATATAAGATCTAGATTAATATAGATCTACCCTACAATTCAATTCTAGGTATAAATGAAACATTTGTAGATGTAATGGTTTCTGAGAATAAAGTTTCACCTTTTTTTATCTTAAGGATCTTAAGATACTTTGCTAAATCTATATAAAATGGAAGGATCAAGATACATGGGCCATGAAATGACACCTCCTATAGCATCTACCAGCCCAACCAAATGTGTTGGTGTCATTGGCTTAGTCTTGTACTGAATAAGATTGAAGAATTTTGTAACTTTATGTTTATTGTTGAAATGTAGGGAAAGGGATCCCCAAAGGTTTTGTGTGTGTAAAACCTATAGGAATCTTAATGATGGCCTTTACCTAGGGATTTCATTAGGAAAGAGATCAAAAGGTGTCAAAATTGACTCTCAACCTCAATGGTGAGCCAATCGGACTTGGATCTCATTCCTTACGACAATAGGGAAGATTTGAAACCAAATTGAAATGTTTGTAAGCACTCAAACTAATTGGACAATAAGACCTAATACATAAAATGCAAATTCTAGAAAGTACTGAAAAAAAATGATAGTTTGCAAGTAGATCTGAGAAGGGTCTGAACACATGTACCTATCACCAAAAACTTATTTTGAGGAGTGCAAAGGGACTCATTCAACCCTAGGCGAATGGGTCTTGGTCTAGGGCTCCAAAATAACTTTTTACCATCCTCTGATACTAGATCTTGGCTTCTATTTGGAATAGGTCCCACTATCAAACAGTTGGAAATAAATTTTGCAACTTAGTTTATGTGGCTTGACAATAATGATGACAACTTGTGCAACATTGCAAAATTTCTCCTTTGACATCTCTTCAATTCATCTTCAACCTGTAATCTACACATACACTAAGAGGAAAAAATGTTTTGTTTGAATGGGGGTTTGGCTTGGTCAAACCCAAGTTTGGTAATTAAACCTTGATAGAAAGATATTGAAAAAGAGATGGAAATTATGAATGAATAATGCTTACTACAACTCACCACCCTTCAATGGATTCCCTTAGAGGATTGAAGACAAACACATCTCTCCAAGGATCTAGATCTTTCTTTGCTTGATGGATTTGGATACTTGAAATGCTTCGATGTTTTACGATCAACAATGCATATTAGCCTTCACAAGATGACATGAACACACATAAACTTGGACATGTTGTTAGGATCTTGACTGCTATAACAAATGACTGATAAATATGCTCTTGAATACTCTTGACAATAATATTTTCTCATAAGATTGCTTCATAAAGTGTGTTCTTGATAGATAGATTTAAAATGATAAAAAGACTGTGTATTTATAGGTGTTTATCTAATTTCTCAAAAAATAGATTCCAAAAGTCTACAATTATAAGTTGAATTTGAATCATTAAAAGATCACTAGAAACGTATTTTAAAATGGGTCTTGGAACTTAAGGGGGACCCATTCGCCCATGGACGAATGGATACTAGCCTATAAGTACAGGACACTCATATTCCATGGTAATTAAAATACTAAATGCATTAATTAAATGTTGGTTTCCCTTTCAGAAAGTGGTAAAAATAAGGCTTTGGAATGCATAAGAAAATTAGAAGCTTAATTAATTCCAATAAATTAAGGGACCCAAACATAGTGTGAAATTTTAAAGGTATAAAATTTCCCACACTACATTTAGCCCCCACTTTAGTGAGAGTATGAACTTACACTCAGACTCACACTAAAGTAGAGAAATATGTGTCAAGAGGGGTCTAGAGGTGCATAAATATTAATGAGATAGGATGCCAAAGATCAAGGAGGGTGATCAAGCCCCCAAGATCAAATATCTCATGGAAAACCAATATAAGCACAAAGGACACACAAGTACGTAAGATATGTGTAGCAAGACAAGATACACAAGCATATAATGTCAAAGTTAATGCAAAAATTAAAAAAGGATGGATCAAGCCTCTATTGTTTGTGCACAAGGATGGATCAAGCCTAAGTTGTTTGTCCAAAAAATATGCTCAAATAGATGGTGTAGTCTGATATAATCCAGGTGATCCCCAAGACAAAATGAGAAACACACACTAGGTATACAAGGTGTGTACCCATAAAACGGTGGAAGATGAGAAAACACACACTAAGTCTACAAGGTGTGAATTGATACGTCAACCAATCAATAATTTATACTCCCCGATAACTTTGATAAGGTACCACAAAATCATCAATGTGTTATACCAACACTACACTAAGTTCAACTACTGTGAACAAAAGTGAAGAAAAATGTCAAATTGAAAATGAAACTCACCTTAGGAGGTGCAAATGCCAAAATGAAATAATGTCAATCTAATGCCAAAATGAAATAATGTCAATCTATGCCCCCACTTTAAAGGAATTGCTAAACTCCATGTTGTGAGAAATTACTTTAAAGTAGAAAATGATAAATTCCAATTGATAAAAGGGGAATGAGAGCTTATTTGGAAAGCCCTATGCTAGTGATATGTTTCCAAATAAATTTTTTATATGCAATCCCAAAAGATAAGACATAAGGTATCCATAGATTCAGGGTCAGCATATGTCTTTGCTATAGTGATATAATAGAGCTCAAAATCATACTTGTTCCCTTAATACTTCATGAACACAAAGGAGGAAATGACACATAGAGAGAAAAAGAAAAGAAAATATTTTGGTTCAACATGGAAGAGACCTAGATGTCTCAATGTCTTGCATCATCCCCAAAAGGAAAACACAAGACAAAAGAAAATACAATGTTTATGAAAGATATAAGAATGGATATACAAATAGAAGAATGACACAATAGACGCACTTCCTTTATATCCTTGCACCAATAGAGTAAAAAGGGTCGTCAAAAGAAATCTCACAAACATAAAGACATGTCAAGCAACACGACACAGGGTATCGCATTACATACATGCAATCACAAAGAACATAGACAAGAAAGAAAGTATATCACATGCAAGCCAACCTAAAGCAGTTCGTCTGCATCCCAATATTTCTCATCATATACGAAAGGAAGATAACTAGCCAAAGAGGAAATGACAAGTGCCATACTAGGAAAATCACAAAGTTCAAGACATGGTGGGTCACTCCTATCGGGAGGATCTTCATGGTTGCCCCCATCTAAATTCATAGAAGTGGAAAATAAAAAATTCAATTCATTATACACTTCTTCATCAATCTTAGCAATCTCATCATCATCATCCAATTTAATCACAACAGGAGGTCTAATGATAATTTCCATTGTGTGTTCTTGTTTTTGTTGTGGTGGAGATAAACAAGTTTCATTTTTTGGCAAAGGTGAAGAATCATCATGCTTCGTTTGAGTTGGTTTATTATTTTCTTCTATTTGATGAGTAATAGCACTATGTCCAAGCCTACACTCTTTAGCATTTTAGTTTCTTCTTGCATAGTTTTCAAGTTGTGATGGTGTAGGAGTGGGTTTGTCAACCATCAATCTCTTTTCTTCCCTTAGAGGAGGAATGAAAGGGACCTTCGAGGGTTGGTAAACCACTTTCTCTTTAGGTATATAAAATTTTTTAGTTTTAGGAGGCACAAATAGAATTGTATGGTTATCTCTTGGTCTCTTGTAGGACATAGGTGGCAAACTAGCATCATACTTGGTATCTTTTGGTTTAAGAATAGGTTCCTCCATAACAATTGTATTGGGAGGAATAGTTATAGATATTTTAGTTTCAAGTTGGATATTGGCAAGGGATAACTCTGCTATATGTTTTGATTTGAACTTTTGATATGATTTAGAGAAGAAATCCTCACAAGCTATAGTTGGTTCCATAGGTTCAGGCCAAAAGAAATCCAATGAAAATTTTCTACGGGAAGACAAAGGATTAAAACCACTATGATGCATTGTAAAAACTTGGTTTTCAAATGGAAATTTCAAACACTTGTGAATGACCAACAAGACGAAATTCATGGAGCATAGCCATGGATAGCCTAACTTCACACGGAATTGATTGAACGTCGAGATGATGGAAAATGAGACATCTAATTGTTTTGGTCCAACTTTTAATGGAAGAGTGATTAAACCTATTGTAGGGTGAGCGAAATCATCATGTGTTTTGATCCATTCTTTCGTCTATTCATAAGAATCTTGGTAAAGTTCATGCACAAATAATAATTCCTCAATGATCACATTCTCTACATACATGGGATCAATTAACATCCCTTTTGTAGGCTTGCTATTGATTCTTCCAAGTGCCGGTTCTAATTATATCACTATGTGAGAAAGCAATGTCAAGGGACAAGTTGTTTTGGCCCTTACGAGGTTGAACATCAATGATTCCAATCATGGTATGTAGATCATCCTCATTATCACTCTTATCATCATCAGTTATATTTTCTATCTTGTCAACATTCATCACATCATTCTTGTTATCACTGACTTTTACAAATGAGATGGAATGGTTTGGCATTGGATTGGTAAATATTTGAAAATTTTGGCTGGGTAGGGCAACAAATTTATTTCCTTGATCACTAACACCACCCAACTGGATGTGATTAGAATCAATGAGGTCTTGCACTATATATTTAAGATGCATGGATCATTTTTTATCATGCCCACTTTGTAAATGATATTGGCAAAATATATTTGGGTTATAATTCAGAGGTAAAGGCTTAGTGGTATCAAGATCCCTAATGAAAGATAAGGTGATTAATTTCTTACTCAATATTTGCAACATAATCGAATGGAGGGTGTTGGGTAATGGGGTCAATTGTCTACCTTTGTCCCTAAATTGATATGGGGTTGGTTTTATGGCAGCTACTTGAGGTTCAACATGATGGTTTGGTTGAGGTTGATTTATATGTATAAATCCCTTTTTTCCTTGAATGGTTGAAAATTGTTATGAGGCACGGGTTCGTATTTTCAGGATGGGTTGAAGCAATTTTTCCTACACATTGATTAAGTGAGTTCTGATAATCATGGAGATCCATGCATAAATGTGTAAAGAATGGAAATTTCATCATCCCAAACTGATCTTGGATATTAGTTTGTAATTTTTCAATGAACATTCTTTGAAGATCAATATTGGGAAGCTTAATGTTGATTTGTGAGTAAAGCAGTTGATAACATGTTATAAAATCAATGAATTTTTCATCTGTATTTTGCTTACATTACATCAAATCAAGTAGGGCAATCTTAGGACCAATGTGCACTTGGAAATGGTTGAGAAAGGCATCAACAAGCTCATTAAATGAGTGTATTGAGTTATTTAGTAAGGAAAAAACCATTCCAAGATTGTATCTTTCAAGGACCTAGGAAAAAGCTTAGCCAAGAGCTTATCTTCAAAAATGAAATCACTACATAAGGTTGTACATGTTGACACATGGTTGCTAGGATCTCCTTTACCACCGTATTTCTAAAAGAAGGGTACTTCTATGCCTTGTAGAATTTGTGTTCTCAATATCTCCAATGATAATGGGTTTGTTTTGACATATTGTGAAGGTTGTCCATTTTGGTTTTGGTTCAGTGTTTCTATTTGTTGTCAAAGAGATGTGACATTTTGCAAAAGTCGGTTTATGACAGAATCATTGATTATATTTTGAGATGGGGGTGAATATAGTGGAGGTGTATATGTGTCAAGGGTGGACTACTAAATTGAAAATTTGTGAGAGGTGGGGGGTTTGGAGATATGATATTTGAATTCGCAAAGCTAAAAGGATTCCTAGTGGAAATACCCAAAGTTGGAGTGATATTGCTAGTTGGTTGCATTGTTGTAGTAATAGTTCGATGAGTATATGTGTCAATAGAGGCTATGGTTGTAGGGGAGGAATTTGATTTCCTCCCTAACTTTGATTGTATACCAAAGTTTGAGCACAACTAGCCATTGTAGGAATATGATTATCAATAATGTGAGCTAGGTTATGCACAATCTCTAATCCTTGGTCATTATCAAGCATTCTCCTCATGTTATCTATGATAGGAACAACAGTACCAATAATATACTTTGTAATTACAAAAAAAAATTCTAGAGATTTATCCATTTGTTTCAGCTTCTCTTGAGGGACATGGGTAACCAAGGTTTCAACATCAGTAAAAGTGGTTGATGGTAAGGAGTCATGGGAAATGTGTCATTAGTGGTATGGTCCATAATGGGTTGACTAGTGTCAACATGATGAGTGACAATTTTGGAAAAATCAAGATCCATGGCGGATGTATGAGCACGAGATGCCATGAGACTCTTGAACTACATCTCTCTAAAGTATTGGCAATAGGACACCAGGTTGTGATACTCATAGAACTTTCACCAAACCAAAGTGTACCCAAAATGGACAAAAAGCACTAAATAAAGAAAGTAAACACCTAGAAACAAGAAAGACAATGCAAGTATTGAAGAGGATATTTTAATATTTAGATCTAAATTATGATAATTGACTGATTTTAAGATGCAAAAACCTAAAAAAATGAATACTTTTTGTAGTGTAGGAAAATGCATACCCCTACATTTTCTCACTTGTTTGGCCCCGCCTTTCTTTGTTTATCCTTATTTATATCTTAATTGGTCCTATTTTGCATCCACAAGCCTAATAAATTATATTTTTTTATGGCTAATCCCGATAAACATCAAAGGGTAGATGATAATTTAATGATTTTGGTTGTGTCCTTGATTTTTGGGATTGGGACTAAAACACCACCTAGGGCGTCTTTGTCCTCCAGATGTCTTGGGACCCTCTTTTCAAAAGCATGTTAAAAGGCACCCTTTTTGGAGTATGTGTCTCAAGTTTCAAGCCTCGAGACTAAGACGCCACCTAGGGTGTCTTGTCCCCCTTAAGTTATTTCCGAGATTTAATTTCAAATCTTGTCGGGATTTAGCCTCCTTTAGTTAATGATTTCATATGTTGACTTGTGGTATAATTTCGAGATATTAAGCATGGATAAGTATAAATACAAGGTTATTTCACTCATTTTCACATAAGAGTTTTGTGAGAGCATTCATAATAGAAAATTATAGTTCACAAGAGCATTCAATAGAAATTCACCAATAATTTGGAGTCATCATCAAGATTCAAGCATCATGTGTGTCTTTGAACTAACATTTGTGATGTAGGGTTTTGATTCAAGCAAGCAATTCAAGTCAAGATCTATCAAGCATTCATTCAATTCAAGATCTACATTCAAGCTAGCAACTTCACACAAATTTACATATTTCATAGCAAGGGTTTGGTGAGTTGCAATATAGCACTTTGTTCATTAATCATTTCCCATCATTATTCCATTTCATTCCAAGGTTTAATTACCAACAAGGGGTTTCACCAAGGAAAACCCCCATTTACTAACAATCAACAAGTTTTTCCTCTCTTGTATGTTTGTGTTTGCATATTTTGGTTGGAGACTTGAAGATCATTTGAAGTGCAAAGTTGTAAAGTTGCATTACAAAGTTGCCATCTTCATGGAAAGTCACCTATGGGCCAAATCTGGAAGTTTCAGGACCTAAGATATGAGAAGAAGGATGTGAAGACCTTGGACCTCGGGATCACATTCCAAAATTGTAGAAATTTAGATTGGGACTAAGAAGATAGTAAGGGCATCTTAATCCTCTTGGAGGTATTTCGTAGAGATTCTTTCAGATTCTATTTTGACATCCAAATATTTTGTGTTTGCCCCAAAAAATAGCAGCAAGACTAAGAAGATAGTAAGGGCGTCTTAGTCCTCCCTAGCATATTTTGAAAACATTTTTACATTTCTAGAATCATTATCACATTTCCAAGCTTCCCACGTACATACATCCTAACTTGTTACTTAATTTTATCATTTGCACTCATTATTTGGCTTGCATTACTAGGTTTTGTGAGTTGAATATCAAGTTGTCTTTTCCAAGATTTTGCTTGGGTGAACCCTTCAAATCCTAACGAATCTACCTAGGTATCCCTTATTGAGAATTGACTCACCTTTGTGTTGATAGTCAATCTAATTTGGGATCCTAGGTTTCCTTGAATGAACCATCATCCAACAATAAAAAGGGAAAATCAAGGATTAGGGATTCCTTTCTTGTATTGTGAGTCCCTTTTCCCCACATATTTTTCCAACGATTCATTTTGGTGAACCCAACATTTTGGACATTCATTTTTTGATTTGGAGTTCACTAAGGTCCTAGATCTAGGTTGCATTCATTCTTGCATTAGTGAAAGTGCATCTAGGGTTTCTCACATTTTCATTAGTGAAAGTGCATATAGGTTGCATTTTTACTTTCTTGCATCATCTTATATCATTGAAAAACTAAAAAAAAATATTTTCAATCATCCTAATTGCATTTAGGAACATTTTTATTGCATTCAAAATTGAAAACATTTGCATTCAATTGCTTGTCATTAGTCACTTTTTCTTGCATTCATTTGCACACTTTTTTGTTTCTAAACATCAAGTCCTTGGGTAGGCAACCTAGAAACATTGTTATCAATCCAGGTTTTGTTGTTTTTTCTAGATAAAACCTCTACTAGGACTAAAACACCCTTATTGGCGTCTTAGTCCCTATGTGGTTTTTTTCCTCAAAATCCCATCTAGGTTGATTTCTTTTTGTTCCACTTTCTAGGACCTCAAAATTTCATCAGTAGGACCAAGATGCCCTTGCTGGAATCTTAGTCCATGTTGACTTTGAAGTTGAATTTTTCAAGGTTTAAATATAATTTTCTATGCTTTTGTTTTCTACCATTGGTTATCTATTTTAGTGGGTTTACCTTTTGTTTCATACATTTTACTAAATCTAGCTTAAATTGGTTCATTTCATGCATTGCTTCATTCCAAATTTGCATTCACAACATTTCATTGCATAGTGTAATCAGTAAATTACCTTGTTTGAAATCTAAAAATTGCATTTATACATTTTAGTTTGGGCCTTTACATTGCATTTTGAGTTTTCATAGATTACTTTTCACAAATGTTGGTATCGATCTTTTCCAAGTTTGCAAAGGAAAAGTTAGTCAATAATCATGTTAGTCATTCATCCAATGCATTCCCTAGTTACAAGAGTCTCTTAGCACAAGAGAGTGAAAATAGTGATGCTTGCCTTAAACATGCATCCCCTCTTATCTATCCCATTTGTGGGAATGATGTCATAGAATTCGAAAGCATAGACAATCTTGATAATCATAGTTTTTCTTCTCCCAATACCTCTCCTTTTAGTGACGAAGGTATCTTGGTGAAAGAAGATGCAATCATTGAGAATCATGAAATTCTTGCTTGTCCTTCTCCTTGTCCCCTTTGGGAATATATTATAGCACAAGAGAATGAGATCATAGACACATTCCTTTAAAACATTACCTTACTTAATTTCCATTCCCCTCTTGCTTTGAGAATGATTTAGTGGAAGATGAGATTGTAAATGATGAGGATATGTTGGTGTTAGATGAGAAAATATTTAAGGTCTATAACAACCCTCTTTATGATCCTTCCCCTACCTATCATATTTTGGAAGACATTAGGGAACAAAGGAATGAAATCATAAATGATCATAAAAATTATACTTTTCCTTCTCCTAGTATCTCTCCTAGTTGTGAAGAAGATACTTTGATCAATGAAACTCATGTGAATCTTAGTTGTCCCTCTTCACCTATGGAAACCTTTATTGATCAAGAAAATCCAACCATTGATCATGCCCCTAATTGTGATGAAGTAATTTTGGAAGAACCAACCTTTGAATGTAAATAAAATTTGGTTTGTAGTTCTCTTAACAACTCTCCTCCTAGGGAGAATATCATGGTGCAAGAAAATGACAATAATAGTAATGTGGCCTCCTTAGGTGATGGTAAAAAGGTGATTCTAGATTTCCCTATTGGAAATACATCAAACCAAGACTGCTGAGGATATGAATGTGAAAGTTTCCATTAGATCCCATTTGGTTAATGGACCTCATACATACCCCATGGTACATCCTAAGAATCCTCTAATTCTTTACCCCCTCACAAGGACCACAAATTCAAAACAAACCTATCCTTATCCTTGAATCACCTAATAAAAATGTGTCGCAACAATCAAGTTATAATATTTTTTCTCATACATATGACACTAGGAATAATCCTCAACCAAGACAATCACCTTCAACATCCCTCCCATTGCCTAACCATATCTTATCGGGTCCTCCTCATTTTCCTCCACAAAGTGGAAAGGAGTATGATCTTGTTGAACA
Source organism: Sequoiadendron giganteum (assembly GCA_007115665.2). NCBI lineage: Eukaryota > Viridiplantae > Streptophyta > Pinopsida > Cupressales > Cupressaceae > Sequoiadendron > Sequoiadendron giganteum. The sequence continues at coordinate 468,760,326 of CM021107.1, read as the reverse complement.
ACTTAAGAACACTCCTGCTAAGATATCATTGTGGGACCTTATTCAAGCCTCCCCTCACTATCATAACATGGTTCAAAATGCCTTACAACAATTTCTTATCCCTTCTAATACGCAACCAAATGAAATAGCAGCCATGATTCAAGGAATGAATGTTGACATTGTTTTCCACCAAAGTGTACTCCCTCATTTGGAAGTGCAAAAACAAAATGAAGCATTCATTATAATAGCTATTCACAAGACTGTAGGGATTAAGTGAACCCTTGTAGACAATGGTTCAACCCTTAATGTGTGTAGTGTAACCCTTTTGGATAGTCTTCACATGGATAAATTAAAAAATCATCTTGATTCTTCTATTAAGGGATTTGACAATGTAGGAAAGCAACCGCTTCAAGTGATCAATTTACCTATTACAGTTGGAAAGGCTACCTTACAAACTCCTATTCATGTTATGCCTCACAATATTTCATATAATCTTCTTTTGGGAAGATCATGGATCCATGAAATAAATGGGGTGCCCTCTACCCGTCATCATAAAATAAAGTATGTCTACAATAACAAAGTGTACACACTCGAAGCCGACCCTGAACCAAATAGTTGCTTGAACATTGAGAAAAACAAAGAGAATCCTTTACAAAAATTATCACCAACTGCACAAGTAGAAAAAATGCACCAGAAAGAAAAAACACATTGAGAAAGTCACAAAATTATTGGAAGAAGATTGGTGTTCGTTAGATTTCACACCTTCATTCATAGGAGAATACAAAATCAACAATAACAGTGAAGAACAAAAAGGGAAAATAATAATGTCAACACAACAAGAGCTTACACAAGGTGAATATTCAACATGCAACAATTACACAATTGATTTTGACACAAACAATTATGAGCCACCATTGAAACTGAAAGAGATGAAGAAGCTCTACAAAAAAGGTTATGAGCTTATGAAACAATTGGGCTATAGTGGAAAAGGATGAGGTGCTTGAGAACAAGGTATATGTGTCCCTATAGAGCCTTACATGCAAGAAACAACTTAGGGTCTTGGTTATTGTTCCTCGAAAGAAATAAACAATCCTTCACTCAATATCAACACTATTACAAAGGATTCCTCTAAGCCAAGTTTAACAATAGTGCATCCTAAATTGATAGACACTAGTGGTCTTGATTGTTATCCTTTGAAAGAAACAAAGAAATCCCTGCTTAACATCAATGTCATCACGCAAAACACTTACAATTCGAATTTCATAGATTTTACATATTCCTTTAAAGAAGAGAACAAAATCTCACAATCTAAAGAGTCTTCTTTAGGTATGACACCTTGTACTAAGCAAGAGATATCTTTGTTGCAAAATAAACAAATATCTACCATTGATCAAGAGGGTATATTGTCAAGACTCTTCCAAGATCATTTGATATCCCTCCCTCCAAGAACACACAAGAAATTTTACTACAAGCATTCATTTTGTGCATATCATAGAGTTCATGGCCATTCTACTAATGAATATAAGGCTTTAAGTGATAAAATCCAACATCTTAAGGAGTGTGGTGCTCTTCCTTATGAGGGAGTACCCAATTCCTCTAATTGATATTGATTTTCACTTTAGCATGTTTCATTTCAGCTCATCCTTGTCTTCACTAAGTGGGGGCAAGGGGTTAGGTAGCCTTGTCCTCGTATGTCACCTATCATTGCCTCTTTTGGCTAGTTGATCACCTTTCATGAATATATAAGAGCAAGCTTGGGATGTGGATGACATGCCTTAAGTTGGCTCGCATATGACATACTTATTCATGATGTAGTTTGACTCGGAAACATATGACTTGGCATATGGCTTTTTGAATAAGCCTCTCATGTCTTCTTCTACTTTAAAGCAATTTCTCATAGCAATGGTGTTAGCAACCACTTTAAAGTGGGGGCATACATCGACACTCATGTTTCATTATGCGATTTTCTTTCTTCCTACGATGCGTTATTTTCTTGGTGGATTCATTGGGTTTGATTTCCTCTGAGAGTGTGATATTTATTTGACTTCTCCTCTCTTGGAGACATTAGGCATTATTTTACCTAAGAAGAGACCTTGCACGAACTAAGAAAAATCCCTTCAAGCATTCCTCTTTCTTGTTGTGTTGCATTTTTGTACCTTATTAAAGTCATGAAGGTATGGATTTGATATGGTTCCTTGGGGCTCACCTAGTGGACAACTAGCTTCACTAGCCCTTGTGAGCATGCATTTTCTTTTTCCTTATCATTGTCATGGGGTATGACTTTCATATAGATCTCTTGGGGCTCACCTAGTGGAAAACTAGCTTCACTAGCCCTTATGAGAATGCATTTTGTTTGCATAGTGGAAAACATGTTCCACCTGTAAACCCTTTTTGGACAAACAGCCTAGACCCAATCGACAAAGCAGAGGATGGCCAGTTGAAACTTGATCCGTAGAATTTTCTTTCTTTCCTTTTTCTTTTTCTTTTTCTTTCCTTTTTCCATCTTTGATGGTGTATATTGGCGATTTGGTTATGTCTTCATATATCATCTGCAAGTGTGTTCCGTTGTGCCTATGTTGGTCTGTCATAGGATCTTAATCCTTGGGGCTTGGATTCCCTCTTGGTTATTTCCATCCTATCTTACTAGCATTTGTACATTTGAACCCCTCTTGATTTCATGGTTGGCTACTTTAGTGTGAGTTTGAAGCAAGTTCATCCTCTCACTAAAGTGGTGGCTAAATGTAGTGTGGGTAAATTTACACCCTTGCATTTTCACACTTGTTTGGAATCACCTTACTTTTCTTATCCTTATTTATGCCTTAATTGGTCCTATTTTGCATCCACAAGCCTAATAAATTATATCTTTTTATGGTTAATCTCGACAAACATCAAAGGGTAGATGATAATTTAATGATTTTGGTTCTGTGTCCTTAATTTTTGGGACTGGGACTAAAATGCCACCTAGGGCGTCTTTGTCCTCCAAAGGTATTGGGACCCTCTTTTCAAAAGCATCTTAAAAGGCACCCTTTTTGGAGTCTTTGTCCCAAGTTTCAAGCCTCGAGACTAAGACGCCACCTAGGGCGTCTTGGTCCCCCTTAAGTTATTTTTGGGATTTAATTTTGAATCTTGGCGAGATTTAGCCTCCTTTAATTAATGATTTCATATGTCAACTTGTTGTGGTATAATTTCGAGATATTAAGCATGGAGAAGTATAAATAAAAGGTTCTTTCACTCATTTTCACCTAAGACTTTTGTGAGAGCATTCATAATAGAAAATTAGAGTTCACAAGAGCATTCAAGAGCATTTCATCAAGAATTTGGAGCCATAATCAAGATTCAAGCATCATGTCAAATATATTCTTTCATCGTGTGTATATTTGAGCTAACAAGTTTGTAGATTTCATAGCAAGGGTTTGGAGAGTTGTAACATAGCACTTTGTTCATTCATCATTTCCCTTCATTATTCCATTTCATTCCAAGGTTTAATTACCAACAAGGGGTTTGACCAAGGCAAACCCCCATTTACTAACAATCAACAAGTTTTTCCTTTCTTGTATGTTTATTTTTGTAGATTTAGGTTGAATAATTGAAGATCATTTGAAGTGCAAAGTTGCATTACAAAGTTCTCATCTTCACGGAAAGTCACCTACAGGTCAGATCTGGAAGTTTTAGGACCTAAGAGTTGAGAAGAAGGAAGTGCAGACCTTGGACCTCAAGATCACATTCTAAAATTTTGAAATTCAGATTAGGACTAAGAAGCCAGTAAGGGCGTCTTAGTCCTCTTGGAGGTATTTCATAGAGATTATTTTGGATTATATTCCTACATCTAAATATTTTGTGTTTACCCCAAAAAATAGCAGTGGGACTAAGAAGACAGTAAGGGCATCTTAGTCCTCCCTAGCATATTTTGATAGTATTTTTGCATTTTCAGAATCCTTATCACATTTCCATACTTCCTAGGTACATACATCCTAACTTCTTTTTACTTAATTTTGTCATTTGCACTCATTATTTGGCTTGCATTACTAGGTTTTGTGAGTTGAATATCAAGTTATCTTTTCCAAGATTTTGCTTGGTGGTGAACCCTTTGAAGCCTAAGGAATCTTCCTAGGTCTCCCTTGTTGAGAATTCACTCACCTTTGTGTTGATAGTCAATCCAATTTGGGATCCTAGGTTTCCTTGAATGAACCATCATCCAACAATAAAAAGGGAAAATCAAGGATTAGGGATTCCTTTCTTGTATTGTGAGTCCCTTTTCCCCACATCATTTTCCAACGGTTCACTTTTGAATGCCAATTTTGATCTTAAAAAATGCACTTTATTCTACCAATTGAACTAAATGCAAAAAGCTACAGATTATGCAAGTTTTTGAAACTAAAGCAGAGATATGCAAGTATAGGAAAATGAAGTGGACAGAGACAAAGCAGTGTGCAGAATTTCAAAAAATCACTTGTACAAGAACAGGTTCACCCAAGGGCGAATGAGTCTTTGCATAGGGTTTTGAAAAAATAAAATTGGAGTGTTTGACCTGGTATTTAAGCTCACTATTCCTAATTGCAAATAGATTCTTTAGTGATAGATTTTCTAGATTTTTTTGATGAAAAGAAAATGCAATTTGTATGAAAATGTATGAGAAAAATGACAAGTTTTGAATGTAATTTTGAATAAAATTTTGACCTAAATTGTTGAACCACACCTTTATGCAAGCTATTATGCAGAATGTATGCAATGTTTTTAGATTTTTATAAGTTTAAATGATGCAAATATGCAATATGTAACCCTAAATGAAATGCAAAACAAGATGATACAAAACCTAGATCTAGGGTTTCAAGGACTTCAAAATCAAAAAAGTATGATGTACAATATCAGGTTCACCAAAATGAAATGAGGAGAAAGAGATCCCCAAAGGTTTTGTGTGTGTAAAACTTATAAGAATCTTAGTGGTTGTATTTCCCTAAGGATTTCATTAGGAAAGAGATCACAAGCTGTAAAGATTGACTTTCAACCTCAATGGTAATCTAATTAAACTTGGATCCTAGTCCTTAAGATAGTAGGAAAGATTTGAAACCAAGCTGAAATGATTTGAAGCACTCAAACTAATTGGACAATAATAGCTAATACATAAAATGCAAATTCCTAAAAGTAAAGAAACATAAATGACTGTTTGCAAGAAGATCTGAGAAGGATCTGAACACATGTACCTATCACCAGAAACATGTTTTGAGGAGTGCAAAGAGACTCATTCACCATTGGGTGAATGGGTCTCATTCTAGGGCTCCAAAATAACTTTTGACAGTCCTCTGATACTGGATCTTGGCTTCTATTTGGTACAAGTCCCACTATCAGAAAGTCAAAAATAAATTCTACAACTTAGTTTTCATTGCTTGACAACAATGATGACAACTTGTTCAACATTACAAAATTTCTCCTTTGAGATCTCTTCGATTCTTCTTCAACCTGTAATTTACACATACATTGAGAGGAAAAAATATTTTATTTGAATGGGGCTTTGCCTTGGTCAAACCCCATTTTGGTAATTAAACCTTGATAGAAAGATAATGATAAAGAGAAGGAAATGATGAATGAATGATGCTTGCTACAACTCACCACCCTTCAATGGCTTCCCTTAGAGGACTAAAGATAAACACATCTCTCCAAGGATCTGGATCTTTCTTTTCTTGATGGATTTGGATACTTTAAATGCTTGGATGCTTTAGGATCAACAATGAATATTAGCCTTCACAAGATGACATGAACACACATAAACTTGGACATGATATTAGGATCTTGATTGCTACAACAAATGATTGATATATCTGCTCTTGAATACTCTTGACAATAATATTTGCTCATAAGATTGCTTCATGAAGTGTGTTCTTGCTAGATAGATTTCAAATGATAAAAAGACTATATTTATAGGTGTTTATCTAATTTCTCAAAAAATTAGATTCCAAAATCCAATAATTTCAAGTTGAATTTGAATCATTAAAAATACCACCAAAACATATTTTTAAATGGGTCTTGAAACTTAAAGGGGACCCATTCGCTCATGGGCAAATGGTTCCTAGCTTATAAGTCTAGGACACTCATATTCCATGGTAATTAATATTAAATGAATTAATTAAATTTTGGTTTCCCTTTCCGAAAATGATAAAAATAAGGCTTTGGAATGCATAATTTAGAAAATTAGAAGCTTAATTAAATCCAATAAATTAAGGGACCCAAACATAGTGTGAAATTGTAAAGGTATACAATTTCCTACATTACAGTTGCCAATACTTTATAATAAAAAATATATCTTTCTCTCTCCCTCCCTCTTTGTCCCCACTCTCTCCCTCTTTTTATCTCTCTCCCTCTCTCACTTCCCTCCCTCTCTATGGTGGCTTTACTGGATGCTAGGGGATCTAGTTCAATTGGAAAAGATGGTATATCTTCGAGTGTAAATTTTAACTTCTTGCTTTCATGATTATTTTCATTTTATTTTCTTTGCATTCTCAACTTTACAGTCCTCTAATATTTTCATTTATGTTAATTTTCTTGGTAGGATGCTTAATTATATATCAATATAACATAATCAATAACATAAAAATATTTTTAAAATTGTTAAAATATAAGAAACATTGAAAATATTCAATTATTAAACAATAGAAGCAACGAGAAAGGATTTCTCAAAATAATAGAAATAATGATTGACTATATCAATTTTAGATAATAGATATATGCAATTGAAATTTTCTATTTCAATATAAGAAAAAATTATTGATTTTGTCAAAGAATTATTGAAATTTATCAAAAAATAATAATAATAATAATAATAATAATGAATACACACAATGCAAATATATGAAGACTACAGGAAAAAGTAGAGCTTATAAAACCAAATTCACAAGAAATTATCATTCGATGATCATTGCTCTATTTTTTCGTTTCAAGTAATATATGTGCATGTTTTATTTATCTCGTGCTAGAAATTCTAACTTTTAGGATTTAATTTGGCTTAGATACCCAAGCTGCAAATTTGGACTTACATGTAAAGTTCTCAAATCTATGCTTTGCATGACACATAAAAATAAGAAAATATCGAGTATGCTCTCCACCAGGTTTGCATATTTTAGGAAACTATTTTGAAAAAAATATCACTATGGCATCAAGCTTTCTTTGAGTTTTATAGTCATGTAATTTTATCTAACTTCAAATATATTAAGGTTTTGATCTCTAATTATTTTGTTAGTATCTTTATTTATGTCAAAAACACATTTATTTTTTAGCATTATTTTAATCTACTCATCCAAATTTAAAACAAATTACATTTTAATATTTTACACTCCATTATGCACACATCTAAAAAAATTGATTAGTTTTCTAAAATTAGAGGAATCATTCTCAATTTTTTTAATTTTAGAATGTATCCACTTTTAAAATTAGTAAAAAAAGACTATATTCATTAAAAAAAATTGCAAAAAATATGAGATAAATTATGTGATGTTAGCTAACTTTTCAACTAAAGGATTTACAAAATAATATAGGAGGAGCACACTTGATGTTATGATATATTTTTCTAATGAAAATAAGACTATTTTGTGTGTGTCAATATTTTACCTTTATAATCTCCATCATTTAAAAAAATAGTAGTTTAGAAGCTAGAATCCAAGCATTATTATATTTTTCTCACATCTTAAAATTTTGAGTGTGGGTATCTTAAATTAGGTATTGACGATTTTTTTTTCAAACGAGAATGGCCACTTTTGAATCTTTCTTGGCTCCCATTTCTATCCATTGATAATCCTAGAATTATTAAAATGTAAATATTTCAATTTGAGTGTTCTTTATCAAAACTAAAATTCTTCACAAATAAATAAAACTAAACATTTTTCATCCTTATACTTAATGAAGGCCTTAAAAAATCCTTAAGAATCTCTTAAAAATAATGTTATCTTTGATGAGTCTCACAATAAATATGGTACTTGAGTATAAAATATTATTTACATTTAAGGTCAAGAAAATCCAACATGTATATAAGCTCATTTTGTGTAATGTCATGGTCTAATTCAATCTAACATTCAAAGAAAGTCCAAAGCTAAATTGAAGAGATCCTCGAGCATGATGAAAACATCTTCTTCATATATTTAATAATTTAAATTTGATCCTCATAAAATCATGAATATTTTTTTTAAATGTCAAAATCTCTTTAAAATTAATTAATGTAAGTTCTAAATAAAATTTTATAATAAATTGAGTCAATTAATAAGTATTAAACAACTCAAAAAACAACATTGCTTATATAAATATTCAACTTCTAGAGGAGAGCCATAACTCTAAAAGGCCCTCCAACAAATGAAGCTTTCATCTTAGCATCACCAACACAACACATAGAAACCACTAAAAAATATGACAACTATAAATAATGTAGGGATTTCATTCGAGTTACCTGATGAAATCATTGACATTATTTCCAATTGCAAAGAAAAAACCATTATTCTATTTTCATTAGAGGTCCCATAAAAACAATATTTTTTTAAGTGGGCTCATATTAACTAGGAACTAAAGGATTGGGCTATTGAATCATTTAGGGATCTAATAAAAGGTTATCACGTGTAACTTTGCTAACCCAAACCATGCTTGTGTTACGTTGTAATATGAATCTTGGATTATCTATGGTAAAAATTACTATGTTCAAGCTTGGGTGTCATTTTTCACCCAGAAGGAATAACTAAATCAAAATATCCTATATGGGTTGAATTTCCTTTCCTAAACCTAGACTTTTCCCTTTCCTACAAGACATTATAGCTCAATTAGGCATTTTTTTTGTGTAAACAAATATCTAACAAATGGGCCAACCTATATTCTCACCCCTAGTCTTGCATTGAGATGGGTCTAACATAACCCCTTCCCAACTCCATCAAATTAGTTAGGTCTAGTTTAAAATTTGAACAACATATTAATTACCTTGAAAAACCTAATGATTTCTTCTATTGTTATAAGGAAGGACACCTCATCTATAGTTTCCTATATGTACTTAGATAAACACTTCTTTTCCACTTTGCCTTCTAATGAAGAATTATAAAAATACACAATGCTCTTTCAACCCATTCCCCAAACCCCCCACAATACCTCATCCTCCTCCAATCCCATCCCTACACCCTCCATTCTTTCCTCCCCTCGTTAGCCACCTTCCTAGTTTGGAGCCAAGTTATCTAAATATTTTATGAGTGTGTGTCATTCTAGCGCTTCTAAAATGAATAAAAGGAAGCTCCCATCCTTAGCCAAAACCCTTCATCTCAAGACAATCCAACACTCTCAACCCAATAACATATAAGGACATAGTCCCATATTGTATCCTAGGAACATCTTGGCCAAGATCACCTTATCAACATTGAATCATGTTTTATGAAATAATTTAGTGTGTTGCAAATGGAAGAGGAGACACTCCCTAACTCATCCCAATGAAGTTTACTATTCAATCCTAAAATGTGCAAGCTTGACAATCCCCACATATAAATAATATGTCAAAAAAATAATCCAAAATAATTAGATTGATATTCTCATGCTTCAAGAAGTGAAATGTGATGTGATTCTACTAGATGCTACCAATATATATTTTTTAATATTTTATTTTTACTAAAACTAGGGGAAACATACCAGTAGTCACCAAGGCTAACTTCGTGCATCCATAGAGAGTGGAAAATAGGTCCGATTTTATTTATTTTTTTGGGCTTGTTCGTAAGCGAGATATTAGCTTAAAAAGAAAAAAATGGCTTGTGGGTAGTTAAAATGCATCTTCTTGAACCCGTAAAGTGAAAGGTGGTCAAAAAGGGTGTTTTTAAACCTCCATCCCATATATCTTTACCACTTCACCACTACCCTTTCATTGGACAAACAATAAAAACTTAAAATAAATCAAGGTGTTTTCAATGTGTTTAATATTTTTGGTCAACTACACATTACGTAGTGAACATATATTGGTGTAATTTGTAAACTTTTATTGGCATAATTAAAACATGTAATGACTAAAATGTAAACGGTTATTGGGGGGTCAGGTAAGCATGGAGTAAACAACAATTGGATCATGGACAACAACTGGCACATTTCCCCTAGGTTATCAACACCAAAATATAAGGTTGATTATCTTGTCATTTTTTTAAAAATATGATGCACTAGATAAATGATTCTTTGTCAATATGGTATATTTTTTTCTAGTTTGGATAAATAGTTAAGACAAAAGGTGAAGTCGCATGGAAACAATTGTGTTTTCAATACACACACATTTTAATACTTATTTAAAAATGTATATGAAAATTGGGAAAAAAAAATCTGTGCACTAACATTTTAAGTTATAAATATAAGGAATTCCCTTACCTTGAAATTATATCATAATAGAAAAATTGAGATCAGAAGTCCATCCAACAGCTTCTAAAATATGTTTGTTGAATGAGTTGAATGCTAGGGATGGCGCTACATCTAGGAGGTGAGAGGGAGGCTACATGCGACCTGTGAGGGTGCGCACATGCCCTTGTTTCTCATTGCATGTGCGGTCTCTTCCTTTGCTCGATAGTTGATACATTCGGGGTGGAGTTTTTTTATTTTTTCTTTTCTCTTTCGTTGTTTGTTCTTGTTGCGGGTATTTTCCAGGGGGTGGCATTGGGTGGAAGTGGTTTGCGTAAGGGTGCGGGGTGGAGTTGAATTGTTGTTAGGACAACGTGTGGGGGTTGGTGTTGGGAGATTTTTGTGTTGGGTTTTGGGTGTGGGGGTATGATTGGAGCTTCAAAGAGCTTGGTGCCTACTGGTGCGAAGCCGTCTCAGGGCCTCCATGTGGATTCCTCTTTTGTGGGTGAGAGCTCTAAGCTTAAGAAAGTGAATGGTTGTTGGTCGTGGATCAAGATCGTCTAGTCCTGATTATTTCTCCCGAGTCGGTTCAAGAGGATATATCTTATTGGAGCCAACATGTTCTGATTTGTAAGTTCCTAGGTATTCGTGTCCCTCTCTCAGCTTTGGAGTCCTGGATTCGCCAGACCTGGTAGGTTGAAGGTGATTTTGATCTTCTGGTGGCTATGAATGGCTATTTCATGGTTGATTTTTCTTGCATCTCAGATCGTAATCATGTTTTTGAGGGAGGGCCATATTTTTACAATCATTTGGGCTTGTTCATTAAGCCCTGGCATGGAGGTTTTAACACGGCGGAGGATCTACCTACACAAGTCCTTGTTTGGGTCTGTCTACCTTGGTTGTTGTTGGAGTTTTGGAGGGAGGATATTTTGCACCGGATTGTTGCATTGTTGGGGAAGTCGACTGCCATTGCTCAGAATACTTTGGATAAAAAGGTATTCTCTTATGCTTGGATTTGTGTTGAAATCGATTTAAATAACCCTTTGCCAGATTCTTTGGAAATCTGTATTAGCTATGCCTCGTGGATTCAACAGCTAGTAAATGAGTCCCTCCCTTTTCATTGTTGCTTTTGTCACGAGTATGGACACCTTCAGTGCCAATTTCCTTGGGCACCCAAAGCGGTGGGGGTTTCTTCTTCACCTCCTTCTAGGCCTTTGGTGGAGAAGGGGGATAAAGGCAAGGCGCTTTTGGTTAAGGGTGGACCTGATAAGGATGGCTTCATTCATGTTAAGCCGAGGGCTAAAGGGAGACGTCAGAAGCGAGCCTATAAGGATAGACAAAGTGATCAAGGTTTCAATTGTTTTGAGGTCCTAGATAATCAAGCTTTGGAGGAGGGGATTCCTATTGAGATTTCTTTAGGGGCCACTGGTATGGATATTGGGTTGGATACAAGGATGGAGCAGGCAATTGTTGTTTAGAATAGTTCTCTGGCTTTGGAGCAAGGGATTTCTGAGCCTCCTGGTGCCTCTGCAGATGGGCAAGATGATATTGTGTTGGCAGATTTAGCTAAGGAGGTGTTCTCTTCAGGTAAAGGTCGAGGATCGTCTCCTGCTTTGGGGGTGTTGCAACACCCTCTCAAGAAGGGGCATTTTGAAAATTCTTCTAAAGTTGGTCGTAAGAAGGATGGGGACAAGCTTAAATCTACTGAGGATTTTTTGGTGGAATCTGGGCCAATTAAGACCATTGATGCCCACTTCTCTCAACCTTCCTCATGATCATTCTTTCATGGAATGCAAGGGGGTTGAATAGCACCTCCCATCAAAATACTATTCAGGATTTGATTGTGGTTCATTCTCCAAACTTTTTTTGTGTTCAGGAGACTAAGCTCCGGGTTGACCTCATGCTTCAAAATGCTCCTCGTATTTGGTTTTCTAGCCAGTGTCAATGTATTGGCTCCAAGGGAAACTCTAGAGGTCTGGCTCTTTTCTGGGATCCTTGTAAGGTTGTTCTTCTTTGGTGGATTTATATCTAGTCTGCTACTTCTGTGGTGGCTTCGGTTTTAGAATTTGGTGAGACTATTTTGGTTAGTAATATTTATGCTCTGATTGACATCCATGGTAAAATCCAGCTTTGGGCTCATATTAGGTATGTTAGGTCTTGTGCACCCTTTCTACCTTGGATCGTAGCTAGGGATTTCAATTATGTTTTGAGTTTGGAGGAGAAAAGAGGAGGGTTGCCTAGGCTTGGTCCTGCTTCAGATCTATTTCTGACTAATGTGGATTATCTTTCTTTGGTTGATGTTAAAACCTCTAATGAAATATTCACTTGGAATAATAGATGGAGTGGGCCTAAAGCAATTTTTGAGTGGCTAGATAGATTCGTTGTCTCTATTTTTTGGGTGGGTGGTAGCTTGGTCACTTGATTTGAGATTTTGGACTGGTGTGGCTCTAATCATTGACCAATTAAGTTTTCTGCTTGAGCTTTTCCTAGTCCAAAGAATCCACCTTTCAAATTTTAGCTTATGTGGCTTTGTGATTCTTCTTTGGGTGATCTTGTTGCCTAGTGGTGCTGGGATGGAGCCCCTATGTATGGTACAACTATGTATTCTATGGTTAAGAAGTTGCAATATGTCAAGTATCATCTTAAGCGATGGAATAGTTTGAGTTTTGGTAATTTTTCGGGTCAAGAAAAGAGGTGCGGAGGACCACCTTGCTATTATTACTCACTAGATTCATGATTTGGGTTTCTTGGAGGCTCTTGAGCATGCTAAGCCCCAGGCTCTAAAATTGGTGGAGGATTGGGAGCTTCGTGAGGAGATTTTCTGGAAAAAAAAGGCTAGGATCGATTGGCTTCAAGAGAGTGACAAGAATACTACTTTCTTCCATCATCGGTGCAAGCTCATCGAAATAAGTGTTTTATTTCATCTCTTGTTAAGTCAAAGGGTCTTTCGATCTCTTCGCAACAGGATCTATCTAGAGAGGCTCATCAATTCTACTCTAATCTATTTTTTGAGGACTCACTTCCTACAAAGGCTGAGGAGAATATGGTTCTTGCTTGCATTCCTTCTTTGATCTCTAATGATTTGAATGCTTCTCTTATTCGCCCGATTACTTTGTCGGAAGTGGAGGAGGTTGTGTTTGGTATGAATAAGGGGAAAGCTCCTAGCCCTGATGATTTCCCAGTTGAATTTTTCCATGAGTTTTGGGATATTGCGAAGCTAGATTTTTTGGAGGTGGTTCGGGAGTCTCTTCATAGCAAGCAGGTGCTTTGTTCCTTGAATGCTACTTTTTTGGTTCTCATTCCTAAGAAGGAAGGGGTTGATAGGCTTGCATTCTTTAGACCTATTGCGCTCTATAATGTGGTGTATAAGATTATTATGAAATTGATTGTTGAGAGGTTTAAATCTTGTTTGCCTGTTGTCATTTATGAGGAGCAAGCGGCTTTGTGGTGGGTCATCAAATTTTGGATGGGGTGTTGGTTGCATCTGAAGTCATTCATTCCATGGCAACCTCTAAGGAGAGGTCTATGTTTATCAAGTTGGATATGGCCAAAGCTTATGACAGAGTTAAATGGAGTTTTCTTCAGAATATTTTGTTGGCCTTTGGTTTCTCTTCTAATTGGGTAAGCTAGACTTTGAGCTGTGTGACTTCTTCTTCTTTTTCGGTTATTGTGAATGGTGAACCTTCAGAGATTTTTGGGGCTACTAGGGGCCTTCTTCAGGGGGATCTACTCTCTCCTTATTTTTTTATTATAATGGTGGAGGGGTTGGGATGGTTTCTTAAATCTCGCATTTCTCAAAGCTTGATTCATGGTTGGCAGTGGGGGTTGGGCTTGCCAACGCTTTCTCATCTCCAGTTTGTGGATGACACCTCTCTTATGGGTTTGGCTCGTATTCAGGAGGTTGAATCCTTTAGGCATGCTTTGGATATCTACCTTGCAGCTTCAGGCTAGAAAGTCAATGAGCAAAAGTCCTCTATCTTCTTCTTTAATACCCCTCATGCTATACAGCGGTGGATTGCAGCTATTTTGTGGTTTCAAATAGGGTCTCTTCCCTTTGTCTATTTGGGTATTCCTCTGACTGTTGGTCGTTAGCCCAAGTCCTCCTGGAAGTTGTTGCTTAATAATATGAGGAGGAAGGTTACTCATTGGACTCATTGGTGATTGTCTACAATAGCTAGAGTGACTCTTCTCAAGTCTATTATTCAGACCCTTCCCATCTATAGGTGCTTTGTTCAAGCGACACCAATGTATTTCCTTAAGGAATTTGATGCTCTCTCACATCAATTTCTTTGGAGCGGTAATTTTCTTTCTTCAAAGTGGAGCCTTGTCAAGTGGGAATCTGTGTGTAGACCAAAGCAAGAGGGTGGTCTTGGTTTACGTTCTGCTATTTTGAATGGGCAAGCTCTTGCTGCCAAGCTTTACTAGTGATGGTGTACCAATCAACACCAGTTATGGGCTCGTATTCTCAACCATAAATATCTTCGATGTGTGGCTTCTTTTAAGGTTCCTCACTATCCTCTAGAAGGGAGTGGTTTTATGATTTGACATACTTTGAAAGTTGAGGTGCAATTGATTAAGCATGTGCTTTTTTGGATCTGTCATTCGGGGTCACTGGCTCTTTTTTGGTCAGATTCGTGGGATGGTCACCCTCCTATTCTCTCTTCTTTTCCTCACCTCCAATCCCTCTATGATGTTTTTATTGCGGTTGGTTGGGATACCGTGGAGCATTATAAGGTCATGCAACATTGTGGTTCGGTTGAGAGTTTTCGTTGGAAGCATCCTTCTAAGTGGCCCCCCGGAGGGTCTGAGGGGGACAAGCGTGAGCTTTCCCAGCTTTTGGCTTCTCGGGATTGTAATTCGTTGAGGGGACCTGATGTCTTGGTTTGGGATGGTTCGGATTTTTCTGGAAAGTACTCTATGTCTGCTGGTTATAAGCAGTTGGGTAGGCAGTTTATGCGCAAAAGATGTAGACATCCTACCCCGAAGGTGAATAGGGAGGGAATATGGTCCCCTCCTCCTCAAGGAGTTCTAAAAATCAACTTAGATGGCTCTTCTCGGGGAAATACGAGTCATGTTGGAATTGGCGGTGTTGGTTGGGATAGCTTTGGAGTTGTTCAGTTTATCTTCTTTGTTTATAAGAGTCTTCATACTAATAATTTAATGGAGGCTGATGCCATTTTATTGGTTGTGGAGCGGGGCAATCAATTGGGATGGCAAAGGATCATGTGTGAGTCTGACTCCCAGGTTGTGGTGAACTTGATGAATAGGCGGCAATTAGATGATGTGAGCTGGCAATTGGCTTTGGTTGTTGAATAGATTCTCACTCTTTGTGCTTCTCTGGAGTATATTAATTTCACTCATATTCCTAGAGAATGGAATGGTGTAGCTGATTTTTTGGCTAAATGGGTTTCTGATCATATTCATGATTAAAATTTGGTGGATCGGGGTCAACTACCCCCGGATTTATCTCAATAGTTGGATCACTTGGTGGAGCTTGATAGGGCTATTTAATGCCCTTGCTTTGTAACTTTTTCTTGTTTTAATAAAAAAATTACCCCTCCTTGATGTTAAGTTATAAATACACAAACAAAGTTGAAGGGAAAATAATAAAATTTACTATATAGAGAGTGGCATCCCATTTAACTTCATTTTTCAAAATTTTATCAACTAAGTTATAGTGTCAATTTTATAAAAAATAATATTCAAATAATTTTTTATTTTATTTTTTAAATACAAACATAAAATAGACTAAAAAATACACATTTTATTAGTTTACAACATTTCAAAATTTGAAACACATATGTCACTTTTTAGTGATTCAAGTTAAAAAGTTGGATTAGTGTTGGTTGTTTCCTTAATAAAAGTTTAACACAACTTTGTACTTTTACCCTGCTACCCTCCCTTCCATTTGGTTAGATGCCCTCATCCTTCATACCAACCATGATGGAAATTATGGAGGTCATATTTTGGGCCTTGCCCCTTAGTTAGAAAATCATATCGTGGCTATTGGATGAAATCCCAATGATCATTATGTTTGGGCTACTACCCTCATTAACAAAATGTTTTTGGGGTTTTATTTTATATACACTCATAATTATCCTATATAGAGAACCCTACTTTGGGAGTGGCTTTGTATTCACCTCCCCAATGTTGAGTTGGTTTTGGGGGTGATTTTAACATGGTGGAATGCCCTTATGATTGTAGCTAGAATGATTATACATGCTTGTCTCATTCTGAATTTGAAACTTGGACCTTGGCCTGAAATTCCCTTGGATTTCATGACCCCCTTCTAGGAAACTTCAACCTCCAAATACCTCATTGATTCACTTGGAATAACTATTGTGAAAGATTCTTAAGAAAAATGAGTTGTTAAAAACCAATTTTGTATTTCTCCTAATTACCCAATTTTACCCTCACATTTTGGCTGCTTTGTTTCTTTGAACCTCTCAACCACTCTGTTGATGGTTAAAATGACACAAACAACATTAAAACAGAATATTTCTACTCTATTTCTCCTGAAAGAGAAAGACAACATGTAGTAGCCTAACTCCCAAGGTCCTGGTAGTTGGTTCTCAACTGTCTGATGTCACTCAATTGGTTCATGCAACTATAATATTCAAGGGGCCTATGTTGGTAACAAAGGATTCAAGCTATGACTCTCTTTATCAAAATAGTTCCTATAAATCAATGGGTTTTAAATAAAAGAAAAAGATAGATCCAAGGGGTAAATCAATAAGTATGAATTAAATTTATCTAATATCCAGACATATACTTTTAACAATGAATGTTTTCTTAACCGATCACAAAAACCATAACATGACACAACCCACAATATGACTATACCATCGTATACATCTTAGGTGCTTAATTCAATGACAATTTAACAAGATAATCTTTAAACCTGGTTTCTTCTAATGAATTTCATCACATAAGAAACTATCATGCTTCAACACAATCACTGGCATTCAGGTGGATTATAACTCATTAACCTTATCAAACAACACACTTCAATGCAAACTCCATATTTCGTAAACCTGCAATTCTATTAACTGTAAAAAGATCTAGTATAAATGTATCTCTGCAAAAACTCTACAAAATTCTATCTCTTAGCACTAGGTAAGCCAATCCAATTCTCAATTAGCCAACCCTTACAATGTGATACCCATCTGGTATTTATAGATATACAAAAGAAGTTTGAACTTCACTTCTATCTTAGGCTTTCCACCTTTTTAGGAACAATCAACTTTCTTGGAAACTCATATCAACTTTGATCTTGAGTTCTTACATTATGCATTCAGTTTGATCTAACAATAGAAGATAGAAATAGAAGAAAAGAAGTCATGCACCCTTAAGACTGTCAATGCTGCATGCATGCAACATGCAAGGAAAAAAAACATCATGCATGCAAGATTTTTATGCATGTGAAGCTAGATCCGCTATGAACTCATCATAACTGGTGAAGACTTGTTGTAGCATATCCATATATGGCCCATCAATCCAGTCATCTTCAAATTTGATGCGATCCAACTCAACTGCAACAAACTCTTTCATACTTTTTACCTTGATCAATTCTCTCCCTACAACTTTTATTTCTTCTTTAACTTCTACAAGCCAATCTATCACCAAGTCTCCTCCATCATCTTTCTCCTGCATGAGTCCTTGGAATCTTTCATTCCATTTCTCTCTAACCTGACTCAACGGCATGCCATCTTTGGTCATTACATTCACATCTACAATTATGGCCATAACCACTTCCAACTCTTCCAACTGCTCAGTTAAATTATTAACTGCTTCTTGAATCTCATCCTTATGCTTGCTCAAAAAGCCAGTCCTAAACTTAAGTATGCGAGAAGTCTTTTCTACAAAATATTTTTTATCATCTTCAAGTATAGATTCTTCTAGAAGAGTAGTTAGAGGCAATGTATTTATCTTCTCTAACTTTTCACTATACTCCTTATACTCTTCTTCTAGTTTTTCAGATGCCTCAATATATTGATGCATCTCTTTTATTACTCCTTTTGCCGCTTTGTAGGTTTCAAATCCTTTTGTTAAAACCTCACCTACCTCACAGTTCAATTTATCTATCCATTTGTCAACCATCTTCGTCTTACCTCTAACTTGCACCAAATCATCAACCTCCTTTTTGCTTAGCAAAATAGGAGTCTCAATAGTTGCAACCTGTTGTGACCTTGGAGAGGAAACACTCTTCAAGAATGAATGTAACTAATCCAATTGAGCCTTAAGCTCATCTTTCTTTTGTTTGTCCTTGATCATTCTTGATTTAGTCATTGAAGCCACCACATCAATCAGATTCATTTGTTGATTTCTAGTGGGTCTTCCCAAATTAACTGTACTCAATTGATAGTCTGTGAGCTGCATATCCCCTACCTCCTTTTCAGTCATAGGCACGGCACATTCAGAAACTATCTCCCCTTTATCTGTGAGTTTGGTAGAATGCAAAACTTTAGCCTTCTTCTTAGGCCTTTCCAGTTCAATCTTCTTCATCATGTCCTCCCAATTAAGAGGTTGAGGAGGTGTTCTGGCTCTCTTCTACAAATCTAATTTCAACCATATAGGAGCACTAGGAGCAATCATCATCATGGAAGAGGAAGCGAAAACTATAGAGGATGGCTGAACATTTACCTTAGGTTGAGAATCAACCTTTGCTTTTTCTTGTTGCTCCTGCAGTACATGCATCTGCACCAACTTCTCAGCCTCTTCTCTATCTCGTTGTTCCTGTATTTTCTTGTCTTCTTCTTCTTTTCTCAATCTCTTCTCTTCCATCTGATCCTTCTCTAACTTCTCTTTCTCTAAGGCCTCTCTTTCCAACCGTTCTGCCTCCAAAGCTTTAAGTTTTGCAGCTTCGGCCTCTTCTTCCTTTTGCTTCCTAATTAGCTCTTCGGCCTCTTTTTCTTTCCTTATCTTTTTTGATTCTTCCTTTTCTATCCTTTCCATTTCTAAGGCTATGAGCTTCTCTGCCTTTTCCCTTTCTTCTTCAGCTTGATGTTTCTTTATTAGCTTCTTCAGCATCTCTTTCCTTTCTTAGAGCTTCAGCTTCTTGTTCTTTCTGTCGCACCTCTTTTGCAAGCTTCAATCTAGCAACCAGGGCTTCCTTTTCCCTTCGGTTTCTTGCTTTCTCCTCCTCGAGATCATGGATTTTCTGTATCAATTCCAATTTGTCATTTTCTGCTTTGACGTTGATCTCATGCTCTCATTGCCTCATTTGCTCCTCCATTTCATCAGCTATTGTCCTTGTTTCAATTTCTTTTACCTTTGATTACTGTTGTTGAAGTAGAGCATCAGCTTGTAACTTTGCCTCCATTTCCTTTTGCTTCTCCACTGTAGCCCTTGCATTAGACTCCCTTGTAGCATCTTCAAATTGCTTCCATTGCTCTTCCTGTGTTAGAATCTGCTCAATAGTCCCCTCAAAAGGCATGTTTTCTTGCAGGTCCTTCTCTAAAAGAGTTTCATCCGAGTCTGTCTCAATTTCTACCAATTCTTCCTCCACTTCTTTTCCTTTAGTAGCTTCAGCCATGGCATAAATTACTCCTTGAACTTCTTTACTTTTCTTTCTTGTGAGTGGGGCTTGTGTAGATGACTCACCCAATGCGGGCGTAGAAACAACAGATTCAATTGGAAAATCTCCCTCTGGTGTCTCTTCTTCTTCATCAACCACCTCAAGTTCTATTTCTTCAACATCCGGAGGAAAGAATTCTAATGGTTCCTTGGAAGGTGCCTTTCTTTTAATCCTCTTATAACCTTTACCTTTCTTAATGACTAGTCCTTGAGGAGCTCGAGCTTTCATCATCAACCATTGCACACTTCTTTCCAAGACTGTTCTTCCAATTTTCTTAATATCAATTGTTTCTTCCTCATTCCAGTCTATTGGATCTAAGTTATCATCCACCAAAGTTTCAGGAATATTCTCTTTAATACCAAGCTCTACCATAAGTGAGACTGGTAATCTCTCATAATTCTTCTTCCTCAAGTCATATTCATCCTGCCTATCACACCAAAAATCCTCTAACAAATTAAAGTGTTTAGTGAACACTGAAGGTAATAAAGCATGCATTTTCTCCCTTGGATCAAAATACTTACGAGTTGTATACAATCCCAATTTCAATTGTATCAACTCATTACAAACCACCTTTGCTCCCTTCAAATGTGGACAATTATATTCACCCAGTGTCATGGGAAATTTATGGCATCTTGTCTTGTGCTTGATCCCAAACCTAGCATTAACTCCAATGGCTTGATACACAAACTCCATAAGCACTATTCTATTGCTGCAACATCTTGGAAGCAAATGGGGATGACCTTCAAAACCAAACAATCTAAAGTATGTAAATTTGGGGTACTGGATATACCAACTTCCCCATTCATAAATGAATACCATAGCTTCCTGACTTAATCTATATCTTGCATCTCCACTCAATTGGTTGATAACCACATATAAAAATGCATCATTGACTCTTCTGAAGTGAGTCTTAGCAACCTGAAGAGATAATTGATCGTAGTGTTCCCATACCTTCCTTTGTCCATCCAAGGCTCCCATTATACCCACTCTGTTTAATCCTAGGAAAATCCCCAATCTTGCTGCAACATAGACCACATATGAAGTCATGAAGAAAGATTTGGTCTATCTAACCCTTGTGAGCTGATCATGTATGGCATCAGAAACAATCATTAACCAATCAAACTGGTAATCACCTTGAAAGATTACTTGAATAAAACGAAACATCCATTCCTTGAAATGTAAGGCATCCCTCTTCCCAAACACTCTAGACAGCATCAATATCAAATCAAATATCTCCTTTTTGAAATCTGCCCTCTTTGGTTGGTCTGCAAGCTTGTTTAAAGATTTCTTCTCTGTGCTTAACCGTCTTTTATTTAAGTGAGACTTATTGGAGTCTTTATGCTTGCTATATTTCTCCAATGCCTCTGCCTCAGTTAGCTGCACCAAGTTCTTGGGATCAGGAACATTAAATATGCTTTGGAACATTTGCGGAGTAAGATCTATAATCACATTATTCTGTGAATCCATGCATAATCTTGTAGCAAGATTGTAAGTACTAGCCACTGTCAATATCAACTCTGGACACTGAACTGATAAAGGAAACACAGTGATATGTGCAAGACCGGAGTCAACAATCCTTTGTGTTCTCCCTATCAAGTTTGCCCGTTTTGCAAAGGTCTCTTCATGTAATTCTTCAAAGCTATATTGGCCCAGATTAGTATCTGTGATATCTGACCAGTCTGATTCCACCTTGCTTACTTTCACCACCAGATTCCTATGATCATACCTCAATGTATAAGGCAGCTGGTTTCACCTTCTTTACCTTTGGTGTTGTCTTTGATGTTCCAGCTGGTTGATTCCTTCGAGCAGCCTCTCCTAACGTTCCTGACATCTCTCAAATCTCCTGCAAGCAAATGTCTAATTAGACCTTTAGATAAATCATCATAAAACATGCTTTTAAAACATACCTGTTACACATACATCGGAGTCGGAACCAGATAGAAGCACAAAAGAATCTCTTTTACAAAACTGGCGGACTCGGAGCAAAAATCGATATAGGAACTTCACCTAATAACAAACAAGCTCGGAGTCAGAGTTGGGAAGGTTATCGGAATAGGGATCGGAATGAAAAAGTGATTTGGTTTTCTCTGAATTCTCATTTTCATATTCTATTTCCATTCCGCCCCCGCCTCCAATTTGGTCATCGTTACTTTGAAGAAAGATTTTCCATTATATACGGAGCCAGACCCAGGATAAAAAATGGAATTTATAACCTTCGCAAACAAAATTCTTAAGTTCAAGATCAGTTCCGATCCCGCCTCCGCCACTTATCATATACTTCAAGGAAACCTTTTAAAACTCGAAATCAAAAAATGGGATAAAAATGGAATTGATAACTTTTGTAAAACAAAACTCTTATGTCCATAATCCATTCCAATCCCGCCTCCGCCTATGCTAATCATGACATCATCAAATTTATTCATTTTCAACATAACTGCATGATTAAAACCTAGGTCGCTATAAAATGGCAAAGGAGCTTTAAAACTCTACCCTCATATGACCATGGGGAATCAATGGCATTCCAAGATATCATTTTTTATTTAAAGTAATTACAGAGACCACCGAAACCCTAATCTAACAAACCTAATAAAACTAGGTCACAGGTTTAAAACCCTGCCATTCTACCAAACGACAAAACCCTAATTTAAAAAATAAATCTAATCTACCCTAACTCACTGTAAAATCTCTAATCTACCTCACTATAGATTCTTAATCTAAGAAACGCCATTAAAAACCTTTAATCTAATCTAATCTACTGCAAATCGAAAATAAACACAACGCAATCACGATTAAGACGTGAAAGCGACGACGCCTAAAAATAGAAAGAAACGACACAATAAAACAAGACAACAAAGATTAAAGTAAAACAAACAAGACAAAACAAGAACCTACTTATTCCATCACATCGATGATCACAGAATTGCTTTAGAACACAATGATTGAATACACGAGCAGATATAAAGCAAAACACAACAAACACAACTGCAAATAAACAACGAACAACAAAGATTAAAAGGCCTACCTCAAACGCAAACAAACCCGCGCTAACCTTCTGAATCGATTCGCACACAATATCCCTTCTCTATCTCAATCAATTTGCTCAAACGAACTCTGCTATTGCTCTTCGCGCTCTTAAACTTGTAATAATAACAATAATGATCGGCTTTAACCCTTAATAGAGGAAAAATATGTGAATTTCTACCTACACCGGCAACCACCATTAATGCATTAAAACGCAGTAAAGGCAGAGTTGGAACTGTAAGAGAATGAACACTAGTCTGCAGTGCAACTTCAGTCAAAAAGTCAACGACAAAAATTGGCGGGGGTGGAACTAAAATGGAAACATGATCTTAAACTTATAAAATTTCCAAACCTTATTCCCATTCTGGCTCCGCGTCCGACAACTAAAAATAAAACAAAATCAAATACAAAAATTTAAGTAAAAGACCAACCTAATAAAACAAAACACCAAAACCGAGACAAAACAAACATTAAAAAGTAGCGGAGGCGGGATCGGAATAGAATTTTGATTTTGCAAATTTTGATAACAACCATCCCAATTCCCACTCCGGCTCTGCTTCCGCCAAAGACCAAAAAAAAAAAAACAAAGGCAAAGAAAAGACTGTCGGGATAGAACCAAAAATAAGCCTCAAAAGAACTTTCAGAACCCAATTCAGATCCGGTTCCAATTCTGACAAAGAAACCAAAGAAAAACAAAGTATTGGCAAAACTAGACTCCAAACTTTGTTTCAAAAACAACTAAGTACAAAAAACACAAAGGGGGACCCATTTTGACCAAGGCAAAAGATGGGGTGGTTATGCAAGGCATAACACACTCTATCTAATCATCTACCCATTTTCACCACTCTTTCCCTCTCAATTCCCATCCTCTGAGGTCCAAATATCTTTCCTACAAGTTGAATGTCTCCCATCTCAAAAACTAGGGTTGCATTAATGGTCTCTTAGCTACTTGCAATGTTGAACCAATAACTCAACAAGACATGTGGATTAGCTAGTGGGAGATGACCATTGATTTTTGTACCTCCTTCCTCCATGACTATCGATGGAGGTTTGCAAAATGCCAAAGAATTGAAAAATCCTTCAAAGGTCAACTAGAACATGGGTGTACCCTTTTAGCTTCCAACTCTAAAAAAATTTCCCTACAACAATCAACTACTAATTGTGAAAATTCTCTTCACAAAATGGTTGCCTAAGTGGATTAAAGATGGAGATCATGGGTCAAAATTCTTCTTTCAATATTTGCAACACTAACACAAAATGGAGTACATTTATACTATTGATTCCAGAACATTACAAACCAATCATTCTACCATTATGCAAAATTTTAATAATTACTTTTAAAATATTTTTATTAATGAGTTAGCTAAGGAATCCCTTTTCCCTATCCTTAATGAAAGTATTGTTGGTTGTATCCCTAAGAAAATAGATCTATAATATATAAAATATCTTGACTTACCTTATTTGCATAGAAGAAATTGATGAGGCCCTTAAATGTATGACATTGGGAAAAATTCCAAGAATCGATGGTCTTCCAATCAAATTCTATAGAGCCCTTTGGCCCCACATTTGAGAGGATTTTTATAATGTCTACCTTGAAGGCATTGAAATCGGATCATCGGGTGTTATAATGAATCAAGGGATAATTAAACTTATCCACAAAGATAAAGATGAAGACGGTATTAATGGATTGTGACTTATAACTCTCCTCAATACTTCATACAAACTCATTACTAAAGTGATATCATGAAGAATTAAATTTATCACTCGAGAGATTGTTTAACCAAAACAAATTGGATTATTCTGAGGTATATTTATCTTAGACAACTTGGTTCTTTCTTGGGAAACATCTAAATGGGCATAAATTTTTTCCCAAGAAACTCTAATTTAAAAACTTGATTTTAATAAAGCCTATGATTGCATTTGTTGGCTTTTCATTCTTAAAATGTTAAAATGGCTCAGTTTTGGCCCCAAAATATACGAACAAATTAATATGTTGTTTGCAAATGTTAATGGAATTCTCTCACCCCAATCCCCATTACAAAAATCCATTCTCCAAGATTCTCCCTTTGCACCATTCATATATGTTCTTGAAATTGATGCTCTTAGAAATCCTTTTCAACATGTTCTCTCCATTAAGCTTATTGTTGAAGCTCCCAACTCTCATTTTTTTATGATAATATTCTATTAGTTCAAAATTCAACTGATGGAGTGACTCACACACTTGACATATTGGAGCTTTTAATACTATTTCACGCTCTAAATTGACCACTAATAAACTAAATTTATAATCCCTTGGCCGCCTTGGATCCCTACAAAATGCCATGAAGTGAAGCATGTCATTATCGCTAGATACCTTGGGATCTCCTTTGGCATCGAAGTCTCACTCAAAGAAATGTGGAAATGGCTCTTGTCCAAAATCAAATACAAACTCCTAAACTAGACCAATCAATTTTTATCCATAGGTGGACAAATACAAGTTGCCAAAAAAATCCTCTTGGCTAGCCATGCTTACATTTTAAGTTTTGTTGGATTACCTCTAAAAAAAATTATAATCAGCTAACCTAGTTGATATGGAGCTTTCTTCAGGCTAATTGAGGAAATAAGAAATAACTACCTACTACCTCGTGGATTCATTATATTTAGCCAAAAGATAGAGGGGGATTGGTAATCATTTATCCTTATACTCAAGGCATTTGTCTTACAACTAAACGGATTGTAAGGACCCTACATGGAAATGCTCCTATGAAACATTTGGTTCATCACTATATTCAATCTACTACTATAGGGAACTCTTAGGACTTGGCCAATTTAAAGGACAAGCTTCTTCTTGTCCTTTTTAAGAAACTCATGGATCTTCCCCTTTTTACTCCATTTGGATTACCTAGTAGATTAATTTTTAAAGGTTATCATGGTATGATCAAAATTTGAGTCATGGCCCAAGCTTTTCCTCCTCTCTTCCATCTGGTGGAATCACTTTATTCAGCAAGATGACACTTCTCTTATAAATATATAAAAACCTTAAAGATAAACATATTTTTAAAAAGGAAATCAGTTTTTTGTGACTTATGGGACCCCATTGAATTTAATTGGAAATCTTGGCAACAACTCATATCTCAATTCAAAATTTCCCAATCAAACAAGTTTCCTCTTCTAAAAACCTAGCAACTTGTTATTCTCTAACTTTCTTATCTATTGTCCATATCTTGACATGATAACTTCCTTAAGTTGGAAATATCCCAAAAAGTGAAGGTTTTAATTCTTCCCTCTCAAAATTGTTTGTAAACTCTCCTTCTCTCACTCTCCTTAACTCCCTGACTTAACCTTAAATAGAAATGAAATTTCAACCAATCTAGATGGAACAAGCAAAGATCTAAAATTTGAAGGTTCAAAGAAGACGTTTAATCCCAATTGACAACTTGGAAAATATTCCACATTAAAGTGCCTATTGGATAATAAGTTTTCTTAATATTTCCTCCTCCTTCATGCCCCTTTTGTGCTAAAAAAGGGTATATTAAGTATGCTTTTTGGCTCTACCCCATTCCCACAACCTATGGTGATATCTTTTCTCTACTCTCCCTACTCTCTTTCCATAGCCTTTGTCCCAAAGATTGACACTTCTCAAGATTTACCCATACCACTATGTCATTACTTAAACCTTACAACAAGTTATCCTTAAATACATTTGGAGGTTTTGATTCATGGTTTCCTTCACTCACACAAGTGTTTCCTTACAAATTGAAACCTTGATGCTCTATGTGAACTTATCCCTCTATATAATCAACTTACAGTCCAAACCCAATCATTTTGAAGCTAGAATGTAGGATATTAATTCCATTTGATATGCTAATTACAAGCTTGATAACATTTACAACTTGCGTGCTACAAATGATAGTTGTGGTGAATTTCAATCTTCATGCTTTAGAGGATTACTCTTATGGTGGATCCTTAAGAAGATACTATTTTTTTGTCATGGTTTTGGAACTAAGTTTTTAATATTTCTTGTGCTTCATATGATGAGGATTATTCACCTACTACTTCCTTCACTTGAATGGACTTTCTTGATTGTGTTCCATTTGCCAATCCTATGCTACAACAATGTGATGTTGGAACTAGAGAAATTGAGGAAATTTGAGTGCAATTTTTGTCCCCCTACTATGTATTACACTGGTACTATTAATAAAGTTTTTGATATACACATCTACAATTAATTGAATGGTGATAAGAAATTGATCAATGATTGAAGTGTTGTTTTGATGATTTTCATCATATGTTTTAATTGTTTTTTTGTTGCTTGGTTCATTGGATTTTCCTTGCTTTATAATGTCTCTTTGGTGAAACATTTTATTAGTTGATTTACCAACTCTCTTTACTCTATTGACTTTTTTTAGTTTTGTAACTTTTTTTCTTTAGTGGATTCCTTTTCTTTCTTCCTATTGTAACAACTCATTCAATTATTCCCTATAATAGTATTGTCTTTTTAATCCAATTTTTTTTTTAAATCTTAAAATTGAAGATTGAAATACATATAACTATGCTTATATAAATAAAAATCATCAAATCTCAACATAATGATAAATGTGAAATTTTAATGAGATAAAAGAGAAGACATTACCCAAACTCTCAATCCTATACAAAAGTGTAGGAGCAACTATTATATGAATCTTTATTTAGATATCTTGAAATTAAAGCTGGAAACATTATCTTTTCAAAGATATTGATGTTGCATATTCTTTTGATAAGTCTTACTTTTAATCTAAGATCAAAAAGAGAATCTTAAAAAAAAAACAAATTCCAAGTAAGTGTATGGATGTACTATATCACTACTATATAACTCCTAATAGGACTTTGTAGACATTGTAAATACTACTTTTGTAGTTTTTTTCTAAGTGAACAAAGTAAAAATTTTTTTTAAAAAAAAAAGGGACAGTCAAAAAAAATTGCGAAAAAATAAAAATACTTTTAAGTCTTGCCTTTCTAAGTGGTCATTTTTATGTTAAAAAAAATTGCGCTCAAGGAAGTTGAAATGTTGGAGAGTGTTCTCCTTACTTTCTATTATTTATTCCTTTGTGCATTGTAGCGAAAGATGGACTGTGGAATAAAAAATGAATAAAGAATCATGACAGCCAGAGCAGAAGCACTGAACTGCCGTGTAAAGAACGGTGCACGTCACCATCGAAGATTAGTTTAAAGGTGTTTACACCAAAGTCTTGCAGGAGCGAGAGGTGGGATCCCACATTGCTGGAAGAAGGAACATGCGGCTGTTGAGGCCGTGGGCATTGTAACTGGCCCCTGTCGTCTCGTCCACCAACAGTTGCCCGGCGTAACCGGGATAAGCCCCGCTTCCGTATATGCCCGGACATGCTGAGACTGCCTCTAACGGAGCAGCGGCCTCTCCCTGGAAATATCCCGAGTTAAAGGGATTGGTGACTGCTCCGACAACAGTCGCCGCAATGTTGATGATCATACCGTCGATGCCCACGTCGCCGTTGGGCGGGAGCAGAGGAGGGCTCTGGGGGCCGTAAAGAGGCTGATGAAATGGCCACGCGCACTGCCCCGGGCACTGCCTTGCTGAATTCCCCACCCACGCGTACGCGTATTCAGTGTCTGCTCTGCTGCTTCCATGGAATCCGCACGAGCTACTGCAGAAGTTCTCCACCATAACATCCTCAGATGTGAGCACCAAATACAACTCCACCTCGCCATTGCTTTTCGTCTTCTCAGGTGGCGGCAGAGCTCTGGGCTCGATAGCATTCTTAATCAGCACGGCAATGTCACTTCTTTTCAAGGACTTTCCGAGAGAATAAGTTATGTCCAGTTTCTGCTTCCCCAGCCTAGGGTTTGAAGGTTGGGCTCGGTTTGACTGGGAAGGGGCAGAGCCTTTGTAGGCCTCCGTTGTCTTCCACCAGGCGGACACGGAGGGAGAGCCCTGCGTGCCGTTTCCCATTGCCAATGCCTGCACAAAATCATCCACAATGGCACGCTGCGCGGAAGTGAAGTTGCCGTACCAAATGAGATGTAGATTGAGAATGGGTGTTGTGGTAAACAGAGGGCCATTGTGGTATTCCAGAACAAGAGGCTCTTCTTCCACCAGAGCAGAGAGCTTTCTCCACCGAGCAAGGGGGCGAGCTGCAGCATCCACTGTGGACAATGCCGCCATACATATTAACAGCAAGCGAATATTAATCCTCTTAAACCCTAAAACAGCCATTTTTAGCTGTGTAAATTGGTGTTGGAACACAGATTTGAAAGATTAGATGTTCAATGAAGGGAAGAAGTGTGGTGTGGGAACAAGAAAGGAATATGGTGTTTAAATACGCAGAGAGAGCCAAGTTCAAGCGAGATGAAAACCGCTGGCAAAAGAGCTTGTACCGCTGGCAATCACAGGCGTGGATAAACACGGAGCAATTTGCAACAGGGTTTCCCGGCAAATTCCATTGTTGACGCGGCGGCGAAAGAACATCTACCTAATATTATTTATTTATTAGGTCCGAGGGGCGCGCTGCTTCGAAGAAAGGAGGAAGAAAATGTAACTGTTAATGCTTTGCTGGCGGAAAGTTTGCTGTCATTGACAAGCAGACAATTTATCGGATCGTGGTTTTAAGGATGGAACTATGTTAATATCCCTCTGGATAAGCAACATTCAAAGCAAGCCACGTTTGAGAGACAACACGCGTTTCTCGTGGCACGCTCCCGCCGCCAGCAACTGGACATGTCAAAGATTAACAGGAATTATAAATGGTATTGCGCATGGCACAGTTCCGGATTTTAAATTTCATTTTTCCATTTTTTAATGAAAATTTGAAAATGGCGGTTTACAGCGAGGAACTAGCCTATACCTATTGTGTAATGGGTATGCCGATAGGCATTTGAATTCAGTGAGGACTGTTTGGAAATGATGCTTTATTAAGGAAGTTTAAATTGTGGGGTAATTTTAAATTATTTATTTATAGTTGTACATAATAAGGGAACCACCAAGCCTTTCAGGTTTTGGCATTGTCTTGTTTATTCTGTAATAATAAATTAATTTGGTACTGATTTTGTTATCCGGAAAAGATAAGTTCTTATTAAAAATATTAGAAATATATTAAAAAATGGTTGATTATATATATTTTTAAAAGTTAATAATTATTAAAAATTAAATGTATAGATAATTTCACATTGTAATTATTTTCATTGTAATATTTCAATTATTTATGTATATTGGTTTGATAAAATAGAGTTTACTTGTAATTTTATGTTTTATTAAATAATCAATGTTTTATATTCTTAAATGTTTAAGAATAATTAAATATGTTTATAAGGTATAGTAAAAAATATTGAAATATAGTGGATTTGATCGAATTTATTGAAATTGGTAAATTTGGTTTATTTCTTTTACAATTATACATAGAATATTTGTATGTTATTATGACATTCAATTGTAAGGTTTTATATTTTCAAATAGTTCACCTTATTCCATAACAAAGATGTAACTATGTTTATGTCAAAAATGTTTGTTGGATTCTTAGAGTGGATAAATGGGAGGGATTCTAAGTAAATTAACACCCAACAAACTTTGAAGCATATCATCAATAGACTCTTAAAGCTTAGTAAAATTCATAATATATTTTGTTTGAATGAAGGAAAAGAAGTAGTAGCAACTTGATTCACATTTTCCTTCATATTGTGATGACGTTGAACTGGATTATATAATATTTGTTGCTAAAAAATTTAACCTCAAGACTTTTCAAATGTATGCACATGTCTCAAAAAGATGGAAAACTAATTAGGTGCACAATATTTTTATACCTAAAATTATTCCTTTAAAAAACATGATTTTTATTTTATCATCATCAAATTGGTGTTTTAGTTTGTCACATAAAGATTTAAATCTAATAACACAATCGTTGCTAGGCATATTACTCTTATTACAGACTGTCCTTACCACTGTGCATTTGTTTAAGGTCACTGTCTTCTGTCTCTTCATGGAAAACATTTGCCAAGACTACTGTAGCTTTCTAAATGTAATTGTCATCTCTGAATGTTGTTCACTGTCTCTCTCAAGCATACAGATATACCCTCATTTGCTTCTGTTGGTTCAGACTTTGACATTGTCATTTGTTAGTGATTCTTGACTGCACGTTCACTTCTTCTTATAACTGTACCCTGCCACATCTCATTCAACTGCCTCCTATATTCCTTCCAACTGTCCATAAACTGCTCATTACTTCATGACAATGAGATGCCATTGATTTTGAATCTTTTGACAAAGTTCAATGTGCAATCAATGTAAGTTGTCCACCGTAAAAATTGCAGCTCTGCACTACCTTTAAGGCAGCTCCATTCTTGGTTGGAAATGTCTTCATGACAGTCATGACTGTCTTTTTGAGTAAATGATGACTATGTGTCCCTTGATTCACTGTCTTCATAAGCTGGCATCTTGGCATTGTCTTCATCACTTCACAATCATTCATTGTGATTATCACAGGTCCTATGACTGAACAAACTTCACCATCTCTGTTGTCATAGATTGCCATAGATTCACTGTCCTCTTATGATTTTGACTGTACTTAGCTCTTGATGTTCATTATCCTGAAGCAACCTCTGTTATATATTCATTCTTTATATTACCTCCTGCCTCTTGAACTATAGTCTAAACAATAAGCAACTTGAAAATGAGTCTCAGTGCTTTGAGCAGCTGAACACTTGATGAGATGCATGAATTGGCATGCGTAGTTTTATTTTGCCCCCTTTATCACTGTGCCTTCTTAGACCTGCATCATGTGTCTTTTAACTGTCTTATAGCATAAGTGTATGGACTGTCATGCAATATGTGTTCTTGTATTATGCACTCAAAACCTTATCAAGCCAACCACCATGGTAATTCTACTGATTTGAGGTCTTCAAAACTATCATGACTTATGCAATCAAAAATATCACTGTACTGCTCTTTATTACTTCTGGTAATATATTCATTCTTTTATTCACTATTATCTTGCCACCATGCAGGAACTTGGATCTTGACAGTGAACTCATGACTGTCTTCTTGTAAAACAAATCACCTGCCTATGCCTCAAATGAGGACTATCCTCAATGATGAAGATCCAATCTTACTCTTTCACCCTCGCTTGAGCATCATTAAACTGTCCTTTAAGAGTTAATTGACTGTGCACTTTTTCCTTTATCATATGACTTTGTTTTTGCATTTCCCTACTGTGAACTTCCTTCATCCATTGTTGTCCTTCATGATTGCATCCATCTTTCACTGTATACTGCTATGATAGTGACATGTCTTTGGCAATGCCTTGAACTTGCTTTAGGGCTGTCAATATTGAACCTCCATGTGATTGTTTTCATATTTACCCTTATAGGACTGTCAGACATAAGATGTTTATAGGTTGTCATCATTGTCTATGCAGAGCTTAATAATGGCTGTCCTTGATTTTGGATATTGTCATGGTAATAGTGTTCTATCTTTAAAAGATCTCACTATCCATTCTTACTGTGGCTATTGACTATCCTTTGCATTGTATGCCATGACTGTCTTTAACAGATTTCCCTTTTGATTCCCAGTCACTCTTTATTAGTTGCCTATATTCTGCTCCTTTTAACAGTTCTTTCTGAGAAGTATTTCCCTGTATATTTCCACCTTTGGTGGCTTGATCCTACTCATGTATCAACAAGGTTGGAGAATTACAAAGTGGTGGCAGAATGGATGCAGCAGAAAGATCCTTGGCAGCATTCTGCCCCTCTCCTTCTCCATGCTTATCTTCTACTTTGACATCTGACAAAGGCAAGGCTGGTGAAGACATACCTAAACCAAATCCATCCTTAATAGAAACCTCTTCCCGATAGGTTACCCTGTCTTGTACCAGAAGGCTAGTTGAAACAAAAATGTGCTAATAGCAGACAAATTTCTAGTAGTAACGATCTTTGTGCAAGAAGAGGATTCTGTTAACTTGCTAATTCCCACATTTGAAAACGCCTTTCAGGAAATCCATTGTTGAATCATATTCACTTTTCCAAACTGTTGATGTCATCTCTCTATCCTTGACTTGATCAAGGGAGCTTCTATTTGACTGGATATACCTTACTGCATGTCCACTATCATTGCCAACTATCTCCACCTTAACTGAAACCCTTTTCTGTGCACTTCACAAATCTGCATTCCAATAAATATCTCGTCATACTGTTTTAAAAAAAACCAATTGACCCCAAACCATCATCAAGCTTAGGAAGAGCTATTTGTAATGCAACCTAGATTGGATGCAATCTCAAAGTGTTAATAAGGCATTCTTCTGTAGTCTTCAGACCTTTGAACTCTGCTTGTTTGAAGAATTACCTTACATAATCAACACAACTGTACACAAGTCCTTTGATGCCAGCTTCCAGGTTTGCAGCTGCATTTATTTTGAACAGTAATCACCTTACCACTCTTTTCCATTATAACACAAGTTCTAGTGTCTCCTTGTTCATTCTTTCTGGCAATGTTTTGTTCTGGGGAGCACAAACAGGGCATTCCTTCTCTCTGTCACCAAGACGACTTTGATGAAATGAATGCATGCACATCAAGTGTACCGCTGGAAGATCGAGTAAATGACATCCAGTGCATTTTCTCAATTGGAAAATCCTTGCATTTGTACGGAGTTCCTGCACCTCTTTCCACATAGCTGCAGTCTCCTCCTAGAGGACTTGCCATTGTTTTCCTCATCTTGTCACTGTCATAAAGGAGTTTTTCCAATTTTAATATGCCCCTTGAATGCCTTTACCACTATCATCTAGGCATGTATTGTCATTCCTTCTCTGTGACTTCTCATAACCCACTTTATCAAGAGATTGTTATCATACACTGGCTGTTATTAATGTAACAAAACCCCTTGAATCTCATGTGCATGTCTTTGCATGCTCTAGCACATAGAGGGAGTGTGACGGTCTTCAATCCAACTACATGCAGGTATCCTTTTTTGTATTCCTCTATCTTGATATCTTTGATTTAAAAGTGGACCAAAATGTAATAAAGAAAGCTTGAGAATCTTGATAAAATTCAAACTCAGAATTTGACCCTTCAAACTCTCAAAGGATATCAAATTGAATATCTCTGTTATACCAAGCCTACTGTTGTTTCCTGATGTGGTTCTGTCCTCTGTGTCTAAGATCACTGCCTTCCCTTAATCGCCTCAATAAGGCTGCCACTATGCTTGTATTTTGACCATTGCCAATTTGAGTTCTTCTGTACTTGTATATCTTTTACTGTCTTAAGGTCTGTCCCTTTTATTGAAACTTACTCATGTTATCTTCCTGACCTTTTTGACTGTCATTACATGACTGAAGCATGTAAAACCTGCAGCTGAGACAACCATGGAAGAACCACACCATGGGTTTTGCACATCTCCATGAAACCATCCGGTAGGTAGGTGTAGACTTCAGAAGATGTTATATCGGGCTGAAGCATCCATAAAAAGGCTACTTACTTTCTTTTAGTTTCATGGCTATTTCTTTGAATGTTTGCTGAAATCTATGCTTTGCCTAAATGTGCAATAAGTGAAACTGAAGAAGATGATATTGAATCTTTATATTCACACATACAGTAATAGCATGAATGGAGAAAACATGGTGACAATTTTTTGGAAAAAGCTTAGTAAATTTACAGAGCCTATCCTTCAAAATAGTGAACTTCATGTACGTACCTTTGTATGACTTACATAGTTTGAAAATTAATGAACAGGTATGATCAAACTTTGAGACATGGCCTAAGTTTTTCCTCCTCTTCCATCTGGTGGAATTGCTTAATTTAGCAAGATGACACTCCTCTTGGAAATATATAAAACCTTAAAGATAAGACATATTTCAAAAAAGGAAATCATTTTTTTATGACTTGTGGAATCCTATTAAATTTAATTGGAAATCTTGACAACAAAGTTCTCAAATCTCAATTCAAACAAGTTTCCTATTCTAAAAACCTAGCAACTAGTTATTCTCGAACTTTCTTATTTGTTGTCCATACCTTCGCATGATAACTTCCTTAAAGAATGAAAATATTCCAACAAGTGAAGCTTTTGATTCTTCCCTCTCAAAATCGTTTATAGACATCTCCTTTCCTCACTCCTTAACTCTCAGACTTAAATGGAAATGCAATTTCAACCAATCTAGATGGAACAAGCTAAAATTTAAAATTTGAAGGTCCAAAGCAGACGTTTAATCCCAATTTGGAAAAATTTCCACATTAAAGTGCTTATTGGTGAATGATTTTCCTTCATCTTTCCTCCTCCTTCATGCCACTTTTGTGCTATAAATTGGTCTATTAAGCACGCATTCTGACTCTACCCCCATGCCCACAACCTATGGTGTTTCTCTAATCTCCCTGCTCTTTTTTCATAGCCTTTGTCCCGAAGATTGACACTTCTCGAGATTTCCCCACACCACAATGCCTTTACTTGGACCTTTAAGCAAATTATCCTTAAATACATTTATAGATTCCAATTCATGGTTTCCTTCTCTCACACTTTTTTCCCTTACAAATTGAAACCTTGATTCTCTATGTGAACTTCTCCCTCTATATCATGAACCTGTAGTCTATTGTCCAAGTTAATTATGATCTTAAAAGAACTTTGGTCCATTTACAAACTCAAATCCAATCATTTGAAGCTAGAATGTAGGATATTAACTCCATTTGATATGTTAATTACAAGCTTGATAGCATTTACAACTTGTGTGCTACAAATGATTGTGTGCTACAAATGATAGTTGTGGTGAATTTCAATCTTCATGTGTTGGTGGATTGCTCTTATGGCGGACCTTTAGAAAGATACTATTTTTTTGTTATAGTTTTGGAACTAAGTTTTTATATTTCTTTTGCTTCATATGATGAGGATTCTTTGCCCACTACTCCCTACACTTGAATGAACTTTCTTGATTGTGTTCCATTTGCCAATCTTATGCTACAATGATGTGATGTTGGGACTAGAGAAATTGAGGAAATTTGTGTGGATTTTGTGTCCCCCTACTAGGTATTGCATTGGTACTATTAATAGAGTTTCCGATATACATGTACAATTGATTGAATGGTGATAAGAACTTGACCAATGGTTGGAGTGTTGTTTTGACGATTTCCATCATGTGTTTTAATTATTTTTTCTATGCTTGGTTTGTTGGGTTTTCCTTGCTTTCTAATGTCTCTTTGCTGGAACATTTTATTAGTTGGTTGACCAACTTTCTTTGTTCAAATGACTTTTTTAATTTTACATTTTTTTTGCTTTATTGAATTCTTTTTCTTTCTTCCTACTATAACTACTCGCTATAATACTATTGTCTTCTTAATCCAATTAAAAAATAAAATCTTATATTGAAGATTGAAATACATATACCTATTCTAACCAAAATAAAAATCATCAAATCTCAAAATAATCATAAATGTGAAATTTTGATGAGATAAAAGAGAAGACATTTCCCAAACTTCGATAAAAAATTGAGATAAAAGATTTGAAGTACTTTTGAAATTGAATTAAATTTTGTGTATAGACCCAAACTCTCAAACCCATACAAAAATGTGTGAGTAACTATTGTATGAATCTTATTTAGATATCTCGAAATTAAAGCTTAAAACGTTGTTTTTCAAGAATATCGATATTGCATATTTTTTTGTAGAAGACAATCTTAAAAAAAGGCAAGTTCCAAATAGCTTATGGGTGCACTATATCAACTCCTAATTCTTTGTAGACATTGTAAATACTACTTTTGTAGTTTGTCTTCTAATTGAAGAAAGTAAAAATTGAAAAATTAAACAAAAAGGGACAGTCAAAAAATATTGCGCAACATTTTCATTATACAATGAAGTTGAAATGTTGGAGAGTGTTCTCCTTACTTTCTATTATTTGTTCCTCTGAACATAAAAAATGAATAAAGAATCACGACAGCCACAGGAGAAGCACTGGACTGCCGTTTAAAGAACGGTCCACGTCACTATCGAAGATTAGTTTAAAGGTATTTACACCAAGGTCTTGCAGGATCGTGAGGTGGGATCCCACATTGCTGGAAGAACGAATGCGCGACCGTTGAGGCCATGGGCGTTGTAACTGGCCCCTGTCATCTCCTCCACTAACAGTTGCCCGGCGTAACCGGGATAAGCCCCGCTTCCATATATGCCCGGACATGCTGAGACTGCCTCTAACGGAGCAGCGGCCTCTCCCTGGAAATATCCCGAGTTGAAGGGATTTGTCACTGCTCCGGCAACAGTCGTCGCAATGTTGATGATCATCCCGTCGATGCCCACGTCGCCGTTGGGCGGCAGCAGGGGAGGGCTCTGAGGACCGTAAAGAGGCTGATGAAATGGCCACGCGCACTGCCCCGGGCACTGACTTGCTGAGTTCCCCACCCACGCGTACGCGTATTCAATGTCTGCTCTGCTGCTTCCATGGAATCCGCATGAGCTACTGCAGAAGTTCTCCACCATAACATCGTCAGATGTGAGCACCAAATACAACTCCACCTCGCCATTGCTTTTCGTCTTCTCAGGCGGCGGCAGAGCTCTGGACTCGATAGCACTCTTCACCAGCGCGGCAATGTCACTTCTTTTCAAGGACTTTCCGAGAGAACAAGCTTCATCCAGCTTCTGCTTCCCCAGCCTAGGGTTTAAAGGTTGGGCTTGGTTTAATTTTGAAGGGGCAGAACCTCTGTAGGCCTCCGTTATTTTCCACCAGGCGGACACAGAGGGAGTGGCCTGCTTGCTGTTTCCCATGGCCAATGACTGCACAAAATCATTGACAATGGCACGCTGCGCGGAAGTGAAATTGCCGTACCAAATAAGATGAAGATTGACAATGGGTGTTGTGATAAACAGAGGGCCATTGTGGTATTCCAGAACAAGAGGCTCTTCTTCCACCAGAGCAGAGAGCTTTCTCCACCGAGCAAGGGGGCGAGCTGCAGCATCCACTGTGGACAATGCCGCCATACATATTAACAGCAAGTGAATATTAATCCTCTTAAACCCTAAAACAGCCATTTTTAGCTGTGTAAATTGGAGTTGGAACACAGATTTGAAAGATTAGATGTTCAATGAAGGGAAGAAGTGTGGTGTGGGAACAAGAAAGGAGGATGAGGCTTAAATAGGCAGAGAGAGGGAAGTCCGAGCGAGATGAATACCGCTGGCAGTCAGGCGCGGATAACCACTGGGCAGTTTGCAATGGGGTTTCCTGGCAAATTCCATTGTTGGCGTGGCGGCGAAAGAACATCTACATAATATTATTTATTCATTAAGTCCGAGGGGCGCTGCTTCGAAGAAAGGAGGAAGAAAATGTAACTGTTAATGCTTTGCTGGCGGGAAATTTGCTGTCATTGACAAGGAGACAATTTGTGGGATGGTGGTTTGAAGGATGGAATTATGTTAATATCTGTGTGGATAGCAAAAGCCACGTTTGAGAGACAACACGCGTTCCTCGTGGCACGCTTTCGCCGCCAGTAACTGGATATGTCAAAGATAAACGGGAATTATAAATGGTATTGCGCAGCACAGTTCCGGGTTTTAAATTTCATTTTTCCATATTTTAATGAAAAATTGAACATGGTGGTTTAAAGCAAGGAATTGTTCCTGGAGTGTAATGGGCATGCCGATAGGCATTTGAATTCAGTGAGAACTGTTTGGAAATGATGCTTTATCAAGGAAGTTTAAATTTTGCGGTAATTTTTAATTATTTATTTATCCTTGTACATAATAAGGGAATCGCCAAATCTTTCAGGTTTTGGCATTGTCTTGTTTATTCTATAATTATAAATTAATTTGGTACTAATTTTGTTATCAATATGCAAAAGATAAGTTATTATTAAAAATATGAGGAATATATAAAAAGTACGGTTGATTATATATATTTTTTAAAGTTTATACCTATTTAAATTTAAATGTATAGATAATTTCACATACATTGTAACTATTTTCATTGTAATATTTCAATTATTTATGTACATTGGTTTGATAAAATAGAGTTTGCTTGTAAATGTGTAATTTAATATTTTATTAAATAATCAATATTTTATATTCTTAAATGTTTAAGAATAATTAAATATGTATATAAAGTATAATAAAAAAATATTGAAATATTGTGGATTTGATCAAATTCATTGAAATTTGTAAATTTGGTTATTTCTTTTATAATTATACATAAAACATTTGTATGTTATTT
This sequence comes from Sequoiadendron giganteum, assembly GCA_007115665.2. Lineage (NCBI taxonomy): Eukaryota > Viridiplantae > Streptophyta > Pinopsida > Cupressales > Cupressaceae > Sequoiadendron > Sequoiadendron giganteum. The sequence goes on along the minus strand of CM021107.1, from coordinate 468,721,275 downwards.
TGACATTTAATTGTAATGTTTTAGATTTTCAAATAGTTCATGTTATTACATATCAAAGATGTAACTATGTTTATGTCAAAAATGTTTATTGGGTTCTTAAAGTGTATAAATGTAGTGATTCTAAGTAAATTAACACCCAACAAACTTTGAAGCATATCATCAATAGACTCTTAAAGCTTAGTAAAATTCATAAAATATTTTGTTTGAATGAAAGAAAAGAAGTAATAGCAACTTGATTCACATTTTCCTTCATATTACCATTCTTTGACAAAGTACTAGAATTTTAAAACATAAACTAATACCACTATTGTGATGATGTTGAACTCGAACATGGAGTATTTGTTGCTAAAAAATTAACCTCGAGACTCTTCAAATGTATGCACATATCTGAAAAAGATGGAAAACTGCTTAGGTGCACAATATTTTTATACCTAAAATTACTCCTTTAAGAAACATGATTTGTATTTATCATCATCAAATTGGTGTTTTAGTTTGTCACATAAAGATTTAAATCTAATAACACAACCATTGTTAGGCATATTACTCTTTTGTATGCCTATAATAAAGACATTAACAATAATTTTCAATCCCATTTTTATGTAAATGTGCTACAAAAATGCAAAAATAAGATCCTCAAAGTATTTGGTTGAACTCAAAATTAATGAATAAAACTATTAAATAAGATAATACTAAAGAATCTAACGGCTTAATTAAGACCACGTCATTATAAAAAAAATCATTACATGAACATTAAAATCTCTTTCTCTATTATCTAGTTTCAAAAAACTATACATAATCTTTTATTACAAAATACAATCTACTTTTAAAAATATTGAGTACCCTAAAATTTCACAAATATCTTACTTCTGAATTTAAACTTTATTTATTTTATATATTATTTTTATTATTATATTTTTTATTTTTCTCAAAGTTTTAAAAAATCTACATAAATAAATAATTTATTAAATTTGAAACATTGAAACATCAAAGAGTGGAGATAATATCTTGATACCTAAGGGATTGCTTGCCCCTCATGTGTTTGCCCACTCATTTCGTGGTCCACACATTTGAGTTGTATGATGCACACCACAATTGCCCATTTATTCATATACTATAGTATCTCCAAATTTGCAATGGGTATCAACAAAAATATGAATTATGGAGAAAGAGAATAATTTATGTGAAGGAATTTATGTATTTCCTATGTAAAAGGATTGTTGAAAAATTAAATACATTTAATTGTTACACCCCAAATTGTGAAGTTATTATTTACTACTACATACGGTAAATGTAAATGTAATGTGAATTCCAGAGATGAATTAATGATGCTTGTACATTGTTATCAATATGGATGTTATCTCATTTGATGTTGTTTCATTTGATGTTATCTCAGTTGATGTTATTCATGGTGAAATATTGCATAAAGGAGAATAGATGGTTATTGAATTGCTGGTATTCTAACTTTGAAGATGTTTATATATGTTGCTTATTGTTGTGAATAATTGACTGCCAAGTGCATGTGTTAGTGGTCATAGGAAAATGTTCATTCTCTAGGGGGAGGGGAAGTATCACTCGGGAGAAGATCTTGGTCGGGTAACCGATAAAGTAAACTATCTAAGCATACATACACCACATTAGAATGATTGAACTGAGTCAGTTTGTGGATAATAGGTAAGTCATCCTTAGCCAGTATGTCTGCATTAATAAAGGTCTTGTTTACTAGTGAGCGCATTATTGGGTGATGTTTATCTCTTTTGAGCTTTGAGTCTTCCCTTATGACACTATGTGGGTTGTGCTTCGGTTAAGTCTTTCGACTTTATGATTGGTTACCTTTACGCCGTTTCATATGAACATAAAATGTAGCATGTCTTTAGGTATATATATATATAAAAATACATATACATAGACCCATGTATGAGAGCATTAGCAAATGCCCATATATGTGAGTAGAAATACTCATCGAGGTACATACATGAGGAAACAACTATGCCTATATATACATATGTGTGGGTATAGACACTAGGTCATGATCATTCAATATCAAATGGATTACTTGATTATCGTATTACCATATAATGAATATGTTTGTACATATATATCAAATGGATATATATATATGTATATGTATATATATATATGTATGTATATGTATATATATATATATGTATGTATGTATATGTATATACATATATATACATATATATATGTATACACAGATACACTTGCAAGTGTTAATGCTTATTGGAGAAGTGTACATATGTATATATAATATATGTATATGTGTATAAAAATATACACGTATTATTATTTGCAGTATAAAGATAATAAGAGATATACATCCGATGGAATGGTTATATATAAACATATATAAATGTATGGAAATGTGCATATTCTTGATGAAAACTGATAAGAGGATAATCATTTGAGGTATCGAATGTATTTAACCAATAAAATATAAATATATATATACATATAAATATATAAGTATAGTGGATATACTATATATATATGTATATATGGTAAGTGCACCAAGATGGCTCCCAAAAAGGGGACTTAAGTGGACAGCTTTTTTCTGAAATCAAGAAATACTGACCTTGGACGTCAAATTGAGGATACTTACACTCAAAATTTTGAGATGAAACAAAAAGAAGGATTCAAGTGCTCTGAGTCTACTTTCTAAACTACTAATTTATTTTGAAAATGGTTTAGATTAAGGGGTTAAAACGAGGGACGTACACAAATTGGTGTTGTTTTTGTCAAAAAAGCATAACATAGAAACTCTTGTACAACCCTCGTACAATGAACTTTTTTTTAGTATTTTTAAAATCGCTACAGTCAAAAGTTAGCTAATAGTATGTAGTTGATGCATGATTTTTCTGATAATTTTTTAATGAATGTTTTATTTTGTACTAATTTTCGAAGTGGACACTTCCTGAAAAACAAAATTTTGGCTGTGCTACCCCTACAAATTTTGGAAACTAATTGAATTTTTTTTAATTGCTTTTTTTTAATTTGTAGAATGGAGTCTAGTTTCTAAAAATGTAATTTATTTGAAAATTCAATGACCGCTTAATTTATAATGAAAAAAACACCAAACACTACTTTTTGGCAAAAAAGAGACGTACAAACCAAAAAAATTATGGATGAAAGGCTTAACATTGTCAAAAAGTGAAAAAAATTACATCGTTGGATAGCTAAGAGAGAACCCAACATTACCCATGTGTTTGATTTTTTCGATATTGAACCACATGCAATCTTGACGGTGAACATGAACCCGATTACGTGAAAAATTGTAGAATTTGCAAAAACATGTCTCTATTCGTTGAGAATGCACTCTAAGCCTTTGGGTTGGTATTCCAAGGAAAATACCAATCCTGAGGCTTGAGGATTACCAAAGCAAGATACAACGCGAGCGCGTTATATCTCAGTTTTGACATGTTTTGTGAATGTAGTTTTTACGTTTTGTGAATGCATTAACAAAATGCGAGCACGTTATAACGCGCTCACATTTTGGTCTACATTGAAATTTTTTTATTCTCTTTTTCTTATCTCTTTCCTCTTGTTATCTTTTAGGGAAACTATATACATGAAATAAACATTTAAGTATAAGTTGACATTTACATATGGACATTTACTTTCTTATACTTTAAGTTATATTTCATGTATATAGGTAGGATGTTTGAGAGTGGTTTCATATCTCTAGGAGTTATAATGCAAATTCAAGTTTACGGAAGATTTTAAAAATTTCAGACTTAGTCAAATTTCAATAATCAACATGTCAAATTTTAGTAATCAGGAGGTTAGATTTTAGTAGTCAGCAAGTTATATCATCTTTCTCTCTCACTCTCTCCTTCTCTCTACTCTCTATCTCTCCACTCCCTCTCTCTCTCCCTTCCTCCCTCTCTCCCCTCTCTCTCTTCTAGTTTTTGGAATATCTCACAAATTTCAAACTTAGTCAAATTTCAATAATCAAGAGGTCAAATTTCAGTAATCAAAAAATTATATTATTTCTCTCTCTATCTCACTCATTTTTATCACTTACACTCTAGACCTCTCTCTCACTATCTCTATCCCTTTTTCTGACTCTCTCTCCCTTGATCTCAAGAACTCTCTCTATATCTCTCTCCTTTTCCCTCTAATTCTCTCTACCTCACTTCTCTCTCACTCCTTCCCTCCTTCCCTCTCTACTTATCTTTATCTCCCTCCCTCCATCTCTCTCTCTCTCTCTACCTACCTACCTCTCCCTCCATCACACCCTACCACTCTCTTTATTTCTCTCTAGCTAACCTCTCTCTCACCTCCCTCCCTCTCCCTCTCTTCTACCCTATCTACTCTCTATCTCCCAATCACTCTCTACCTATCTCTACATCCATCAAACCTTACCACTCTCTCTCTACACCTCTC
>CM021107.1:468670894-468716771 GCA_007115665.2 Sequoiadendron giganteum | reverse complement strand
ATACAACTTGCTAATTATTGAAATTTGACATGTTGATTATTGAAATTTGACTAAGTCCAAATTTTTTGAGATCTTCCAAAAACTAGAATTTGTATTGTAACTCCTAGAGATCTGAAACCACTCTCAAACATCCTACCTATATACATGAAATATAACTTAAAGTATAAGAAAGTAAACGTCCATTTGTAAATTTCAACTTATACTTAAATGTTTATTTCATGCATATAGTTTCCCTAAAAGATAACAAGAAGAAAGAGACAAGAAAAAGAGAAGAACAAAATTTCAATGTAGACCAAAACGCGAGTGCGTTATAATGCGCTCACGTTTTGGAAATATTTTTTTGATTTCAAAAAATGCACATTTTTGAACTCAAAATGCGCGCATTTTTTGAAATTTAAACCATAACGCAAGCGTGTTTTACTATAAAGCGCTTGTGTTTTTGCTATTTCGGGATGAAAAAGTAAATTGTCCACAAATTTGCTACCCATTTCCATGCACCTACCCTATAATATAAATATATATATTACATTTTCTTATAAGGGAAACAACGCTTTATATATGTATATATATACATTACATATTAGTCTTAACTTTGGAAATCAAATTATTTCTAAATTTAATTCTTAACCTTGGAAATCGAATTATTTCTAAATTTAATTCTTAACCTTGGAAATCGAATTATTTATAAAATTGCTTAAATGAGTCAATTTAATAAAAGGATCGAATTGATATAGACTTCAATTCACGTATTGGACTTTGGCTTAATTTATGTTGATATAGTTATGAGAGGAAATTCAGACTTTGAAACAAACACGACACTGAGAGAAATCATGCAACACCTGCTAATGGAACACGCAGGGATTAATCCATGAAATGCATTTAAATCTTAAAAGCTTTGACCAGGTCAAAAGCTGAAAGCTTGACTTAGTTCAAAGCGATAAATGATCTTAATCGACTCAACCAAAAAAATAGTCAATGTTGTCTATGTTTAAATGAAATATGATTGACTTATTGGATTATGAAAATATCGCCATCTCACAACTTTGGTGCCACCTTTGAAACCATTTTCTGTAGGTGTTGATTTATGAATTTCTCCATGTGCTTTTGGAAATAGTCTTCATATTGCTGGCAGAATTGGAAGTCGACTCACCATGGACATTGTTGAGTGCAGACTTATTTTAGCCCCACCTCCTATTTGAACAATTCAAATGACAATGGTATCAATTTACATGCCAAGGTTGTACGAGTTTGGAGAGTTGGGTTCTCTATAAATAGTCACCAACTCTCTTGTATCGCACCATTCACCATTCTCATTCTCTGCATTAGCTTTTGTCATTAATCTTTTGTGATTTCCTTATACACCAATTACGTATCATCTTGTGCATTAATATATGTTTGTTCTTCACATTTCTAAGTAAACATTATTTGCAGCCAGTAATCACATTTATGTGGGTTCATTAATACCATTGAGGGAGGCGTATCATACCAAAGGAATACGCCTTTGTTGGTTGTTACATCTGAGTTTTACCAGTTCATTATATCTGATTTTTGAGTGTGAGAAGAGTGGAGGTTGTGAGGAAGAGTTGTCTAATTCTGAGAGAAGAATGCTTTCAACAAGAGAGGAAGAGTTTTTTAATTATGAGAGAAGAGTGTTGTCAACAAGAGAGGAAATGCGAATTGAGTTGAGAAGCTGAATTGAACTAAAGGGAAGGCTACATTTTCATCACTTTGGGGAAAAGAGATAATAGGCATAAGATATTCTACTTCTTATTATTTGCAAAGAAATTATTATGTTGCATGAAATGTATTTTTTGTCTGTGCATAAGAAGTAATTATGTTTGTCTTTTGAAAAAGGAATTGAAGCCTTTAGGTTGCTTTTATAATGTGGTTTTAAGTACTCCATAATAGGAGAGTTTGCTTGACGCAAATACTTAATTGTATTAGATATGTCAAAGAGATTACTTGACTGAGGAATTCAACTATGTTACATGTGATACAACATATGTACTTAATTATACTAGATATGTTTGAACATGAGATTCAATGTGTTTATATTTACTCCATAGTAGGAGTTGAGTGTGTATCTTAGTTATTATATACTAGGCTTGATTTGAATGCAAGAGTCACTTGAGGTACACCCAGCTAAGTTATTAGTTTAACTCGAAAAGCTTGTGTTACTCCTAGGATAAATAATCTAGTATGGGAGGGTGCTTGTGTACTTACTTGCTATAAAACATGTGATTTCTCCTTGGAGAGGGCATTTAGTATGGGAGATGGATTAATATACTTACACGTAGGTTGAGTTATCCAAGTATATAGTTTATCTAGGATGATGGACTATCCATAGAAGGAATACCTAGGTTGTGTACTTACCAGTTAAGTAATTAATTCCAAGTAGATCAATATGGTTGTAGGTTATCTGGGATGATGAACTATCCATTGAATGAAATACCTATGCATAGTTGAAGATGGCCTTAATTCAAATCGGCCATGATTAGTGTATCTGGTAGATGACTCTCAGTCGTTTATTGAATTAAAACTCTTTGATCAAAGTAGTGCAATGTACATACTCCACTTTAGATTGTGTGCCTCCACTAGATAGGTTGTGTGATTATTGAGACTACACTGTTAGTTCACCTTGATCCAGTATTACATGCTAGTTCGAGATTGTGGGATTACAAGGTTCTAGTTATGTAGGACACAACACTATGCTCAGTTGATTGTCGTTATTGGTTACTCTACCAATCTCTTCATCGAAGTGATGGGTCATTTATCGAATGATAGATGTGTGAGGAACCACATTAAGAGTCTGTGGTTGGCAGAAAAGCGCTTGAGTGATGCTTCTCCTCCATAGAAGGCAACAGAAGAACCAAGATTTGAAAGGGAAGATCTTGGACCGTCTTTCAACTATTAGTTCTAAAGCTCATTGGAGCGATGTTTGTAAAGGTATGTATTCTTCTTACATATACTTGTGAAGTTATTGTAATGAAGTGGAATCTTTATTGTAATATGATATGGCATCTTGTTCATATATTTTCAATAAAAGAAAGAAAAAATGTATTGCACTGACTTGTTACTTAGTCTTATGGTGTAATTTTTGAAATTTTTTACTTTAGCGAAGGGTTGGCACGTTGCATTAGTGATATGGAGATTTCTTAATTAAATTATTTTAAAATGTATTTTTCATTCTAATCATTTTATCTAGTTGAATGAGTCAAAAGGATAAAAAAAATTCATAGTCAAGAAAACCCAAACATAATTAGAAAATACTCAAAAATATCTTATAGAAATTTGAGTTTGAATAGTGCTTTAAAAAATTATGTTGCCTATAATTTTATGTTATGTTGAAATTAAGATATTGCATCCTAAAAAAATCAATTTCAATGTAGCACTATTTATTATTCGTTTTAGATGTTCATTTAGGGATTTTAAGCTTTAGAACTTTTTTTCTTCCTACTTAGAACCATTGTAACCTATCAATATTTTAAAAGAAAAAATTTATAATTTTTTGTATGTAAATATAATAACCCTTGTATGTAATATCTCACCTTTAAAGAAGTAAAAAATGCAAATAAGAGGTAAAAAAAAATTACATTTGCAATTCACTACTAGAATATAACCATATATAAGATTTGAAACCCAATAAATGACTTTTCATTATAAATTATAAGGATGAATTTCTCACATAGTGTGATCAACACCATTGATATTCAAAATAATAATATAGAAAAAATATATCTTCTTAAATTGGAAAAATGCATATATATTAATAAAAGAAAAATAATGTACAAGACCAAAAGAAAGCCTTAGTGAAGCACTTCCAAGCCAAGAAACCTAAGAGTAACAATTCAGGTTTAAATATAGCTATAATTAAGCATTACATAAAAAATACTTGATCTAATTATAAATTTATAATGATATCTTTAAAGTGTGACAAAATTTGTTGTGCAAATAGAAAAATCCAATAAAGTATACAATCAAAACAATATGATAACTTGTGTGATCAAAACATTGTAATAAGTTGTGTGGACAAATAAATATTTAATAAGCTTTGAAATTAGAAAACAAAAAAGGAAATACTTATCACATTGAACGAAAATGATAGATTGATTTTTATTTCAATTTGTATTTTTTTCCCCTTAAAGATTAATGGACATGAATTTTATTGATTAAGAGTGGTTGTTTGTGGGTTGGGTTAGAGTAAAATTTAAAATTATAATGTTCTTAAATAAAATTATAAGAAATTTTTGTATTAAATATGATAATACAAATGTAATTAGATGTTAATATATATTTTTTATGTATAATAAATTAGATTATAATATATCTAATAAAAATTAACTAGCAATTTCACCTTGGTGTGCAATGGGTACGTCGAAGAGGTGGGGAAGGTCAATTGGGGAAAACTTTGGTCTATTTTTTGCATGAATTTGTGTAGTACATGACATCAATTAGTAGTCCATTTATCAAATGATGTTTTTTGTGCAAAAAAGGTCTCAATCTTGAAGTGATAGCTTCAAATCAACTATGCACATTCACTTTGAAGGATCCAAACATGACTAAACCAATACCTTTGAATGAGAAAGATAATCAAGCACATTACCAACAAGTGTATGTTAAGTTTGCAATATGGGGTGAGGGAGAGAGAGAGGGAGAGATAGGGATAGATAGAGGGAGAGACATGATAGAGAGAGGGAGACATGTCTAGAGATAGAGGGGGGGGAGATGAAAATAGAGGTAAAGATTATGATAGAGGGATAGAGGAATATGGAGACAAATAGATAGAGAGATAGAGGTAAATGGAGAGATAAAGACAAAGAAAGATAGGGAGATAGAGAGGGAGAGATAGAGAGATATAATTAATTTTCCCAATGAGTTTTTAGTGGTAAGCTATGTTGTATTATGCATTTTAAGTTGATACAAATATAATTTTGTGATGGTAGAAATGGGCCCTTCTTTTGTAATGAGATGAAATGTTCATAGTTCTTAGTATGTTAAATTCTAGTCCACTGGTGTCTTGATACATATGTACTAAAAGAATTATTATCTCTAAAGATTAAAAATTATTTATATCAAAGCAATGGGCATTAAAGTAGATCCAACTTGTTCTTTTGAAGAGAATATGCCTCTTTACTACAAATTTTACATTTTATTTTTCTTTGTTGTTTCATTAGTAAAATCTATGTATCATAGAGAGAGGAATATAAAAAGAGAGATAGATTATGAAGAAGAGAGAAAATAGATATATAGAGGGAAAGATAGAAAAGTTGGAGAGAGGGGGCAAGAGGAAAAGAGTGAAAGAGGAGACAGAGAGATACATTTATATATATATATATAGAGAGAGAGAGAGAGAGAGAAAGGTAGGAGATGCGAGAAAAATAAGAGATATAAAGGGAAACAAAGACTAGTTTTTGATCAACTATTATGTGCCAATAATCCAAAGATGTCACATGTCCATAGGAATCCACCTCTCCACCCATCTCTCTCTATGTCACTCTATCTGACTATCCATCTCTATCACTTTATGTCTCTCTATCTCTTTGCATCTCTCTCTCTTATTTCTCTCTATACCTCTCATGCTCTATTTTCCCTAAAATTTGAAACTTAAATCTCAATGAAAATTTTAAATAGAATAAAACTAAATGCAAAGTCAAAATATACAGTAAATTAAAAAGTAAAATAGAAGAATTGAAATACTAATAAAATATGTACCTAAGAAATATAATTAATATTTTACAAAAAATATTAAAATTAATTGAAAGACAAGCTCAATATTAATAAATAAATAAATATTATTTAAATTCAACCATAAATATAGTTAAATTTCTAAAATGAAAACCCTACTAAACTATATTAAAAATGTTAAAGCTAAAATTTTAGCTTGTATATTAACATTCCAAGAAACCTATTAAAAAGGAAAAAAAATCAATTCATAATTAATTTGCACAACTTAATTATCCAAAATAATTATCTAGGGTATATATTGTGTCATCTTTGATGGTATGTTCTCTATTCTTTTGCATGTGGATTTTGAATACTTGTTTGAATATATTTCTCTATTTGGGTTATGTGGAAATTATCTTGGGTGGATGCATATTTCCTTTCATAGATTAAACCCCAACATGAAGAAGAAAGTAAAAACAAAAATAAATAAGATGTTGGTTGTCGAAATAATCAAACTGGTAGAGGATGCAAACTGGATAAGTCCAATGGTAGTGCAAAACACAAATATTAGAGAGATAAGGGTGTGTTTTGACTTATGGGATTTAAACAAGGCATGCTTACATGATCCATTCCCCATACCTTTTATAAAATAAATATTAGAATTTGTAACCAGAAGGGAGATATATTCATTCACCAATGGCTTCTCTAATAACCACCAAGTAAAAATCAAGGAAGAGGATCAATCGAAGAAAACTTTTGCTACTGAATGGGGTTCCTATATGTACCTCATAATGCCATTCGAACTAAAGAATGCCCTAGTGACATTTATCTGGATAATGATTAATACTTTTAAAGATTCTATTCATGACTTCTCAGAAGTATATTTAGATGATTGGATAGTTTATGGCCTTGTGAAGGACTGTGTCCAGGTCCTTTGAATGATGCTAACCCAATGCAAAAGCATGCAAATATCACCAAACTTGAAGAAATGTGCATTCATAGTACCGTATAGGACACTTCTTGGCCACATCATATGCAAGCAAGGGTTGATGGTGGACCTGATGAAGGTGGCTTTAATTCTCAACCTACCCCCACCAAAGATCGCTTTGAAAGTCAATAAATTTTTTGGATACACTAGATATCATCGGAAGTTCATCAAAGGGTATGTTGGAATAACAACCCCATTAGATGATCTTTTAAAAAAGAAAGTCGATCAGAGTATAGAATGGAACAAAGAAGCACAAAAGGTTTTGATACATTAAAATACAAAATTGTAGAGGTACCAATCTTAATATTTCTAGATTGGAACAAGCCCTTCCATGTTCGTGTCAATGCCTTTGGTATAGCAATAGGCATGGTACTCACCCAACCTAAGGGCAACAAGGACCATCCTATAGCATTTGCTAGTAGGAAACTATTTGTGGTAGAAAAGAACTATACTACAATAAAGAGAGAAGCACTAGAAATGGTCTATGTGTTACAAAAGTACATACATTATTTACTATCTATACCATTCACGTTCTTCACAAATCATGAACCCCTTAAAAACCTACTTAACAAACCGGTTTCTCATGGACGCATCTCTAGATGGTTGTTGTTGAACTCCAAGAATTTGACTTTAAGATATCATGGTGAAGCCCAAAAAGAATAACCAAGGGCTAGACTATTTGTCAAGGATTAAAACCAGAGAAGAGCTACCCAGTACACGTTTATTCTATATTACTGTGGTACCAGACAAGTTGGAAGATATTGCTATTTTATTTTCTACAAAATAATTCCCAAAAAACATATCACTGCAAGACAAGCAATCGTTAGTATAGAGAGTTGCACCATATACTTTGGTAGAAGGAGAAATCCACCATTTGGGGAAAGACGATATCCTAAGGAGATTTCTACATAAACATGAAAGGAAATCTATCTTACAAGAGACACATGAAGGAATTGTTAGAGGTCACAATTTTAGAGAAACTACCACAAGAAGAGTAAAACTAGTAGGCTTATGGTGGCCAACTTTACACAACGAGGACAAGGAATATGCCAATGGATGTGATATCTTCCAATGGGTAGGGAGACCTACCACATGAGATGAGATGCCCCTAATACCTGTATTGTCAAAAAACCTTTCAAAAAGTGGGGAATAGAATTTATAAGACTAATTAACCCTCTAGAAAAGCAATCTAAAGCCAAATTCATTATCACGAGTGGAATATTTGAAAAAATGAGCAAAGGCAGAACCAACCATAGATTGTACCACTAATACTACCACCAATTTCCTATATGAAAAAATCATCACAACGTATGGGTGTCCTCTCAACAAGTGAGTGATCTAGGCATACACTTTGTGTTGAAAATGAAGGTAAATTTTTAGCTTTAAAACTTGTAAAACTGTGTGACTGTAAATCTAATTAAGTATTCTTTGTCACAATTAATAGTGCATGATTAATTTGTTTAGATCAATTATTTGTCAATGATTTATTATGTTAAATCAATTTTATCTTTTATAGAACTAGACAAAAGATTGTAGAAGAAATGTAGACAAAAGATAGAAGTGACACAGTATATATGTGGAGAAACCCTTTCGGGAAAAAAAATTCACCATAACCGATATTTCTTGTATTATTTAATCTCATAATAAGATTACAATAACACTGTATCAATCCTTGATTGATATGCTTCATTTCTCTTCAACAATGCTTCTTCACAACTTGCAATAAACTCATATGAAACTCTCTACAACTTGCTGCAATAAATAGTAAATTATGAGCTTTATAAACTCCTAAGAGCTGACAATTACAAAGCATTAAAGCCTCTCTCAAAAACCTATGCCTAAAATTTCCAAGTAGAGTTCGACCTCCTAAACAAGAGTCAAAACAAAGTATTCCTCAAAGTTGGTGCCCCAAACTGTCCACTTAACTAAACTCTAGTCTTGAAGATATCTTGGAAGCTTCTCCTCAAAGTTGGCGTCCAATAATGGGCCCACTTAACTGAACCTTGAAAATATCTTATCATGCATACGGTGTTAATTGAAAGATGCCAACTTGGGCACCCAAGGCAGGTCCAAGTCAATTTGAGTTAACTGAAACATATCTCTCCATCAATTTATGCAAATAATGTGCATGCTTGATCACCTCCACTTAACTAAAAGTATCCACCTGTTATCTGTCATGCAACTGAAGCTATTAGCCATGCAAATCAAGTCAACTAACATGTAGCTCAAAGTAACCGCATGCAACTCAAGTTAACTAGCATGCAACTCAAAGTAACTGCATGCAACTCAAGTTAACTAGCATGCAACTCAAAGTAACTACATGCAACTGAAGATAACTAATCCATAACTGAACTAATAGTGCCACTCCATGCTTGTAAATATCAATCCTTATATTGTAGGAACAAGACATGCATTATTGAAGTGTTATCAATCCTCCAAACAATTAACTAAAGCAAGGTGGGTTCCACCTTCCATGTGGGTGCCCCATGTGCTCCTATCTTGTAGGAGCTCAAAATGGATGTCCCCACATGTTCCTATTATTTAGGAATAATTACAAATATCAATTTACATGTTCATTTCATTCAAATTTAATCTCTTTCTAATCCTAGTGTTGGGGAACACTTTCCAAGGACTTAGGAGATACATGAAATATGTTTAGGATTGCAATTAAATGGCATCCTATTCCCAACACTTTGTGAACAAGATGATAAAGGAGTTATTCCAGTATTTTATGATAACACATAATAGAATCTCACCATATCATCCGCAAGTAAATGGAGCTAGTGAAGCACTCAACAAAATAATTGGGAAAGCATTAACAAAGATGTGGTGGGAAATGAACAAATTGGGATGTCAAGATACTTGTAGTACTTTGGGCATACCATACTTCTTATAAAAGTACTAGAAAGTTCACACCATTTCAGTTGGTATATGGGATTGATGCAATAGTACCCATGAATTTCATAATTCCTAATATACATACCGCATTAACCTTGTGATTAGAAGAGGATCAATCCTTGATGATGAGAATAGAAAATTTGGAGAAACTAGATGAATTCCAATAGATTGCTATGTATAACCATTGGTTGGAAAGACAAAGACAAAAGGTATGACACAACCGAAACTTGTGGTTAAAAAAATTCCAAACAGGGGATCTAGTATTGTTATATGATAGCAAGTTTAAAAATCAAGAAAAACTTAAAGTTTGGTGGTTAGGACCATACTACATTAACAACATAATCAAATCTGAAGTGGTAAAATTGAGATAATTGGATGGTACACTCGTAACCGGGAACATTAATGAAGCACGACTAAAACATTATTACCTACCACTAGATTGAACATATTAAACCATAAAACATGTGATGTATAATATGTACCATAGTTAGACCTTAGGAGAGATCAAAATAAAAAACATAAGACACCTATCAAATCAGCCTAACAGCTCAAAAAACCCATGAACCGAGAAGCACATTTAATAACCAACTACCACCCCACTATGCCACAACTCATACCCCACTAACCTAAATTATATATAATGCCATGTCCCTATTTCATTCCTCAGAGTTGTGATCACAAGTGAAGTTTGCATTAATCATCCTCTAAGCATTTCATAACCTCTCAAAAAACTCACCAATCCCTCTTGCACTAAAATGGCCGCTTCCACAGTAATAAAAGTGTCTAAGAAGCCTAGACCCGCATTTAAAAGGTACCCCTACAAGGAATTGGAGACCAACAAAAATGGAGAATTCTTGTCAGTACCCCATAATGTCGTCTATTTGGAGGATATCCAAAAGTACATCCATGAACAAATAGCTAAAATCAACCATAAAAAGTTGGAGGACCTCTGATACAAGCTACTAGAAAATGATGAAAAAACCTACAAACCAGCATATATAGAGATTGGTCAAAATAATCTCTACATATGAAAATTTTACCTAGATTTATGTGATGAGGAGGAATGGGGTTGAATTGTGCTAAGTCGAGTACACGACGAATTCATGTACATGGATAAGCCCTACAAAATCAAAAAGTAAGCCATCCACACAATCATAGGGTTCAAGATGGTAGGCGGAGTTCCAGCCAAAAAGGCCATAAAAAATAGTGAGGTAGAAAAGCTAATTGGGGCTACCTTTAATAGCAGAAGCTTGAGCCTAAAAAAAACAAAAATCTCAAAGTCTGGTATGCAGTAATGTGCATTGCGTATAAGATCTATTATTCCAATTGGGAGGATTCCACAACTACCACCGCCATTCACACCACCCACCAAATAGTGATAGAAGGCAAGGACTTTGACATGTGTGAAGTCATGAGGGAGTAGCTGGTGGAGAATATCAAAAAATTAAGATTCCAAGTACCATTTTTAGTATGGTATGTTACTCATTTGTTTAATGTTTTATTTCCTAAATGAGCTACCAAACTTGAAGGGGAAGGTATAGCAACTTAACCAGACCATAGCAACATAAATAGAATATCACATATGTTAATTTTCAAACCAACAATCTTACAAAGCCGCATACTGGGGCATTTTCAAGACCTTCCAAAAACAAATGCAACAAAGGGAAAGGGTCTCCTTTGCATCCACACAACAATATACCAACACAATAACTTTTTTAGTGGACAAAGACTACACATATATGGAGGTAGTTGAACCTCAGACCATCTGGATCTCAACATTTTCATATGAAGTCTCGACACAAGAGATAGATGCTTATGTGAAAACCTTACTCTGAAATCCCAAGGATACCCATGCAGAAAGGTTTGGGACCTTTAAAGAGGTGATAGAGGGAAAATTTGGCCAAGAAGCCAAAGAGGACTTGTAGAAGAATAAAGACAAACTATACAAGAAATGGGGCATACTAGAGGGAAGGTTCAAACAGTTTGTGGCTACTACAACACAATCAAAACCTTCCGAGAGAAGATCAACATGGTCCGACATCACCCCACCGAGGAAATCAGAAGGACCCTCAACATTTGCACCAACAATGTCTCAATCGGGGAAGCTTCCACAAGCCTTGAAAAGAACCAAACAAGTGAGGCCTAAACAAATGGTTCAAAGGAAAATGGAGGTGAGGGAAAAAGAAGTCAAAATAGAGGAAATATCAGAAGAATTAGTTGAGCAACTGCTCTAAAAGAAGAAAAGAGGATAATATACTTCAATGATCCCTCCACCAGACAAAGCAAAGTAGTCATAGGCAACTCCAATATCACCAGAGATAAATCCATAACAACAATCCCCAGAACAACCTCAAGAAATAATAAACATATTGGCAACCTATAATGCCATCATCCATCATGGAATTCTACCATAGCTCCTCAAAATGTACGCAGATTATAATGAAGAAAATAAAGGTAGAGTAATTCAGAGCTTGGTGCACTATGTGAACCATTCTAATAATGGCCTTGAAGAGGCAATGAGAGAATTTCTAGAAGAGATTGGCACATAAATAAGGATGAAACTGGCTAAGGCCTTGGCAAGGGATGGAGAAATAAAGGAGCAAGCAATCTCCTCAATTAGCCCGACCATTACAGAAGAAGAAAAATAAGTGCACAAGCACAATAACTCTAGAATAAATAACGGATTGATAAACTCATGGTGGGTGATCCAAAGTACATGGCGACCATTTGAAAGGAAATAAAGGACACTACTAAGAAGTTGTATAAAGAAATGATAAGGAAAAAAGAGCAAGTTGAAGGATCGACTCATGAAGATACCAACCCTGAGGAAATTGAGACCAACTCGAGAGATAAAACAAAGAGACAAGAAGGAAAGGAAAAGAGCTCCGAAGGAGAAGGGGAGAAGAATAAGGAAGATTCTAGAGAAGTCTCTACACCCTCTAATACTATCTCTTTGATAAAAAACTTATTGGCTCAACAACAATAGCTTCAACTAACACCACCCCCACAACTACTACAAGTGTCATTGGTGGGGTCCCAAGTGAACTTATCTGGTATGTCACCCCTATAGAAGATACAATTAGGGGACATTTTCAATGCAACCGCTCAAGAAGAATTATTGAAGGAGCATGTCCAACATGTCGAGCAATTGGAAGATGTGGTGCTTACCTTGTAGAATGATATTCCCCATCTTCCATGGGATACCTCACTTCCACTACCACAATAACTGAAGTAACTAGTGGATAGTTTGCAAGTAGATTTTACCTTCGTTAAGGCTAACATCGCTAAAAAGGCCAAAGAGGAGTTAACTAAAAATAATACCGAGTAATTCACTAAGAGGTGTGCTACTGCACACTCCCAACTCGAACAACAGATCAAACAAATTGAAGATAGCATAAAAGAGGCCAGAGTAGTATATCAATTTTTCTTATAATAGCCAAATACAACCAAGAACCTTCAAAGCCAGATCATTCAATTTGAGGACCAAATCACACAAGTGGCCTACAATCCCCTAGATCAAGATCCAACCGGAGCTACAAGGGACGAGGTGGAGAATATGCACATTCATCTACAATAGCTCCACACCCAAGGGGAGCTAGTAAAAGAGTAGATACAATAGTTGAGAGAGTCTATTAGTAGCGAGTTGAAATTAATATCCCATTTGAAGGAATCAAAATAAATAACTTCCCATATTTCAATCCCAACCACTCTTTGAGAAGCTGAACATACACTAGCACAGATCCAAGGGTAGGTAGGCACGCACCTGCAAGCATAGGCACACTGGACGTCTACATTGGCCAAATTGAAGGTATAATGCCATCATCTCCTTCCCAACTAAGCACCATGTCTTGAGGACAAGACATCATTTTAAAAGGGGGATGATGTTGGTAGGTTAAGGGCAACAACAAAAGATATTGTAGGGTACCAAAAGAGGCCCACAATATCGAGAAAGACACTATCTATAGATAGGAGTCATGTCCCTTCAAAGGGAATACATGTATATATGTGATGTAAATCATAGGTGAATAGGGATAAGGAAAAATGACAGAATAATAAAGAACTCTATCTTGTAGTAGAGACCAAGACCTGCCTTTTGTACCTGTTATGATATAATACAAGGAGTTATAAGGATTACTTATGCATGTGTCATGAATATATGAATATTTTCTTTGTTGTTATGATGCTATATGATATGTATTCCTTCTAGATTAGTATCACGCATGCTTGTTTCTCTTATTGTATCCTCTTGGGTATAAAAAACTACACAAGGAGTGTTGGGGTCCAGATCTCTAGACTGTACTTTCCCCATTTCTCTTGCCAACATTGACACTCCTCTTGCAAATATATAAAACCTTAAAGATAAACATATTTCTAAAAATAAAATCATTTTTTTGTGACTTGTGGGACCCCATTAAATTTAATTGGAAATCTTGGAAACAACTCAAATCTCAATTCAAACTTTCCCAATCAAACAAGTTTCCTCTTCTAAAATCCTAGCAACTTGTTATTCTCAAACTTTCTTGTTTGTTGCTCATACCTTGGCATGATAGGTTCCTTAAAGATTGGAAATATCCCAAAAAGTGAAGATTTTGATTCTTCCCTCTCAAAATTGTTTGTAGAAATGTCCTCCCCTCACTCTCCTTAACTCCCTAACTTAACCTTAAATGGAAATGCAATTTCAACCAATCTAGATGGAACAAACTAAGATCTAAAATTTGGAGGTCCAAAACAGACGTTTAATCCCAATTGACAACTTGGAAATTTTTCCACGTTAAAGTGCCTATTGGTGAATGACCTTTCTTCATCTTTCCTCCTCCTTCATGCCCCTTCTATGCTAAAAAGGGGTACATTAAGCATGCGTTTTGGCTCTAACCTCATTCCCACAACCTATGGTGTTATCTTTTCTCTACTCTCCCTACTCTTTTTCCATAGCCTTTGTCCCAAAGATTGACACTTCTCGATCTTTCTCCACACCACAATGTCATTACTTAGACCTTTAAACAAATTATCCTTAAATACATTTGGAGATTCAATTCATGGTTTCCTTCTCTCACACTTTTTTCCTTACAAATTGAAACCTTGATGCTCTATGTGAATTTCTTCCTCTATATAGTCAAATTGCAATCTATTCTCCAAGTTAATCACGATCTTAAAAAGAACTTTGGTTAATCTACAAACTCAAATCCAATCATTTTGAAGCTAATGTAGGATATTAATTCCATTTGATATGTTAATTACAAGCTTGATAGCATTTACAACTTGTGTGCTACAAATGATAGTTGTGGTGAATTTCAATCTTCATGCTTTAGAGGATTACTCTTATGGTGGATCTTCAAGAAGATACTATTTTTCTATCATGGTTTTGGAACTAAGTTTTCATATTTCTTGTGCTTCATATGATGAGGATTATTTGCCTACTAGTTCCTTCACTTGAATGGAATTTCTTGATTGTGTTCCATTTGCGAATCCTATGCCTACAATGATGTGATCTTGGAACTAGAGAAATTGAGGAAATTTGACTGTAATTTGTGCCCCCTTGTTAGGTATTGCACTAGTACTATTAATAGAGTTTTTGATATACATGCAGAATTGATTGAATGGTGATAGGAAATTGATCAATGATTGGAGTGTTGTTTTGATGATTTCGATCATGTGGTTTTCCTTGCTTTCTAATGTCTTTCTGATGAAATACTTTATTAACTGATTGAACAACTTTCTTTGTTCTACTAATTTTTATAGTTTTGTAACTTTTTCGCTTTGTTGAATTCTATTTTCTTTTTCCTACTATAACTACTCATACAATTACTCGCTATAATACTATTGTCTTCTCAATCCAATTAAAAGATAAAATCTTATATTGAATCATCAAATATTGAAATTTTAATGAGATAAAAGAGAAGAAATTTTCAAAACTTCAATAGAAATTTGAGACGAAAGATTTGAAATACTTTTGAAATTGAAAATTATATTTCATGTATGAGGTCAAACTCTCAAACCTATACAAAAGAGTAGGAGTAACTATTATATGAATCTTTATTTAGATATCTTGAAATTAAAGCTGAAAACATTATTTTTTCAAGGAGATGAAAAAAGTAATCTTTAAAAAAAGCAAGTTCCAAGTAGCTATATGGGTGCACTATATTAACTCCTAATACTTTGTAGACATTGTAAATACTACTAGTGTAGTTTGTTTTCTAATTGAACAAAGTAAAACTTAAATTTTTTTTAAAAGGGACAATTAAAAAAATTGCGAAGAAATTAAGAATACGATAACTAAACTTTAGTGGTTACACTGAATGCCATAAGTCGTGTCTTCTAAGTGGTCAATTTTATGTTAAAAAAAATCCGCCACATTTTCTTTCATACAATGAAGTTGAAATGTTGGAAAGTGTTCTGCTTACTTTCTATTATTTGTTCCTTCGTATTTTGTGAGGAATAAAAAATGAATAAAGAATCATGACAGCCAGAGCAGAAGCACTGAACTGCCGTTTAAAGAACGGTGCCGTTTGGGAATTTACACCAAAGTCTTGCAGGAGCGCAAGGTGGGATCCCACATTGCTGGAAGAAGGAACGTGCGGCCATTGAGGCCATGGGCGTTGTAACTGGCACCTGTCGTCTCGTCCACCAACAGTTGCCCGGCATAACCGGGATAAGCCCCGCTTCCATATATGCCCGGACAAGCTGAGACTGCCTCTAACGGAGCAGCGGCGTCTCCCTGGAAATATCCCGAGTTAAAGGGATTCGTGACTGCTCCGGCAAAAGTCGCCGCAATGTTGATGATCATACCGTCGATGCCCACGTCGCCGTTGGGCGGCAACAGAGGAGGGCTTTGCAGGCCGTAAAGAGGCTGATGAAATGGCCAGGCGCACTGCCCCGGGCACTGCCTTGCTGAATTCCCCACCCACGCGTACGCGTATTCACTGTCTGCTCTGCTGCTTCCATGGAATCCGCACGAGCTGCTGCAGAAGTTCTCCACCATAACATCCTCAGATGTGAGCACCAAATACAACTCCACCTCGCCATTGCTTTTCGTCTTCTCAGGCGGCGGCAGAGTTCTGGACTTGATAGCATTCTTAATCAGCACGGCAATGTCACTTCTTTTCAAGGACTTTCCAAGAGAATAAGCTTCATCCAGCTGCTGCTTCCCCAGCCTAGGGTTTAAAGGTTGGGCTTGGTTTGACTGGGAAGGGGCAGAGCCTTTTTAAGCCTCTGTTGTTCTCCACCAGGTGGACACAGAGGGAGAGATTTGCTTGCTGTTTCCCATTCCCAATGACTGCACAAAATCATCGACAATGGCACGCTGCGCGGAAGTGAAATTGCCGTACCAAATGAGATGTAGATTGAGAATGGGTGATGTGGTAAGCAGAAGGCCATTGTGGTATTGCAGAACAAGAGGCTCTTCTTCCACCAGAGCAGAGAGCTTTCTCCAACGAGCAAGGGGGTGAGCTGCAGCATCCACTGTGGACAATGCCGCCATACATATTAACAGCAAGTGAATATTAATCCTCTTAAACCCTAAAACAACCATTTTTAGCTGTGTAAATTGGAGTTGGAACTCAGATTTGAAAGATTAGATGTTCAATGAAGAAAAGAAGTCTGGTGTGAGAACAAGAAAGGAGGATGAGGCTTAAATAGGCAAAGAGAGGGAAGTCCGAGCGAGATGAAAACCGCTGGCAATCACAGGCGCGGATAACCACTGAGCAATTTGCAATGGGGTTTCCTGGCAAATTCCATTGTTGACGTGGCGGCAAAAGAACATCTACATAATATTATTTATTCATTAAGTCCGAGCGGCGCTTCTTCGAAGAAACGAATGAAGAAAATGTAAGTGTTAATGCTTTGCTGGCGGGAAATTTGCTGTCATTGACAAGGAGACAATTTGTGGGATGGTGGTTTGAAGGATGGAATTATGTTAATATCCGTGTGGATAGCAAAAGCCACGTTTGAGAGACAACACGCGTTCCTCGTGGCACGCTTTCGCTGCCAGTAACTGGATATGTCAAAAGTAAGGGGAATTATAAATGGTTTTGTGCATGGTACAGTTCCGGGTTTTAAATTTCATTTTTCCCTTTTTTAAAGAAAAAATTGAACATGGTGGTTTACAGCAAGGAATTGTCCATGGAGTGTAATGGGCATGCCGATCGGCATTTGAATTCAGTGAGTTCTTTTTCGAAATGATGCTTTATTAAGGAAGTTTATACTATTTGGTAATTTCTAATTATTTATTTTTAGTTGTACAGAATATGGGAATCACCCGGTCTTTTAGGTTTTGGCATTCTCTTGTATATTTTGAATAATAAATTAACTTGATATTGATTTTGTTATCAATATGGAAAAGATATATTTTTATTAAAAAATTATAAATATATAAAAAATATGGTTGATTATTTTTTAGTTTATAATTATTAGAAATTAAATGTATACATAATTTCACATTCTAATTATTTTCATATTTAGTAAGATAGAGTTTATTTGTAAATTTGTAATTTTTTTTTTTTTGGTAAGTGCTATCGAAGGGGGTAGCTCCCTGAATAATTTGTCAAAATGATTACAACTCCTTCCGGCATTAGTGATAGAGGCAGCCTAGCAAACTAAGACTAGGATATTTACAACAAGTTATTTGTGAATGTCACAGCATATGCATGTACGTAGATCCTCTGGGATAGTTTCATAATCGAATACCACCTCGCGAGAATTCAACCCCAATGACACCCCCAGATTTGCCAAGTAGTCCGCAGCTGAGTTGGCTTTACGGTAAACGTGCCTAATGGTATATGCTTCCAATTTTCCCAACAAACTCCTAATACATAAGAGAACACCTTCCAATTTCCAACATTGAGTCATGTTCTTAGATATTGCATTAATACATATTAAAGAGTCTCCCTCAATCTCTAACTCCCTAAAGCCTTTATCTATGCACAAGTCCAGACCCTGTGCAAGGGCAACAAACTCAGCCTCATTGTTAGAGGTCGTTCTGATACTGCAAGCGAGAGCCCAGATACACTTGCCATGCCAATCTCGAATTATGCACCCTATACCAGCTTCACCAAGGTTACCTTTTGATGCGCCATCAAAGTTGAGTTTGTAGCAGTCCTCCCTTGGTGGTATCCAACGTGCATCAAAATGGAGCTTCAACTTCTCATTCCCTTTTATATTTGGTGGTTTGAGATTGATCCACGTATTCTGAATTTGATTATCCCAACGAGTAAACTGTGTATCTTTGGGCCTGCTCATGGTCGAGTTCACCAACTCACATATTCCCTCCTCAATTTTTCTGATTACAGTTTCCACTAGGAGACAGGAATAGATAATTTCATATTTTAATTATTTTCATTGTGACATTTCAATTAGTTATGTATATTGATTTAATAAAATAGAGTTTATTTGTAAATGTGTAATTTTATGTATTATTAAAATAATCAATATTTTATATTCATAAAAAATTGAAAACAATTAAATAAGTTTATGGTATAGCAAAAAATATTGAAAAATATAGTAAACTTGATCAAATTCATAAAAAATAGTAATTTTGGTTATTTCTTTTGCAATTATATACAAAACATTTGTATGTTATTTTGATATTTAATTGTAATATTTTAGGTTTTCAAATTGTCCATGTTATTATATAGCAAATATGTAAACTATGTTTATGTCAATGATTTTTTGTGATGCTTATCATGCCCTTGAATTGAAAAGGAATATTGATCTTGGACATGATATATGAAATAAAAATTCTTTTAGAGTATGTGTGGTGTTTAAAACCTTTGTGGTTTAGTTCTTGAACAACATGACTAATTAGTGTAGGGTTTGTGCTTGGATTTCTTAGGGGTGGCATACCCTACCGAGATTGAACCATTATTAACATCTCACTTGTTGATCTATTTTCCCATGATGATGGTCCATTCTTTGCATAGGCAATTTAAACTCGAGGTAACAATTCATTCCTTAAAATCTCTCTCATATGCACATTGCAAATGAGACAATAAAAAGGAAAAGCATAATTTTTCTAGCAATATGTTTTATAACATTCCTTAAGAGCTATATTTTTAGTTACAAATCCCTTTCTAAATAATGTTGTAAGGTCTCCAAAGATCTCTTTACTAGTGTCTAGTCTTGCTCCATAAATTTAGAGATCCAATATATTGATTATGAAATATGGTAAATTAGGTCAATCATCCTACAGATAAAACACATCAAAATCGTCATTGGAACTCAATTAATAAATTCATTCTTTTTGTAAACTACATCTAGATGTTATAGGAAGCCACCACTCACAAGATTCAAACCTCCAACTATGTCTATTGAATTATCTAGTACTTCTTTAGTCATATATAGTACTTCTTTAGTCAAATGTTGGACATATTCCTTCTTAATCAACCTACTTGTTTATTGTGCTTTTGTCCACTAACTATTGAGGACAATCCTATTCTTCAAACATATTTCTACAAACACAACACCATAAATGTATGCCAAGATGACACAAAGCATTCTTTACTCCACTAACACCAAAAAATAAAGAAATTACTTTGAGGCCATTATGATACAATGTTAATGCAAGTATATATCTATTTAGAATTTATCATCCAAACATGGCATTCAATCAGTTTAACAAGAAGATCCATGAATGCGATTCTTTTCAAATCCTAATATAAATTATATTATATAAATATTGCACATAATATAATATGCTTCTTATGACATATCACATTAAAAAAATAGCATATTTTGACACTTTAGTTGCCCTTAAGAAACCCCAATACAATAAGATTCACCTTTTGAGTAAAATTGAAACACTTATTATAACTTTGTATAACAATTGCATAGTTACACTAAATTATAATGAGTACAATGACAATCCCTTATTTTTAGGCTATAATTTTGTAACCTAATTTTTCTCTCAAAAGTATAAAGTTTAATGGACAACATAAAATCTAATGCCAAAACAAAAAATCCAACCATTCCATCAATGATTGGAGCCCACCAACATAGTGAGATGGCCATCCTCTCTTACATAAGATGGATATATGGTTTGGCCTACATTTTGGCATAATATTGACAACTAAACCTCGAAGAGATATGCAAATGTACCAAGTGGCACACTCAAGATTGCAATGAGAAAAAAAAAATTAATATAATGCACTCTATGAAAGGCACATAACAAGGAGTTGAAGTATTTTGTTGGCATTACAATCCTAAAAATTCCTATTAAGAGATAGTGAAATTCAATCTAGAGTTCAACTTTCCAAACACTAAATCCTTCAAACCTCAAGACTCAATCCCCCCACCAATTGCAAGGCTACTCACCAATCTCCTTTGAAATTAAATTCTAGGTGATAAATAAAAGACTATGAACTAACCCTATGAATGGGTGCAAATGAGATTATGCAAGGCTCGCTTAATTAAGTGAAAATAAGAAGAAGATATTTTTAATTGCACCTAATAAGTCTATATGAGAGAACAAGATCTTATTCGATTCTTGGTCTCTTAAGCAATACTCCAAATTTATTAGAAGATGGCATGCCATGGCATAAAATTGGTGGCTCTTTAGGTTAAACTCTCAACTATAAAGTAATGCATCCCAATGTGTTGATTAACATTCCACTCATAATTTTCAATGAAATCTTAGAATGTGCATATTCTCAATGCTTGCTATGACTATTGAATTATTATTTTTTTAGTATAAATTTAATATCAAGGCATGCTAGATTAAGAATAAGCTCGGTAGGCAATGAGTATATGAAATTATATGCTATGTATAATGGACCATAGAAATCATTTTTTTAGATCTCCTTGCTATAAAATATAATCAACTTTCAATAGGATAGGAAGATATAGCATTAGACACTACATTTCCCATAAAATCTTGCTTATGTGAAATCTTCTTATTTTTCATGTTATCATCATTATGGAAATGGATTTGTATAAGTTTATAATTTTGACTATTAGGGGGTGCAATAAATGAATTTCCATTATCATTAGTCCTTTCAACTTTGATTGTGTTTTTGTCAATGAGGTATTATACTTTATGTTTAAACCCTATGCAAGTTTGTGTATAATGACATTCAAATAAGTGATTTTTTGAGAAATGCTTGATTATTATGAATTAGGAGGTGGATTGTTGGGTTCTTAGAGTGGATAAATGGGAGGGATTGTAAGTAAATTAACACTCAACAAAATTTGAAGCATATCATCTATGGACTCTTAAGCTTAGTAAAATTCATAAAATATTTTTGCTTGAATGAAGGAAAAGAAGAAGTAGTAGCAACTTGATTTGCACTTTCCTTCATATTACCATTCTTTAAAAAAGTACCAGAATTTTAAAACTTGACCTAATACAATGATTATGTTGACGATGAACCAAATTATAGAGTACTTGTTGCTAAAAATTTAACCTCAAGGCTCTTCAAATGTATGCACATGTCTCAAAAAGATGGAAAACTACTTAGGTATACAATATTCTTTATACCCAGAATTAATCCTTTAAGAAACATGATTGTAATTCATCGTCAAATTGATGTTTTAGTTTGCCACATAAAGAATGAAATCTAATAACATAGTCATTAAAAGACATATTACTCTTTTCTATGCAGCTAGTAAGGACATTAATAATAATTTTCGTTCCCGTGTTTATGTAAAAGTGCTACACATATATAAAAACAAGATCATCAACACGCTTGATTAAACTCATAATTAATTAATAAACTCTTGAATAGGAAAAATACTTAAGAATTTGTGGGAACAACTTGATTAAGATCGCATCATTATAAACAAAAACAATACATAATACTATAAATGATTATAAATGAACATTAAAATCTCCTTTTCCATTTTCTAATCTCAAAAAACTATACTTAATCTTATATTAAAAAATATAATCTAACGTACCCTAAATTTTTTCAAATATCTTATTTCTAAATTTAAACTCTATTTATTTTATATATTATTTTTATTATTATCATTTTTGTTTTCTCAAAGTTATAAAAAATCTACACAAAACAAATAATTTCATAGCCAAAGAATATCTTGATACCCAATGGATTGCTTGTCCCTCATGAGTTCACCCACTCATTTCATTGTCCACACATTTGAGTCGTATGGTGTACACCATGATTGCCCATCATTCATACTGAGCACAAAAGTTAAAGAGAAACGAGGAAGATATTTTAGATGCATTATGCAATATAATAACAATACTAAAATATTAGTGATTACTTTAGTTAATGATCATCACTCTTGCATTATGTCACACTTTCAATTTGTGATTTTTAAAAAGTATGCTATGTACCATCTCTTAAAATTGTCAAAAAGAATATCTGTGATGATCCCACCACCTATGTCAAGGTATACTTTGTTTATTCATTTTTAAAAATAATTTTAAAGCAAACCAAAACCAAGATTGGTTCAAATTATAGAGCTGCACACTATCATTCCGAACACAGTGGTTTGAGTGGAGAAGCATAATATAATAATTCTTTTGAAATAGGTTTATACTATCATATCTTCAAATTTGCAATGATTTGATATTTTTATATTGAATCACTAAAAGGATTAGGATAAGGATACGGTGGAAGTATACATTGTACCAATAAAAATATGAATTATGGTATATATATATAGATAAAGGAAGATATATATTTTTTATTTATTTAATGAAAGAGAATAATTTATGTGAAAATATTTATGTATCTTATATATGCTGAAAAATTATATAAATTTAATGAAGTGAAGATCTTTTAATTAAATTATTTTTAAATATAATCTTCATTCTAATCATTTTATTTAGTTGGATGAGCAAAAAGGGTAACAATTTTTTTGATAGTTAAGGGAACCCGAACATAATTAGAAAAGACTCAAACATACCTTATCGAATATTGAGTTTGAACATCGTTTTAATTTATTTTTGCCTATACTTTCTTGTTATGTTGAAATTAAAGTATTGCATCCTAAAAAAATTCAACATGAATATAGCACTATTTACTATTTGTTTTAGATGTTCTCATTTAAGAGTTTTAAACTTTAGAACTTTTCATTCTTACTACTTAGAGTCATTATAGCCTATCAATATTTTAAAAAAAAAAAACTACTAATTTTTGTTTGTAAATATAATAACCCTTATATGTAATATTTTTTGTATTAGATATAGTTTATAAAAAAATTATATATTAAATCAATCATTTGAGGTCCTTGAAATTGTTGATTATGTCATGCAAGGTCAAAAGATATAAAAGTATTTATAGAGCTATACATCTTATAGTGTTATTTATCTAACAACTTTTATGGAGTAGCATTCCATTGGTTTCTGCTTTCACTACATCTCTCCCATTCAAAATAGTCCAATGATGGTTTTATATCAGACATACATGTCTGAGTTGAATCTTACTACTTCAATTGTCATGTCTTCATTTTGATTATTATTATACAAAAATAAATTTTTAATTTAAAATAATAATGTATTTAAGAATTACATTTACACTTTATCATATAATTTCAAAATAATTTACAACATTATTATTTTTAAACTATTTATTATCATTTTTTATATTTTTTAAAAATTATTTTTAATTGTAAATAAAATATCGATGTTGCATATTCTTTTGTAAGTCTAAGTGAGGATTAAAAGGTAAAATAAAGCAAGTTCCAAGTAGTTGTACGGGTGCAATATATCAACTCCTAATTTGTAGACATTACTTTAGGGAGAGTAGTTTGTTTTCTAATTGAACAAAGTAAAAATTAAAAAAAATATGATAACTAAACTCTCTTTCTAACCTTATGTCCGCATGCGGCTGCTTAGCTTATTTTGGCTAGCAGGGCTGCTCCTCAACTTATTTAGGAGTTATTTGTGGAGTTGATGGCCCATGAATGCTTAATTTTTCTACTTATTTTTTAGCAATCAGTTTAAATTTGTATTAACAACATTAATAATAATTTGTACCAAAAAAAAATTAGAAAAAAAAAAAAAATCTTAAAAAAAAGGAAAGAAATTTGTGGAGCCACGTGAATTTATTTCCAACTCCCTTTTTTTCCCACAACTTATTTATAATTTCTAAACAGTACCTGCTCCATTAAATTTAAACAGAAAATAGAGTTAAGCAACCACATAAAGATATGAGATAAATAATCATTTTTATGTTAAAAAAAGTTGCGCACACATTTTCATTCATAGAATGAAGTGGAAACAGTTGGGAGAGTGTTCTCCTTACTATCTATTATGTGTTCCTTTGTACATTGTAGCCAAAGATGGACGGACTGAGGAATAAAAAATGAATAAAGAATCATGACAGCCAGGGCAGAAGCACTGAACTGCCGTGTAAAGAACTGTGCAGTCACTATCGAATATCAGTTTAAAGCTGTTTACACCAAGGTCTTGCAGGATCGTGAGGTGGGATCCCACATTGCTGGAAGAAGGAATGTGCGACCGTTGAGGCCATGGGCGTTGTAACTGGCCCCTGTCGTCTCCTCCACCAATAGTTGCCCGGCGTAACCGGGATAAGCTCCGCTTCCATATATGCCCGGACATGCTGAGACTGCCTCTAACGGAGCAGCGGCGTCTCCCTGGAAATATCCCGAGTTAAAGGGATTCGTCACTGCTCCGGCAACAGTCGCCGCAATGTTGATGATCATACCGTCGATGCCCACGTCGCCGTTGGGCGGCAGCAGAGCAGGGCTCTGGGGGCCGTAAAGAGGCTGATGAAATGGCCACGCGCACTGCCCCGGGCACTGCGTTACTGGATTCCCCACCCACGCGTACGCGTATTCAGTGTCTGCTCTGCTGCTTCCATGGTATCCGCACGAGCTACTGCAGAAGTTCTCCACCATAACATCCTCAGATGTGAGCACCAAATACAACTCCACCTCGCCATTGCTTTTCGTCTTCTCAGGTGGCGGCAGAGCTCTGGACTCGATACCACTCTTAATCAGCACGGCAATGTCACTTCTTTTCAAGGACTTTCCGAGAGAATAAGCTTCGTCCAGTTTCTGCTTGCCCAGCCTAGGGTTTAAAGGTTGGGCTTGGTTTGACTGGGAAGGGGCAGAGCCTTTGTAGGCCTCTGTTGTCTTCCACCAGGCGGACACAGAGGGAGAGCCCTGCTTGCCGTCTCCCATTGCCAATGACTGCACAAAATCATCGACAATGGCACGCTGCGCGGAAGTGAAATTGCCGTACCAAATGAGATGAAGATTGAGAATGGGTGTTGTGGTAAACAGAGGGCCATTGTGGTATTGCAGAACAAGAGGCTCTTCTTCCACCAGAGCAGAGAGCTTTCTCCACCGAGTAAGGGGGCGAGCTGCAGCATCCACTGTGGACAATGCCGCCATACATATTAACAGCAAGTGAATATTAATCCTCTTAAACCCTAAAACAACCATTTTTAGCTGTGTAAATTGGAGTTGGAACACAGATTTGAAAGATTAGATGTTCAATGAAGGGAAGAAGTGTGGTGTGGGAACAAGAAAGGAGGATGAGGCTTAAATAGGCAGAGAGAGGGAAGTCCGAGCGAGATGAAAACCGCTGGCAGTCACAGGCGGGGATAACCACTGGGCAATTTGCAATGGGGTTTCCTGGCAAATTCCATTGTTGACGTGGCGGCAAAAGAACATCTACATAATATTATTTATTCATTACGTCCGAGGGGCGCTGCTTCGAAGAAAGGAGGAAGAAAATGTCACTGTTAATGCTTTGCTGGCGGAAAATTTGCTGTCAGTGACAAGGAGACAATTTGTGGGATGGTGGTTTGAAGGATGGAATTATGTTAATATCTGTGTGGATAGCAAAAGCCACGTTTGAGAGACAACACGCGTTCCTCGTGGCACGCTTTCGCCGCCAGTAACTGGATATGTCAAAGATGAACGGGAATTATAAATGGTAATGAGCATAGCACAGTTCCGGGTTTTAAATTTCATTTTTCCATATTTTAATGAAAAATTGAACATAGTGGTTTAAAGCAAGGAATTGTTCCTGGAGTGTAATGGGATGCCGATAGGCGTTTGAATTCAGCGATAACTTTTTGGAAATGATGCTTTATTAAGGAAGTTTAAATTATGGGGTAATTTTTAGTTATTTATTTATAGTTGTACAGAATAAGGGAATCATCAAGTCTTTTAGGTTTTGGCATTCTCTTGTATATTTTGAAATAATAAATTAATTTAATTCTGATTTTGTTATCAATATGGAAAAGATATATTTTTATTAAAAGTACTATAAATATATAAAAATATGGTTGATTTTTTTTTTTAATATATAATTATTTAAAGTTAAACAAGATAATTTCATATTTTCATTATTTTCATTGTAACATTTCAATTAGTTATGTATATTGATTTAATAAAATAGAGTTTATTTGTAAATGTGTAATTTTATGTTTTATTAAAATAATCAATATTTTATATTTTTAAAAATTCAAAACAATTAAATGTGTTTATATGGTATAGAAAAAAATATTGAAAAATATAGTGGGTTTGGTCATATTCATATTCATTGAAGCTGGTAACTTTGGTTATTTCTTTGAAATTATTTCAAAACATTTGTATGTTATTTTGACATTCAATTGTAATGTTTTAGATTTTCAAATCGTCCATGCTATTATATAATAAAGATGTAACTATGTTTATGCCAAGACTTTTTTGTGATGCTTATCATTGCCCTTGAATTGAAAAAAAATATTGATCTTGAATATGATTATGAAATAAAAAAATTGTTAGAATATGTATCATGTTTAAAACCTTTGCGGTTTAGTTCATGAACAACATGACTAATCAATGTGGGGTTTGGGCTTAGATTTCTTAGGGGTGGCATATACTATCAAAATTGAACCATTATTAACATCTCATTTGTTGATCTACTTTCCCATGATTATGGTCCATTGTTTGTTTGTTTGCATCTAGGCAATTTAAACTTGAGGTAACAATTCATTCCTTAAAAATCTCTCTCATATGTACATTACAAATGAGACAATAAAAAGGAAAAACGTAATTTTTATAACAAATTACTTTATAACATTCCTTAAGAGCTATAGTTTTCGTCATAAATCCATTTCTAACTAATGTTGTAAGGTCTCCAAAGATCTCCTTACAAGTGTTTAGTCTTGCTCCATAAATTTAGACATGTCGAGTATATTAATTATGAAATATGGTAAACTAGGTCATTGAAACTCATGTAATAAATTTATAATCTTTTTATAAACTACATCTAGATGTTATAGGAAGCCACCACTCACAAGATTCAAACCTCCAACTATGTCTATTAAACTATCTAGTACTTCTCTAGTCAAATGTAGGACATCTTCCTTCTTAATCAACCTAATTTTTTGTTGGATTTTTGTCCACTAACTATTGAGGGCAGGCCTATTCTTCAAACATATTTCCACAAACACAAAACTATAAATGTATGCCAAGACGATGCAAAGCATTTTTTACTCCACTAACACCAAAAAATAAAGAAATTGCTTTGAGGCCAATAGGATAGAAAGCTAATGCAAGTATATGTCTATTTAGAATGAATCATCTAAACATGACAAACAATCAATCCAACAAGAAGATCCATGAGTTTGATTTTTTTCAAATCCTAATATAAATAATTATATTAATATTGCACATAATATAATATGCTTCTTATGACATATCACATTAAAACAAAAACTAAAAACATATATTAACACTTCAGCTACCCTTAGGAAACCCCAATACCATAAGATTCACCTTTTAAGTAAAATTGAAACACATTTTATAACTCGATATAATAGTTGCATAGTTACATTGAATTATAATGAGTACAAAGGCAATCCCTTATTTTTAGGCTATAATTTTGTAACCTAATTTTTCTCTCAAAAGTATAAAGTGTAATGGACAAGATAAAATTTAATGGCAAAACAAAAATTCCAACCATTCCATCAATGATTGGATCCCACCAATGTAGTTAGATGGCCCTCCTCTCTTACCTAAGATGAACATATGGATTGGCCTTGATTTTGGCATAACATTGACAACTAAACATCAAGGATATGTGGAAATATACCCCAAGTGGCACACTCAAGAGATTGCAATGAACAAAAAAAATGTAATGCACTATATAGAAGGTACATAACAAGGAGTTGAAGTACATTAAATTGGCATTACAATCCTAAGAATTTATCTTAAGGGACAATGAAAGTCAATCTAGAGTTCCACTTTCCAAACACTAACTCCTTCAAACCTCAAGACTTAATCCTCCCATCAATTGCAAGGCTACTCACCAATCTCCTTTGAAATAAAATTCTAGGTGATAAACATAAGACTAAGAACAAACCCTAGGAAAGAGTGCAAATGAGATTAGACAAGGAACACTTAAATAAGTGCAAATGAGAAAAAAATATATTTAATTACACTTAATAATTTCATATAAGACAACAAGATCTTATTCAATCTAAGTTCTCTTAAGCAATACTCCATTTTTTTAGAGGATGGTATGACATGACATAAGATTGGTGACTCTTTAGGTTAAACTCTTAATTATGAATTAATGCATCTCAATGTGTTGATTAACATTCCACTAGTCATTTTCAATGAAATCTTAGAATGTGCATATTCTCAATATTTACTATTACTATTGAATTATTCTTTTTTAGTAGAAATTTAATATCAATGCATGTTAGATTAAAAAGAAACTCATTAGGAAATGAGTATATGAAACTATATGTTATGTATATTGGACCATATAAATTATTTTGTTAGATCTCCTTGCTAGAAAATATAATCAATTTTCAATAGGATAGGAAGATACAACATTAGACACTAAATTTCCCATAAAATATTTTTTATGTGAAATCTTCTCATTTTTCACGTTATCATTATTATCATATGTAAAATGTGACTCAACATTGTGTGAATGATATTGAAAGGGGTACAATAAATGAATCTCCATTATCATTAGCCCTTTCAACTTTGATTGTGTTTTTGCCAATGAGGTATTATAGTTTATGTTTAAACCCTATGCAAGTTTATGTTTAATGGCATTCAAATAAGTATTTTTTTAAAAATGCTTGATTATTATATGATTTAGGAGGTGGTTTGTTGGGTTCTTAGAGTGGATAAATGGGAGGGATTGTAATTAAATTAGCACCCAACAAACTTTGAATCATATCATCTATGGACTCTTAAAGCTTAGTAAAATTCATAACATATTTTGTTTGAATGAAAGAAAAGAAGTAGTAGCAACTTGATTCACATTTTCCTTCATATTACCATTCTTTGAAAAAGTACTAGAATTTTAAAACTTAAACTAATGCAATGATTATGATGGTGATGAACCAAACTATAAAGTATTTGTTGCTAAAAATTTAATCTCAAGACTCTTAAAATGTATGCACATGTCTGAAAAAGATGGAAAACTACTTAGGTGAACAATATTATTTATACCTAGAATTAATCCTTTAAGAAACATGATTTGTAATTCATCATCATCAAATTAATATTTTACTTTGCTACATAAAGATTGAAATCTACTAACATAGTCATTGATAGGCATATTACTCTTTTGTGTGCATCTAGTAAGGGCATTAACAATAATTTTCAATCCCATGTTTATGTAAAAGTGCTACAAAGATGCAAAAACAATATCATTAATGTACTTGTTTAAACTCAAAATTAATGAATAAAATTATTGAATACAAAAATACTCAAAGGTTGTGGGAACAACTTGACTATGATCACATCATTATAAAAAACAATACATAATACTATAAATGAACATTAAAATCTCATTTTCCATTACCTAGTCTCAAAAAACTACACATAATCTTTTATTACAAAATATAATCTAACTTTTAAAAATATTCATTACTCTAAATTTTCTCAAATACCTTATTTCCAAATTTAAACTCTATTTATTTTATAAATTCTTTTTATTATTATAGTTTTTTCTCCCAATCTTAAAAATATCTACTGTAAAATAAATAATTTATAAAACTTTAAACATCGAAACATCAAAGAGTGAAAATAATATCTTCATACCCAATGGATTGTCTGGCCCTCATGAGTTCACCCACTCATTTCATGGTCCACACATTTGAGCCGTATGATGTACACCATAATTGCTCACTGGTTTAGTTATTTTATTGCATAATATATTTTTATTATGCCGAGAGATATTTACATTGGGTGCAATATGTGTTTAGAGTATCTCAGAGTAGACATTAATAATCTCTTGAAAATGCCACAAAAAGCACTCTAATAGTAAAATCCTCAACAATCCATCCAAGTAGGATTTTTCTCATTTGTCTTTGAAGATTAACTTATGCATGTGTGGACACCAAGAAAAAATAGGGAGAGTTGAGCAATGCACATACATGTCAAGTTAAAATAATGCTCTCTCAACTATGTAAGAGGCCCCACCCAATTGAGTAAATTGTTTCTTCTGCTTCCCCTAACAACTTGGGTGAAGACTAAGTAAATAACACTCTCTCAGCTATGTAAGAGGCCCCACCCAATTGAATATTTTTTTTGTTTTGCTTGGACCCCTAACAACTTGGATGATTAATAACTTGCTGAAGTTCGCATGAAAGCTGCATGATAACTTGGAGGGGATTGCATAAGGATTAAATTTTTAACATGGAGGCTCCACAAGTCAAGATAAATGAGCCAACTATTGTTTGCTTTGGAATCCTAAAAATTGTATCAACTAATGTAATCACTAATGGGTGACACCAAGATAGATTACTACAATTGAATAATCCAACAATATGACTGATACAGTTTAGGTTGGGTATGTCTGGCTCGTTTGGAGAAGATTCACTTGGAGTCTTTGTAGCCTAAACAATCTAGAGATTGGACAAATAATTTCATAGGACTTTTTTTATGTGTTATTTTTTCTAATGTATAGCTGCTAATGACATTGATTGGTTGTTTACAATAGCTAAATGAAAAAGAGATTCCAAAGACCTTGAAAATATGTCTTGCTTGAATCAGGATCAATCATTAAGAGAAATACAGAATGATTGCACTTAGTCTAGGAAAATTTTGAGAGAAATAGAGAATGACTGAACTGCCTGAATTACACTTGAAATCAGGTTGTAGGTTTGTTGTGCTCAAATTTGA
This sequence comes from Sequoiadendron giganteum, assembly GCA_007115665.2. Lineage (NCBI taxonomy): Eukaryota > Viridiplantae > Streptophyta > Pinopsida > Cupressales > Cupressaceae > Sequoiadendron > Sequoiadendron giganteum. Next base: position 468,685,156 of record CM021107.1, on the reverse strand, counting down.
AATACCGTCGTTGTGCAGTGATATAAATAAATATTGAATTTAAATTAATATGAAAGTTCTTTTAACAAAACCATCTAAAAAGGACCAAAAAAAGGTAGTTTATATGAAAGTTAAAAAAATTGCACACATTACCTTTTTTGTTCGAAAGATAAATATTCTCACAACTCGTTTGATTATGGTCTATGAGAGGTTTGGATAGCTATATGAAAAGAATATTATATCAAAAATATACAAAAAACTATAAAAAAAGATAGTTTATATGAAATTTCAATGTAGAAGACAAACCTAGGGGAAAAAAAAGGGAAAATCAATGATGACCTCTGAGGAAGCGTTACTCTCTTGTATGTACCCAAACGCCTAGCCATCCATCTCCTTCATTCACAGGTCATGCAAAAAAATAGGGAGTTTCGCGGCCCCGTGTTGTTCTCAGCCTGTAGACATTGAAAAATGTCCTAAAGTCTAGGAGCAACATTTTTTCTTAGTCATCATCCTCTATTAATTAAATAATTTTAATTATTTAATTATTCCTGATCATATTCCTTTATTCATTAAATTATTTTTTAATTATTTAATTAATTCACTTTCTAATCTTTATTCTATCTCGATCAATTAAAATTAATTGCATCACTAATACCCCTTTCTTCAAAAATTAAATAAATCATTATTTATTTAATTATTTATCTTTCATCACATGTCTATAGTCAGATAATAATTATTATTTGACCTTTTATTCTTCTATAATTAAATAATTGATGGAATTATTTATTTATGTGTCTTTATTCTCCTTTAAATAATTGATCCAAATCAATTATCCATATTCAATTTCTATCTCCTCCTTTAATTAAATTTATGAATTTAATTAAATCTCCTTTTTCATTTCCTCCAAATAAATAATTTAAAATAAATTATTTATTTGCCACTTGTCATCCTCTTCCATTTTCGAATAAATAATTTAAAATAAATTATTTATCCCTCTATTTTGGTCAAAGATCCCCTATCATTATTTCATGTCATAGTCTGCATGTCCTGCATGTCTATCATAGCCGTCAGGCGTCATAGCCGTCGGCGTCATATCTTTTCCATGCATGGCATATTCTGGTTGCATCAATTCTCAACCGTAGATCTTGGCATCTTTCTAGAAACTCGATCTTGGCCATCCATTTCATAACTTCCCTCTCATGAATCCTCATCCGTTGATTTTAGAATCTTTTTAGAAGATCAATCTCGTCCGTCCATTTGAATGGTTGTCTATAAAAGCAACCCTTCCCCTCCATTTTCAAGGGAACAACTAATTATCTCCAACTTTCTTGCTTACTATTTGCAGGTATTTACACAACTTCAACAACAAATCTGAGGGCAATATTGGCATAAGAAGAAATAGGAGAGACAAGAGAAAGAATCAACTTCAAAGGGGAGTGTTTTATTTCATTTGCTTTCATTTTGATTGCTCTCTTTGTTTGTATTCTCTTGTTTAGATTGGGATTATAGTTTAGAAGTGTTGGCTATCACTTTATCTATTCTATTTGATTTTCCCCATTTGACATTGGTGAACCCGACGTGAATCGAATAATATTGCAAAAAATCGTTTGTTTTCTTGTTTGTTTGGTTGTTTTGCAGGTTACAGCCAAGAATTCATACGAAATATCGTCATCTTCTTTTGAGCATAGAAAAATGGGCGCATAAATTCTTTAAAAATGATCATCTGGGTTTTGTAGCCCTCATTTTCAGCTTTCCGAAACTTCAAACGGTTTAAATTTTTGTTAAGATTTGAGAAAGTTATGGCTATTTTAGTATTTGCTATTTTTTTAGTTTAGCTGTTAAAACTCGCGTTTTCTTTTGCCTATAATATTTTTTCATGTAGAATCTTGGAAAAATAATTTCTGAGTTTTGAAGGTTTGAGTTTTAACTTTCCATGGATATAAACCAATTGAAATTTTGTTAAGTTTTGAGAAAGTTATGATTATTTTAATTCGTTGGTGTCATTTTCTTTTGAGTTACTAATCTCTTGTTTTTAGCATGTGGCACAGCTTGGAGGGAGTCTAAAAAAATTGTTTCTTTAGAAACAAAAATCGAGCTTTTAATTTTCTTTAGGCATAATCAATTTTATTTGCTTTCAACAACTACAACAAATTGCATGCACACTCATTGGTTAAAATGAACATGCATTTCATTTCATGGGATTAAAATGAACACAAATTGCATGCACACTCATGGTTAAAATGAACATGCATTTCATGTCATTGGCTTAAAATGAACTTTGTTTGTTTCACATCAAGTTAAATTTTTAAAATGAACAAAGTGTCTTGTGTGTCCTCCTCACATTATCATTCGGTAATTAAAATTTATAAGTGTCTTCAATTTTGTGTTACCTTTTGATGCAATAATCGAAGTATCCTCTCCCCTTGCGCATTATGTGATCCTGGGTGTAAGAGAAATGGTTATTGCCTCTAGAACTTGGGCCTTCCTTGGTGGGAAAAAGTACTCACCCCAAGGCGACTCAGACCGACAACGGAGCTTTTTGGCCAAGCTACCCCCGACCGGTATATAAATGTGAATCCTAAGGGAAAGCCTAGGATTACGAGTGTGGATGTGTCATACGGACCAAGTAGTACTCCCCAAAACCCTGTTGAGCGTAACCTCTTCAAGCTGGAGTGCCTCCTAAATGGAGCTTAATCTTGTGCCCCATGTATGGCCACTCGAACGGGGGTCCCGAACTAAAAACCTTTGTGTAGTTGCCAAAATCCTTCTATTTGCTAGCGCAGCAACGGTCGTTGTGAAGGCATCCACATTCTCGCAGTTCTTAGTAGAGGTGATCAACCTGCCATGGGAGTTTTATGGGGGTTGGAAGCTTGGTTGGCCTGAGAAGTGAGTGCAATGTAAGGGGGAGCCCGTGCAGCCAAGCTTCTGGATTCACACGCTAAGAATAAGTGCGGTTGGGGAAACCCACGTGGAATCTAGCGAATATTGTCCTTGCTTAACCTAGGGTTGTGCTTGTCTTCATTGTGCATGTTTTCAAATTTTCAAAGACAAGATATTGTGTTTGCCAAGTGTTTTTCTAAGACATTGAGACAAATAAACACCTTTCACAAACTTGGAAACAAACATTCAACTTGAAAAAATTCCAAATTTTGCAACCCAAGACCAAACTTGTCCAATTTGATATCAAACATCTTTTTCAGCAGCCATTGTTGAAAACCAGAGAGAAAATTGCTCAAATGTTCCATTAGTGACATCTTTAGTTTGCATTTACCCATAGGTGCATCCTTGCAAAACTTAGTTTCATCCTTGAACATCATCATCTTCATAAACCAATCCTTGCATCCTCATTTCATTTTCAAATTTTGGATTAGGAAAACCCTACCATACTTTGTGAAATCATTGCCTTCAAAGAGTAGGTTGTCATTGGACTTAGTCAACATCATTTTCCTTAGTCATTGTCCTTTTGTGAGACCTTTCCAACTCAAGAGTCTAGTTAGGAAAACTCACTTTATCATCTTGTCCTACCAACAAGTCCTTCGATGACCCAAATTGAGGCATAGATCAAGCTTAGGGTGGTTGAGTAGCTCCTTTTTCCAAATCATTTAGACCTTTTGCACATCAAGGTCATTTTAGTCCTCACCTTGCATATTTTATTCTGAAAATCCAAAAATATTGTCATACCTTCTATCTTAGTCCTCATTTGGCACCTAGACTTTGCATTGGTCATTACCTTAGTCAACATTTTTCATATTAGTCCTCATTGTCACCTTGCATTAGTCATATTCCTTAGACAAACATCATTATCACATTGCATTAACATCCTTTATTCCAAAAAAAAAAAACATAGTTTAGTGGCATCCACATCTTGCATTATCCATCAAACTTGCAAACATCTCCCATGGTTGAAACAAGGTCAAAATCCAAAAGAAAGGACATGGAATATTCAAGTGACCCATTTCATGACACTACCCTTGGGTTTAATTCAAATCAATCCACACCTCACAGAGAGGTGCCACAAAGAGATCAAACTGACAATTGGGACAATCTAAATCACGATGAATTCAACAAGAAATGGGAAAACCTAAGCATAGAAGAATTCAACAAACAATTGACTCCTCAATAAATTGAAAGAGCTTATCAAGATCCAAAAATTTTAAACATGATTGATCAACTTGTTAGTGTTGATCCTAATAGATACTTCTATGCACTAGCTAAAAAGGGTGCCAAATTACCTCAAGGTTTTGATGTATCAACCCTTGTAGAAGAGGAAACTGAAAATCCATTTACACTTGGCATGCCATCGTCATCACAAACAAAAAATATACCCCTTGGGATAACCTCACACATGAGTACCACCACCACACATATCCCAAATATCCCAACATTTGGAAACAAGGAAACCCATACTGCTACACAAGACAAAAATTCTACACTTGGAAGCAATTCCAACTCCTTGGGTAAGACCTTTACAAATCCCCTTTTCCAAAACACACATCAAGGTTCTACCTCACAAGGTCCTACACCTTTGAATCAAAATGCAAACCAAGGTCCCATTCCTACACTTCAAAACACAAACCAAGGATCCTTGTTCCAATTTTCAAGTCAACCTAGAAAGATCCACATTGTCTCACGAAAAATCCAAAAGAAAACAATAATCAAGGATCCATCCCATCATTCCAAAATGCGAATCAAGGGTCCCTCTCACCATTCCAAAATTCTAACCAAGGAAACATTCCACCACAAAATGTCAATCAAGGGCCTACATCTTCATTTCAAAATACCAACCAAGGAACCCTTTCTTCATCACAGAACATCGGTCAAGGACCAACACCTTCATTTGCAAACCAAGGACCTAATTTTCAAAACCAAAACACAAATCAAGGGTCTACACATCAATTCCAAAACACCATACCACATGCAAACATGACCTTTGGGATGAACCTAAATGCCAATTTTAAATGCCAATTTCATTCCAAATCAAACCAACACAAATCAATATGGCAATCAAGGTCTCACATCACAAGGCATCAATCATAATTCAAATCCAACCTATGACCTCAATGCTAGCATCATGACACCAAGTCAAAACAATGCAACACCATCACTTGCAAACTTTTTGATACAACAAGTGCAAACCCTTCAACAACAAATAAATAACATGCAATTGGGGACCAACAAAAAGACCTATTCCGTGGAGGAATTATGCCCCTTTCCATTCGATCACAATTTATATATGCCACCCTTTCCCCCTCATTTTACAACACCACCTTTGCCTAAGTATAAGGGGACAGGGGATCCAATAGAGCACATTTGAGAATTCAACACATCATGCATGGAAGTCTCATATGATCCAACTTATTTAATGAGACTATTTCCGCGAAGTCTTACAGGGGCAGCTTTAGATTGGTTTTCACATCTTCCTCCAGGAATAAGAACATGGGGTGAACTAGCCGACAAATTCATTAACAATTTTTCCTTCAACATTAAAAATGATGTCACCCTTGCAACATTAAGCACCACTAGACAAGAAGGAGAATCCCTTGCCTCATTCTACCAAAGATGGTGAGGTTTGGTTAGCAAATTCCCTTGTCACATTCCTGAAAAACAATTGGTCACCATGTTTGTGGAAAATCTTAACGGAGAACTCATGAGCCGAATTCAAATCCAATGTTGTACAACCTTTGAAGAGATCCTTGAGAAAGGTGTCCTTATTGAGGAAGGTCTTATCACCAAAGGACTAGTCAAGATAAATAGAGAAAATAAAAAATCTAACAATGATAAGAGCAAATACTAGTCCTGAAACAAAAATGTAACAAATGATGGAGTTGTTGATGCCAAACTGATAACTAAAGGTCCAACCATTCAACTTAAAGGTCCCTCCTCATCATCAACCATGTCAAATACACGAATCCAGAGTCAAAACCAAACATTAAATGCTATCCAAAACAATCAACAACGAAGAGGACCTCCTCATGCCAAGAGAACTTACAGCCCCTTGGATGAACCTATCGAATTAGTTCTCAAACGACTCTTGCAAACCAATACCATCACACTACTTGATACCAAGAATTATGAACCTTCCTTGATCAAACCAGATTGGTGGAAAGAAGATGAATACTGTGAATACCACCGTAGCAAAGGACATAAAACAATAAGATGTTGGACACTCAAGAACATTATTCAAGACCTCATTGAAGATGGAATATATTAGTAGGAGATTTGCAAGGAAAAACCAATGTTGATCATACCATATTCAAAACTCCCTTGCAAGACCATGATAAAGGGAAAGCCTCCAGTTCAGGGAGCAACAATAGTGCCAACTATGCCACAGTCAAACATGACTATAGTACCATTATTCTTAACATAACACCCTTTGATGATCACATTTCTACCATCACCATAAACAAGCCAAACTCAAACTGTGTTGTTGCTACTCGCAGAACCAAGATAACTATTCTAGGACCTCCACCCAATCCTCAGCCCAAGAACCAATATAATCTCCTAGAGCAGTTGGGAAAAACTCCCACGCAAATCTCTATCTTGGAGCTCCTTCGCACATCCCCACAACATAGAGCTATACTTGACAAAGCATTGCAAGAAGCGTTTGTCCCTACCAACCTAGATGTCAATGCATTTCAAGCCATGGTCGGATACCTAGCTATGCCACATCATGTCACCTTCTCTAAGCAAGACTTTTTTGCACCAAAATCTAATCATAATGATCCCTTGAATCTTGAAGTTTGTGTTGATAAATGCAAGATTAGACGAGTCTTAGTAGACGGTGGAGCGGGTCTAAATATTTGCTCACTAAAATTGGTGAAAGCATTGGGATACTCTGAGAATTGTATAGACCGAACAAAGAAAATCACTATCAAAGCTTATGATGATGTCGAGCATTCATTCAAAGGTGTCATTTCACTTCCTATAAGAGTTGGCCCAACCATACAACATACAATATTTCATGTCTTGGATCTAGACATACATTATAACCTTCTCCTTGGTCGTCCTTGGATTCATGCTATGAGAGCTATCCCATCCACCTACCATCAATGCCTCAAATTTCCACACAATGGCACTTAAATCACCATTCCAAGCGACCCCAATCCTTTTCAGTATTGTTCAAACTTAAGAGGAAATACTGAACGTCAAGTGCCCATCAATCGAGAGGCCTCACCTTCCACTTCATCCCACTACGTTGAACCATATACACTGGTCAAATCATCCATTCCATTCACCACCCCCTCCATGCCTTAGATCCAGATCCAAGACAAAGGATGCAGAGAATATAACATGAAGAGTCTCTTTTTCATTGGAAAATTTCCTAAATCACCAAAGTCTTATGGGAAACCACATCCCATGCAACCTAAGGTCATCTTTCATAATCCCCCTACCACCTTCACCAAATGGGGAGAACTTTCCAAGGAATCTCTAGATGATCACATTCTCACATGGCTATACAGAGAAGAAGAAGACACTAAATCTAAGAGGTTGCCAGTTGAACAGTATCCAAAAGGGTTCCCAATAATGAAACGACAAGGATATAATGGACACAGTGATCTTGGCCTAAATAAAAAAGGAATGATAGAACCCTTGCAACCTCCTAAGTTGATTAAACATCAAGGGTTAGGGTTTGTACCTATAAGAGTGACTATCCAAGGCATCAAATTACCTTCAACTGAGGTTGCTAATGCTTCAAATGAGATCGAGACATATGAGGACCCTTGGGATTTTGATGTCGATTCTAATGAATATGAATGGGATTCCCTATCCTCCACTAGCTTTATGGACTTAGATAAATTGTTTGGAATACTTGATGAGCCTCCTCTTGAAACACAATTCAATCAAAAGCTTACAATTGGTTCCCCGCTAAGTCTACCAAGCCCTTGTCCCAAAGTCCCCTTAAATAAAGAAGAATGGATTAAACACTTTTGGGAAACCATCGACGCTACCTCCTAGGAACCTAATGACTCTACGTCTGTCTTTACCCTCTCTGCCTACACCATGACTCTTGATAACAATGATGATGGCTTACCCCTTGTCTACCCACAACTCATAGATTGGGATTAACAAGACCTACCAAGTTTGGACACTTTCGAGAACGATGAAGCAATCGCTGAGTTTATGGGACTTCGTGAAGGCATACCTAGTGGGGATCACAAGGCTGTATTTTCCATAGAACTTGATTATACCGCATACTTTGGTGAGGCTATCCTATCCTCTAGTCGCAAAAGTGAATATGATAAAAAAAAGAAAAAGAAATAATAGGTCTTCAGGTGAAAACCAAAAGGCGCATGTTGAGCGTGAAAAAGTAAAAATAAAGGACGTATCTGAAGGTGAAAACCTCCCTGAGGCACCTAAGGATGGAGGATTGGACTGTCTCCCAATAGACCAAGAGATATCGCCATTGTTGATAGAAGAAATATAAGAGGTGAATATTGGAACACAAGATAATTCCAAAATCATACAGTTAGCAACATCTTTGACTGCCAAGGAAAAGCTTGAGTTCACAACATTCTTTGCAGAAAGACAAGTCAATTTTTCCTGGTCATATGCAGATATGCCTGGATTGGATCCCGAAAAGGTTTTGCATCACTTACCACTTCTACCTAATGCCAAGCCATACAAACAGAAGCTAAGAAAAATGCATCCACAAATCGCACTCCTTGTCAAGGTAGAATTGAAGAAATTTCTAGATGTGGGATTCATTTGTTCTATTGATTATGCAGATTGGATATCAAACCTTGTCCCTGTAACTAAACCAAATGGTCAAATTAGAATCTGCACAGACTTTAGAGATCTCAACAAAGCTTGTCCCAAGGATGATTTTCCCCTGCCAAACATTGACATCATCATAGACCTCACAACTGGGTATGAAATGCTATCACTCATGGATGGATTCTCAGGTTATAATCAGATAAGGATTGCTACTAAAGATCAACCAAAAACAACTTTTGCATGTGCTTGGGGAACTTTCTATTGGAACGTAATATCGTTTGGACTGAAAAATGTTGGAGCTACATATCAGAGGGCGATGACCACTATCTTTCATGACTACATGCATGTGCTGATGGAAGATTATGTTGATGACCTTCTCTCTAAATCCCTAGAACGAAGTGGACATTTAGCAGGATTGGACAAGATTTTCACACGACTAGAAAAATACCAACTCAGATTAAATCCAAAGAAATGTGTTTTTGGGGTCCAATCAGGAAAACTCCTCCGATACATAGTATCATGCAGAGGAATAGAAGTTGACCCCATGAAAGTCAAAGCTATCTTAGAAATGCCACCACCAACCAACATCAGTCAATTGAGGACATTGCAAGGGAGACTACAATCAATTTGTAGGTTCATTGCTTAGTTAGCAGACAAGATCCACCCATTCTAACATTTTTTAAGAAAAGGCATTCCCTTCAACTGGAAAGAAAAGTGTCAAGAAGCGTTTGATCAAATAAAAAATTATCTACTGACTCCACCAGTTCTAATGCCTCCAATCGACAAAAAAAAATTGATATTATATGTGACAACAACAACATCAACACTGGGGGCATTATTAGCACAAAATGATAATGATGGAAATGAATGAGATGTATATTACATTAGTCGCACCCTGGTTAGATATGAGTTGAATTATAGTCCTATTGAATGGGCATGTCTAGTCGTGGTATTTGTAGCACAAAAATTGAGACATTACATGTTGAATCATAAGACAACACTGATTGCCAAAATTGATCCTCTGAAATATCTTCTCAGCAAAGCAACACTGACAGGAAGACTAGCTAAATGGGTTATGATGCTAAGTGAATATGACATTGAGTATGTAGATCAAAAGGCAATAAAAGGACAAGTGATATCAGACCAACTTGCAGATGCACCCATAAAGGCAGACCATCCTTTAATATTTGATTTCCCAAATGAATCAATCTTTGTCATAGACACACCAATTACATGGAAGTTATATTTTGATGGATCTTACACAAGTCATGGTTCAGGAGCTGGAATTTTGTTCATCACACCCCAAGGAGACTCCATTCCCAAGTCATTTCGAATAGCATTCCCTTGCACTAATAACATAGCAGAATATGAGGCATTATTGGCAGGACTTTGAATAGCAATCAAATGGAAAATCAAGGATCTTCAAGTCTACGGTGATTCACAGTTAGTGATAAAATAGGTTAATGATGATTATGATACTAAGGATGAGAAATTGATGCCCTACAAATGCATGGTGGATAGCTGCAAACTATACTTTGACAATTCCCAAGAATCCAGAACAAAGTAGTTGATGCAATGGCTACCATCGAATCTCTCTTGGACATTCCCAATAATGCATCACAATATGAGTTCTTGGTAGAACAGTTGTTGATCCCTGCGTTCGATGTCCTCGAAACTAAATTTGTGTGTGAAATTGTTGGTCTTGATTCACCTTCGCACAAAGACATTTATGCCTATTTACATGACCAAATTATACCTCCTGACTTGTCCCTTAACCAATGTAAGACCTTTATCCGACAAGCATCTAAATATGCCATCATCGGAGACACCCTTTATTGTCGTAGCCTAGATAGTACCCTCCTTTGATGTCTCGACTCAAATGAAGCACAAACAACCTTACAAGAGGTACATCATGCTATATGTGGAGCTCACTCTGCTGGTCCTACCTTAGCCAAAAAGCTCATGAGAACGAGATATTATTGGCCTACGATGGAATGTGATGCCTATCATTTTGTGAAGAAATGTCACCAATGTCAGATTCATGGAGATCTCATACATGCACCAGCTTAGGAACTGTAGCCACTTACTTCACCATGGCCATTTTCTCAATGGGGACTCGACCTCATAGTAAAGATCCATCCCACCTCTTCTAATGGGTATAAGTTTATCCTTGTCACCACTGAGTATTTTATGAAATGGATTGAAGCCATTCCATTGACTTACATTACTAGTAAGCAGATAGCCAAATTCATCCTGAATTACATCATTTGTCGTTATGGTATCCCACACTCCATCATTACAGATAATGGCTGCCCTTTCAAAAACCAAGATGTTCGCGAGCTCTGTGACAAATTCCATATTCAACATCATTTTTCCACTCCGTATTACCGCCAGGGTAATGGTCAAGCTGAGGAATCTAATAAGACTATCCTAAAGATCTTAAAGAAGATTGTCAATGACGCTAGCCATGACTGGCACTTACAACTTAACCCTGCTTTATGGGCCTATCGTACCAGTATTCGTACCCCTACAAGAGCCACACCATATTCCATTGTTTATGGATCTGAAGCAATACTTCCTATAGAGGTCAAGTTACCATCCCTACGAGTCTCTATACATGGCCTGATTGACCAAGAAGAATTTTGTGTATCTCATCTACATGAGCTAGAGTTACTGGATGAAAAGAGACAAAATGCTTTGACACACTTGCAAGCATATCAGAACTGCCTTCGACGCAATTATAATAAGAAGGTTCATCCTAGAAGCTTTGACATTGGTGATCTAGTCCTAAAGGAGAATCCAAAGAACCAAGTAGAACAAGAAAAACCTGGTAAATTTGAGCTTCATTGGTTGGGCCCATACATTGTCATAGCAACATATGGATCTAGTGCTTATCGGCTTTCTACTCCTAAAGGAGAACCATTGTCTGAACCCATCAACAACATGCACCTTCGCAAGTATTGCACTTGATTCTCAGAGTATCCCTTAAAAAGTCAAAAATTCAAAAAAATATAAAAATATAAAAATTTGAAAAATACTAAAGAAAAATAATTCGTCCAAAAGTGAAAACCACTTCGGTGGCACTTTGGATAAGTACCATGGTGAAAACCTAGCAAACAGGCATTGTGTGTAGTCAGTCTATGCTCCTTTGTCTACTTTCACTCCATCTGGTCTTTCGTTTATTCACACCCATTCCTCATCCATAATAAAGCTTTGTCATCCTTCTCATGGACTGAAAACCACTGACATTTAGCATCCTTCACTTTCATATCCACCCATCGCATTCGCCGCTTCTCATTACGCATAGTAAATTGGTCCTATACTTGACTGGGGGAAATTCCTTGACTTGCATCTCCATGGGAAATAATACATGGTATCAACCCTTTAAAACCTCCAAAATCCATAAAAATCATAAAATGTACTAAAAAAATTCCAAAAAAACCATAAAATGTCCTGAAAATATCTAAAAAAACTATAAAATGTCCTAAAAAATCCAAAAAACCATAAAATATCCTGAAAAATCCAAAAAACCGTAAAATGTGTTTGAAAAATCCAAAAAAAATCAAAACATTTCAAAATCCAAAAAATCATAAAATCCTCAAAATCCAAAACCATTAGAAAAATTCAAAACTCCTGAAAAACAAAGTTTGACTCTAAGTTTGAGTCTGAATCAATTTTGTTAGAGTGGTCAAACTATGTTGCCTCTGTGTGTTTGCTACGTAGGCAAGGGCTCATCTTAAATGAGCCCCTGAGGCATTAGGTCAGTCCCTTTAGGTTGTCCAAATAAAATCATGACCCAATATTTTGTCGAATAAGACAAAGTCAAGTCATATCGAACTATGAGGTCTCTGTGCACTGCTATGTAGGCAAGGCCATCTATCGATGAGCCCCTGAGGCACCCTAGGTCAAATCCTTTAGGGTTCATCAAGTTGGGTCGCGTCCTTGGTCCGTAAGCAATCATCATTCAAACTACATCAAGAAACATCAAACCAATTAAATCTTTCAGCAATCAATTATCTTATCATCAACTCAATCCGGTCACTAGTCTTATATCAGAATGGGGCATTATGTCATTTGTCTCATTCGGTCTTATCTCTTGTCTTTTATCAGGATACGTCCTTCTTGGAATTAGAATTTCTCAACCTTGTCATTTACCTTAAGCAGGATGTGTCCTTGCAGTTAGGTGTCATGTCAACACTTGTCACTTGGTCAACTTTATCAGATGTGTCCTCTACCTAAACAGGATGCGTCCTTCCTACGGTTGGGTATCATCACATCACTTGGTCATATTCATCAATCTTTTTCAAATAATCAAACAATCTTGTCAACTTTGTCAATCAATCTTTCCTTAATCAGGATGTGTCCTTCCTAAAATCGGGCATTATCATTATCAATCAACTTTATCACACCACTCAATCTTATCAGCTTGGTCAATCAATCTTTCCTTCATTAGGATGTGTCCTTCCTAAGGGTAGGCATGGTAAATCAAATCACTTTATCAATCCTTATCAACCTATCAATCAACCCGGTCATCTCGGTCAACCTAATCAACCAATCAAAAGATCGTCATTATCACTGGAAAACACTATCTTGGCAAACACTTTGTTGGTTTGGATTTTCTTATCTTTTCGATTGGTTTTGAGTCATGTTACTAGTCTCCTCGAGGATGTCCTATCAATGGATTTAGAGGGACGATGATGGATCATGGCCTCTTTTCTTTGTTTGTTGCCTGTGGTTTGTCTTGGCAAAAAGACTGGGACAATCGGGTCCCTAGTATGAGCTGGGGCATTCCTTGTCTTTTTTATTGTTTGTCTCTCCCAAATGGTCACCTTGCACACCTTGGTTTATGTCATACCATGGTGTTTGTGGTCCATTTGTGACATTTTGATGCCCAATGATGATAAATATAAAAATGTAAGCATGAAAGTTGGTTCCCCTATCATTTCATGTCTATCTTCTTTCCCCTTTTCACGCTAACATCCCATCTCCCTTATTTTTTCCATGCTAAAATCGATCTCCTTCATGCTAACATTTCTTCTATCCTTCATCCTCTAGTCTTATATTCCATTTTGAGAGGACATTCGTATTCTTTGAACCCGCCTGCCTCTCAAGGGGGCATACCACAATGCTCTTGGTCATCCTTCCCCTTTCTCTTTACACTGGGGCATATTTTAGAATTAAATTATTTTGACACAATGTAATAAACTACATTATGTCAAAGAGGGGCAAAATGTAGACACTGAAAAATGTCCTAAAGTCTAGGAGCAACATTTTTCCTTAGTCATCATCCTCTAATAATTAAATAATTTTAATTATTTAATTATTCCCTATCATATTCCTGTATTCATTAAATGATTTTTTAATTATTTAATTAATTCACTTTCTAATCTTTATTCTATTTCGATCAATTAAAATTAATTACATCACTAATACCCCCTTCTTCAAAAATTAAATAAATCATTATTTATTTAATTATTTATCTTTCATCACATGTCTATAATCAGATAATAATAATTATTTGACCTTTTATTCTTCTATAATTAAATAATTGATGAAATTATTTATTTA